>BSQZ01000028.1:1445000-1792500 GCA_033239005.1 Lamellibrachia satsuma
CGAACGTATCGTGCAAGGGCGCATGTGCTACGCCCTGTCCAGTCCAGTTAGCTCAGGACCTGCGTGTGTACGTGTGGCGCTCGAGCAGGCGTTGATGAATACATTTACGAGGTGAGCATTATTCATTCGATTAACAGGAATTGCATTCCAACCCAACACGAGTGTTACCGATGCATTCCTTGTCACAGCAGCCACTGGGATCACATATGGTCGGGCGCGTGCTGGACGACCACGAGTGATCAATGCAAAAACAAAGCCGCCATATTCATCGTGTTCATCTGATGTAGGTTCAATAACGACAATAAAATCACCCTGATCAACACCACCGAGAACACTTACTAAAAAAACAGGCCTGTTAAACGGTCAAACAGCGCGTCGCCAACTTGCTGATGAAACGGTAAACACGGCCTCTAACTAACCTCTACTCTAATCCTGAACTTTTCGACTTTCTCAAAACACCACACACAGCAGGGTCGTACTGCATTGCAAAAAGCATTGCGACGAATTCATTGTGTTGTGATAAGAACTTATGTTGAAATATTCGCGTTTCTTTTGTTGTTCAGTATACGTTGTTGATATCAATCAGGGGTTGGCGTATACATGAATCACGGCCGTAGCTGCACCAATAATACGTGATATCATAATAACATTATTTTATTTAGCAACATAACAACACGATGTACATCATTTACATTTTCCACTATGACATTCATTATGTCGCCTGGTGGTCAAATGGTTTAGTGCCGTCTTTCCTGTGACCCCATAGAAACACACACACACCACACACACACACACATATATATATATATATATATATATATATATATATATATATATATATATATATATAAATGCAGAAAACGTTATTTCTGTACTTACAGTTCTCGTCTTTGGCGCCTCCACCAAACCGCGTGAAAACAATGGCAAACTGCAACAAGACGACGAAGAGAAACATATTTGTTATGCTGATTGCGCACAAACAAGACCGCTGTCTTTCCGGCGAGCACTGCGACTGATCGAGTGAGGTCCACGACCAAACAAGACCGCTGTCTTTCCGGCGAGCACTGCGACTGGTCGCGTGAATAGGCCTACCATGAACACACGACCACTGTTTCTCCGGCAAGCACTGCGACTGACCGAGTCAGGTCCACGAACAAACAAGATCGATATCTCTCTAGCGAGCATTCCGAATGATCGAGTGAGGTCAACGGACAATCAAGACCGCTGCCTATTGAACGGGGGCGACGATTGACAGATCGGGGGCAATCCGCAGCAGCAATAACCCATTCACACCGTACGTGTATATATCTAAAAAAATAAATGGTTCACCAGGAGTACGCCAACCGTGCGCTCGTCAGTTGCTGTATTAAGTAATAATATTACGAGCATTCGGTTATTTATACGGCAATTTAACTTTCACAATTCGCTGTGGACCTGTCGTCGCTGGATGGACGCATAAAGACAGGCATTTCCATGAATTGCTCTTTGACAATGAACTCGCGCGTAGCTTGGTCCCTGAAATACCAAGACAGCAGTTGCGTGGGATAAATGGAGGAGGTAGCGTAGTAGTACTATCACCCTTGGCTCGCGAGGAGGAGCCAGGGGTGATAGTACCTCCTTACATGCCCTATCACCCCTCCCTACCTGTCATATTACCCTCCCTTTCCGCACTATCACCCTCCCTACTCGCCACATCACCCTCCCTATCTGCCCTATCAACTTTATTACCTGCTATACCACCATCCCTACCTGCCCTATCACTCTCCCTATCTACCATATCATCCTCCCTGCCTGCAATATCACCCTCCCTACCTGCAATATCACCCTCCCTTCCTGCACTATCACCATCGCAACTTGCCTTATCACCCACCATACCTGCCATATCACCATCCCTATCTGTCATATCACCCTCCCTCTCTGCCCTATCACCCTCCCTTATTGCCCCATCACCCTCCGGTGACGTGGAGCGTATGGTGCCATATTATTCATCGCGGAATACACATAGAGAAGAACTTTGTTGGTCGGGGGCAAACGAATTGGCCTTCAATGCAAGGGAGGGAGGGAGGGAGGGAGGGAGGGAGGGAGGGAGGGACGGACGGACGGACGGACAGACGAACGGAGGGAGGAGGGAGGGAGGGAGGAGGAAAGGAGGTAGGGAGGTAGTGAGGTAGGGAGGAAGGAGGGAGGGGAGGGAGAGAGGGAGGGAGGGAGGGAGGGAAGAAGGGAGGGAGGAAGGAGAGAGGAGGGAGGGAGGGAGGGAGGGAGGAGGAGGGAGGGAGGGAGGGAGGGAGGGAGGGAGGTAGTGAGGTAGGGAGGGAAGGAGGGAGGGAGAGAGGGAGGGAGGTAGGGAGGGGGAGGGAGGGAGGGAGGAATGGAGAGAGTGAGGGAGGGAGGGAGGGAGTGAAGGAGGGAGGGACGGAGGGAGGGAGGGAGGGAAGGAGGGAGGGAGGGAGGGAGGGAGGGAGGGAGGGAGGGAGGGAGGGAGGGAGGGAGGGAGTCTAAATATGTAGTGTTTGAATAGTTTAAGTAACATCCACAGTCGACTTAATAAACAAATGCGTATTTTTGTTAAAACCATCGATACAATTGACTTTAGTTGTTAGATCTGGTAAGGCTCAAAATACTGCATATCCAAAATGGTAAATATTTTGTGAATCAATTCCGATCACGAGTTTACAGCGTTTGCATTTTCACTTCAATTAAATATCTTTAACCAAAGATTAGGTAATGTAATAGTTTGTTTGTTGATTTCACACAAAAACTACATACAAAAGTTGCACAAACGAGCTAGCATATTGCAATGGATGCAGGGGCGAGACTATATAAACTATTATTACTCTCGGTGGCTCAGCGACTATTCTTATTAGTAATATAAAAAACTAATGGCTTTGTTGTTCATTCTTTCCATGTGTCCTGCCCACTTTATCTAGCTCTTAACCAGCTTCCTCCTGAGACTCTCTTTCACACCAACTTCTACCCTCCATCCAGAATTCCTTCTAACACCTTCAGAACATGACTCAGCAACCTGATAAATGGGTATTCTCCATGGTCGTGGACATCTTTCTTTTCCAAACAGGGACTATCAAACCCATCAGCCACTCCTCTGGGATCTTCTCCTTTCTCACGCAGGTATTTAAGAATCGCCTCGTCCACGTAACTTCAATACGTTCAATCGTCACCAGAATCTTCATTCTTGTCTTTGATTACAGTGCTCGCCTGTAGTGATGTTACATCCGAACACCCTTACTGTCCTCAGCCATCTCTCATGGCAGCTTAATATCAACTTCTTTGCCGCTATTTTCGTCTAACTTTCTGTATAGTTCCTCTTCCATTTCCCTCTTTGCTTTGTTGTATTTTAACATGCCTGACTGATATTTATATTAAATGATATATAAACAACTGTTTTAATCAGTATTTTTGGTGATTTAAACATATTTTGCTGGAGTTGAAAATATGGAGAAAAAACAACGACCATTTAGTTATATGCATTGCATGAAGTAAATAATTAAACATACAAAGATATCTTATCCATCAACTTAAAATCTTATAATAAATTACTCAAACCTAAATCATTAACAAATGCTGATAATAATAATAATAATAAATAAAATTAGTGACTTGATCTGGTCCGGTCATACTTAATTACACATTAACCAAACTTTTGACAAGTTTGCAATGCATATATAAAAATGCAAGTATATATTGTACATCGAAGGCGTATCGCGCTGAAAAAAATACCGTAAAATACTGGTATATAATAATATCGCACAATACTACTGTCAACGTAACACGCAGCAATATTGTAGTGTCTCAATGAAGCTGGCATTTTAAAGATAAAGTGTTGTTATATTTGACATTTACATGGTTAAGTTAGTTTTAAGTGTTTTAATGCAAATATTTGGGTACGTCTAATCCTACAATAAGCATCAGTAGCAGTTACAGTAGTTGTGGTACTTCATTGTAAATGATAATTGCTACTAACATTTTTATTAGCATCATCATTATAGGCTTCTCTCAGCATTCCTTTTTAATTAACTATTTATTTGATCCCAACCACATCTGACCTAAAGTAAACCATGGCATAAAAAACAACACAGTGCATAGAAATTATGTATTCTTTAAACAGTTATGTAGTGATGTGTAGAAATGGTGAATTTAGTTGTGTTTGTCACATTGTGATTCATTAAGTTAAACTTCTAAATTTACAAAACGATGATCCACACATTAGTGTGCTAAAATAAAACATTAAATCACAGTGTATACTTCATATGCTCTGTGCCGTCTCTCGCTCCCCATCCGTCTCCGTCCTTTTTCCCTATCCCTCCCCATCTCTCTCCCTCCCCTCCCATATCCCTCTCCTTCCTCTTTCCTTTCCCCTCCCCATCTCTCTCCCTCCCCTATCCGTCTCCTTCCTCTTTCCCTTTCCCTCCCCTATCGCTCTCCCTCCCCTATCCCCCTCCCGTATCCCTGTCCCTCACATACTCCTCCCCATCTCTCTTCTATCCCCCCATATCCCTCTCCTCCACCTATCCCTCTCCCTCCCCTGTCCCTCTCGTTCCACTATCCTTCTCCCTTCCATATCCCTCTCCCTTCTCTATCCCTCTCCCTCCCCTATCCCTCTCCTTCTATATCCCTCCCCTCCCATATATCTCCCCTTCCCCTATAGCCCTCCATCATATATCCCTCTCCTTCCCTCCCCTATCCCTCTTCCTCCATACCCTATCCCTCCCCTCTCCCTCTCCCTCCCTCCCTTCCTCCCTCTCCCTCCCTCCCTCTCCCTCCCCATCCCTCTCCATATCCCTCCCTTTCTCCTTTCATCCAATAATTGGTTCACTATGTTGATTCCCTAGCCCCCATCGCAGTAACCATCGGAGGGGATCTACTGGGACTAATGGGGGTTAATCGGATTAATTATCAGTTTGGGAACACTTCCTGGCTGTTCCATTCATTGAACTGCCCCACCTTTATCTTAAATAAGAAAATATTCATATACCTGCGTGGTGTACACAAGGAATATGAGACTTTTTATCAGAGGGAAAAAGCTGGCTTTCTGCTAAACGTGTAATAAGTAACTTGTGTTCTGATTAACACACAATAGCTTCCACTTTCATCTAAGCAGTCAGCTATTCGCCCAATATAAGAATTTAAGTTAAATTGGGTTTCGTTCACCACACACTAGCTTTATGTACTTTGGATACTTTAAAACTAAACCCCGCTACATTATTACACATTATTCACGACCGTTCAAAATGTTGTCGGCGAATATTCCCGATGTTATTCTGTCTTAAGTTTCTTGTTATTTTGATTAATATTCGGACATTTGTAAGCTTGCGTAAGCAATATGTCGAAAAATGATGATTCTGTGCGGAGTGCGGTGTGCGGTGTGGGTGTGCGGTGTTCGGTGTTCGGTGTGCGGTGTGCGGTGTGCGGTGTGGGTGTGCGTGTGCGTGTGCGATGTGCGGTGTGGGTGTGCGGTGTGCGGAGTGCGGTGTGGGTGTGCGGAGTGCGGTGTGCGGTGTGCGGAGTGCGGTGTGGGTGTGCGGAGTGCGGTGTGGGTGTGCGGTGTGGGTGTGCGGAGTGCGGTGTGCGGTGTGCGGTGTGGGTGTGCGGTGTGGGTGTGGGTGTGGGTGTGCGGTGTGCGGTGTGCGGTGTGGATGTGCGGAGTGCGGTGTGCGGTGTGCGGTGTGGGTGTGCGGAGTGCGGTGTGGGTGTGCGGTGTGCGGTGTGGGTGTGCGGTGTGGGTGTGCGGAGTGCGGTGTGCGGTGTGGGTGTGCGGAGTGCGGTGTGCGGTGTGGGTGTGCGGAGTGCGGTGTGGGTGTGCGGTGTGCGGTGTGGGTGTGCGGAGTGCGGTGTGCGGTGTGGGTGTGCGGTGTGCGGAGTGCGGTGTGCATGTGCATGTATGTGTCCGTGTGCGTGTTCATGTGTAACAAACGAACCGAATTTCGAATACCTGAAAATGTGAATTAGTATAAACAATGCGGTTCTTAGAAGAGGGCCAAATTATATTAGTTGGCTGTTAAGAATGAAGGGAAGCAGTGAAGCAGTGATGAGCCGTTGTCTTCATTCTCACATCCTGCTGCCGGTGGGTTCACTACAACTACACGCCAAACTAGACGTTTCACACAGACTTGTGTAGATACACAAAAACAACGCGTCTGTTAGGCGCGATGAGTGTTTTTTTGTGATGCTATAGAAATGGGGCTGATCGTAAGGTCCTGTTTTCTAACTGCTTCCTCAGTCTCCTCTGCAAGTCCCTCCATGAAAGATGTCTTATCTGCTTTACCTACCTTCATAACCTCTCTCCCTCTCCCTGGATTTGTACTTTAAAATGTTGATCATTTTCCAGATTGAAAACATCGATGTAACACAGTGAATGTAGGCCTATAGGAGGTACAACGATAATGATCATTATATTATGTGACGAAGTTACCTAAAGTTATTCTTGTTTTTCAATAGGTACGACGACTGCGTGCGGAAACGACACGATGCACATCAGTTGTCCGTCGGGTTCCGTCGTCCACATCATCTCTGCCTTCTACGGCCGACTCGACACGACCACGTGTCCACTCGGTGCAACACAAACGACCACGTGCAGTCTACCTGGAATTACCGACACAGTGCGTACGATCTGACAGGACAAGACGACGTGTGACGTCAGCGGTCCATTCACGGACCCATCTGTCGGCACTTATAAATAGACAACAGCCGAATATTGTAAACGGAAAATGACGTAGCTGAAATGTGCGGATTTCTTGCATATTCTTTTTGTGATTGGTTGATTAACATCTCGTTGCTAAAAGAAACGATAATATACATAAGTAAAAAACGATTAGTTTTCTTTGATTTACTCTTAGACGACTATTTTACGACTTTCAGATTGATGTTATGACGTTTTAGTAGAAAAACTATGTAAAGTATAGAAATATTTAACATTACCCATTGTTACTCAACTAACGTTACACTGTTGCTCATATCCCACTCCAAATGTTAATTGAGGCAGTCCATCAACCCTGTTTGAATCGGCTACATATAATTATCTATGCATGCTAGATATATTATCTTGGTCTAAAATGATCTACTAAAAATCATAGTTTATGTGAATAAAAACAATTTTGACTTAGGAATATGAAACAGTCCTAGATATAAAAAATAATTAAACATTACTCAACTAAAACTGCCTTCTCACGCTGGTGTTTTTTTACAAACAGTATGTTGTCATGCACACCAAATTTTCGGCTTCACAAAAAAATAGAGTAAAGCATAATTCCAGAACTAAAAACTTGGACTGACGTTTAATTAATTTATTCCAGATTTAGAGTAGTGTAATTAGCTAGTTTATTTGAAAATTCGACTAACGATCATAACGAGAAGTCTGTTATCATGTTCAACATGAACATCTAATTTAAAGGTATGTTTCTTTGCAGTTGAATGCCTGAGCCAGCCGTGTCAGAACGAGGCCACGTGTGTTGACGTCACGGATGGCTTCACATGCGTCTGCCCAGAAGACTACACGGGTTTGTGTTAGAAAAGTATTGCAAGTATTTGCAATAATTTTTTTAAATATTACAAATACTCACAATACTGTTTGTTTAGTAACTCTCAAACGTTTGCGGTGTTCGGTGTGCAGTGTACGGTGCACGTGTACATGTCCATGTCCGTGTATGTGTCCGTTTCCGTGTCCGTGTTTGTGTGTAGCATAAACGTACCGAATTTCAAATCCATGGAAAGGTGAATACATTATTCATTGATATAAATAATGCAGTTCTTGGAAGAGTGCGAAATTATATTAGGTGGCTATTAGGTGGCTAAGGGAAGCTGTGAAGCTTCCCTTCATCCTTAACAATGTGCCGTTGTCTTCGTAGCAATTCCCCAATCTGCTGCCGATCGGGTCGCTATTTACCCACAACTTGGACGTGGATTAGTGAACAGCACGTCTAGGTCATAATGCTGCTCAACGAATCCTAGCACGCGGACCGCAAATGCCAGCAATGCACCCAGTATTCACGGTGTACCATGAGAAGGTTGTGCTAGAGACTTGTCTATGGAAAGGCTGTGTACCAGTAGGGAGGCTTCCGTACTCGGCTTCCGTTTCACTCTAAGGTGGCTACAGCTGGAAGCGATAGTACGAAACAAGCGCTACACACTAAATTACAACACTAGACGCATCACAGACTTGTGTAGATACATCACAACAACGCGTCTGTTAGGCGCACTCAATAATTTACGTCGGCTAATGGTGGTCGTCACGTCTGATTTGGCTGTTTACTCGCGGTGTCCATAGCATCTCCACCGATTCTCATCAATTATAAGCGGACTTAACGCTGAACCTGATCTAGAACACGCGGCCGACTCACCCTGGACAATAGCTTGTATAATACTATTTCAGAGCTGTCAACCCCCCGAGTTTGCAATGAGCGAGATTGATGCGGAGCGCCCGAGGCGCTATGGAGAGAACACGAGAGGGATGGGGTTGGGGGGGGGGCTACCTGGAAATTTTGTATAATGCAGAATCAAAATGCAGCTATTCCAAGCATTTCAGGTTTGAACAAATAATGTTTTTCAGTATCCATATTTGTTAGTTTAACGAGAATATTTCACTTACTAATGCGCAAAATGTGGAAATGTATATACAAGAATAAATGTGCATACCTTGCATTAGTCTTTCTAACTTCCGAACAGTATATTTTAAGCAGCTGGATGTTGTTCCAATAACAAGTTTCCACAGGTAAATTATTAAAAGTAATATCACATTCAAGAAACAAAGTATTATAATGTCAAATGTTGCACACATGCGTTGTTTCTATTCACATATTGTGGAAACTGCTGTAGTCATGTTCACTCTTTGTGTTGTGTGTTGTACTCCTTGGTGGCCTTCTTTGTGTTGTGTGTTGTACTCCTTGGTGGCCTTCTTTGTGTTGTGTGTAGTACTCCTTGGTGGCCTTCTTTGTGTTGTGTGTTGTACTCCTTGGTGGCCTTCTTTGTGTTGTGTGTAGTACTCCTTGGTGGCCTTCTTTGTGTTGTGTGTTGTACTCTTTTGGTGGCCTTCTTTGTGTTGTGTGTAGTACTCCTTGGTGGCCTTCTTTGCTTTGGCCAATACTTCTTTGGATGGTTCCCACTTGTAACAAGGTGTGGCAGTTTCGGGGTTGGCCATCTTGATTGTGAGGAGAGCCCCTGAAATCCCTCCGTCCGTCTACTTGACAAAGGCGGAAGCGATGCGGAAATGGACAGATACCTTAAGGAAGCGCTATTTGGCTGCTTTTCTACATAATGATCAATAGGCATGCGGGTTCTATATATTGCTAGGCTAACTCTCCGGCCCGACCACACTGCTGGTAGCAAAGCTTCCAGGAGCGAAACAGATTTTTTACAGTGTACTATAAATCTCAAATGGTTCTAATGCGTGATATAGAACGCCCTGGGCATGAGAGGATGACATTAGATATAAATGCGTGAGTCTCACGCCGATGCGAGAGAGTTGGCAAGTATGCTATGTTCTGTTATTTGTTTACGCACATCTTTGTTTGTGGTGTGTTAGGTATATTATATTTTCAACATCATCCTTTTCCTTTGCTCTTTTTAGTGTCCAAAAACATTTTCATATATACATATATATATATATATATATATATATATATATATATATATATATATATATATATATATATATATATATATATATATATATACATATATATATACATATATATATATACAAATATATACATATATATACATATATACACATATATACATATATATACATATATATATATATACATATATACACATATATACATATATATATACATATATACACATATATACATATATACACATATATACACATATATACATATATACATATATACATATATATATATATATATATATATTTATATACATATATACATACATACATACGTTATCATGTTATTCTTATTTTTGAATAGTGTCGGCTGTTAAGATTGCGTGCGAACATGACGTGATGTATATCGTTGTCCGACTGGTTCCGTCATCGACGTAAACTCTGCCTTATACGGCCGACTCGACAGGGCCACGTGTCCACACCCCTCAATTCAAACGACCTCGTGTACCCTACCTGGGATTTCCGACACAGTGCGGACGATGTGCCAAGACAAGACGGCTTGTGACGTCAGCGGTCCATTTCCGAACCCTTGTGCTAGCACTTACAAGTACCTGAAGGTCACGTATGAATGTCGCCTTAAGTAGCTAAGGGAGCCTTCACCATTGTCAACATTAAGGGGAAGGCAGTGTTAGTTGAGCCACTGGGTTAGTTGAACCATGTAAAACAATTATTTTACATCACTTCGCCCATTATTAAGAAGTGAATTAAAACAAAGCTGAATTGACGAAATGGGGCTAGTCGAGCCTCCCAAGGCCCAAGGGAGGGTTATTTGAGAAGCGATTAATCATGTGTGTTAGTAATAAACCGCCCTGACACTCGGTCAGGTTTGTGAACAAATAAAAGTAAGACAGGGTTGTGGGTGAACTTGTAGATCTGCATTGTTTTAATGTTATGCAATAACCACATCATGTGCGAATAATCACCATACATAGTAAAAATATGGATATATACAGACAATTGCCACATAACAATGCAAACTCCCAGAACACACCCAAACCCTGGTAGTATGTAGAGTGTACTACTGTACATATTTCCCTAGAGTTGCTGCAAGGTGTTTACACATTTCCCAGGAGGGATTGATATAAGTCTCATAGGCATTACTAGCCCAGTCCCCCTATGCCTTAATGACTTCTGATGGAAGCCCGCATTCCAAGGCAAACGATGCCCCCCTCGTCTAAAACTATGCCCCGAGTAATCCGCAGGGTTTAAAATCAACTTTCCCAAGTATATGTGAAGCTTATCCTGGAAGACTTGCACTGTGAATGGGAGCCAGCCATTGCGCGTTGGGTAAGTGAAAAGTGGGGCCGATGGCGGAGAGTTACACAGCCTTAAGGCGAGGATTAGTGTCTGTGCTGGGCACAAGGGGGAGCCTGGGATACGAGGAAGAGGAATGTGCAGTGTGCGCTGCCGGTACTGGATTGTCTTCGACCACCGCACAGCTAAGGTAACTCCGTCCTCAGAAAAGGTAGCATCTCTGCGACATAAATGTAAATTTGAGTCAAAAGACGTACTGCTTCTAACCAAAAGATTGGATTTCCGAAAAAAGGAGAAAAATGCTACTAAGCATGCTGCCCAAAAGGTTACTTCCAGTGGCAAGGTAAAGTCTATCTGCTTAAACAACTGGCGAAGGATAGCTGGAGTTATGGGCAGTTTATGTTTATGTGCAGCCCCTAATACTCTTTTCGTACCTATGAGCAACATGTCTATGTGCCAAGAGCCCTGAAAGGGGTTGGCATGACCTGCTTCTAGGTGCATTATACGAACAACATTTATGTATTGCTTAATAGAGGTGTAAGCCAATTTTTGAGACAAAAATGCAATATATCGACAAGCGTTGTCCTGTGACAGTGGTACCGGGTTAAGGCCCCCTAATACACAGAAGCGCTGATACAGCTTACGTTGAGAAGCATATGTAAGACGCGTACTGGGCGCAAAGACCTGTTCTTGTAGCCAACGGACCCTGTCATCTAGTGAGTCCAGGAACCTAGGACCTGTCCAGAATATACAAAAACCCATTATAGGACATGTGCCACGATAATGGTGACAGTGCTAACAATATATTCAGATACTGCCTAGCATCGGGTTCATGCAGCCGAGATATTCTATCTGCTAAGACATTATCTTCTCCCGGAACATGGACCGCTTTCAAGCGGAAGTTAAACATTGCTGACAGCCAAAATATATATCTTAGATATTTCATTAGCAGAACACTGCGTGATGAACCATGATTAATACATGCGACCGTTGTACTGTTATCTGACAATACTACAATGTGTTTGTTGGCCCACAACGGCCCCCATCTTTGTGCTGCTAACACAACCGCAGCCAATTCTTTAAAGTTGATATGACGGTCCTGAACCTCGGGCCAGTCTACCGCCCAGTTACAGTAAAAATAGTCGCCCTCGCAGTAACCGCCAGCCCCTACATCACAAGCATCTGTATTTACAATAACATCTGGTCCCTTATTTATAATAAGGGACATACCATTGAAAGAATGCATAAATTCCTTCCACCACTGGATGTCCCTTCGCATTTCTAGTGTTAATACACATTTGTGATTTGCAGCCCGTAATGTACAAATTGCGTCTAAAATTCGCCGGACGAATACTCTCCCGCCGTAGACCACCCCTGCCGCCCAGTGAAGTTTGCCTGCTAAGGACTGTAGCTGCCGCTTGCTTGCTCGTTTACGTTTCGCAAATACTTTTAGTTCTATTCTAAGCGCTAACAATTTTCCTGAAGGCAGACGCTTAACCATAGTTGTTGCATCAATTTCAATACCAAAGAAGGTAAGACAACGAGTTGGATCAATTACTTTATCCCAGTTGATAGAAAAACCCAAACGTCGCAATAATACCACTAAAGTATTCATTGCTACAATACATTCATTCAAGGTCGGTGCACAAATGAAAAAATCATCAAGGTACACTACCACCGCAGTAAAGCCCCGCCTAATCATCATCCGCTTGACTGCCTGTGTTAAGCGGTGAAATATACCAGGTGCCAGTTTTGAACCAAAGGGCAACTTAGTGTCACGCAGATATACAACTTGATCATTAAGTACAAATTTTAATCCAGTAAACTGTTGACTTTCTTCACTTATTGACACTGACCTGTAAGCCGATTTTAAGTAAACTTTGGCCATGTAATAATCAGGTTGTACCAGGGAGGTGGCATCATCAATAGTTTGAAACCTTTGTGAAAATTCTAAAGTTGCATAGTCGTTTAAGGAATTACTTAAGGGTCGGCTACAATCGTGAATCAGCCGTATACCGCCTGTAGACTTCGGAATGGCCCCTAACGGGCTTATAAAATTCGGCTTGCTGTCACACACAACGTAATTTCCCTCAGAAATTTCATGGAGAACTTGCTGCTTGATTACTAGGTAATTTGGGGATCCTGGCCTGGCGGATGGGTGATTTTCCACCTCGACCGGTACAACCTGGACATCTCTGTCGACAATGTCAAACCCATTTTCCAGCCCACCTAACAAAAATTCTCTATCTGCATCATCTGCTAATTCTGTCCGCCATACCCCGAGATTTAGTCCTGGCCTGGGACTCACTGCCGGAATTTCCTATCTAGGATAGCTATACGCTTGACCTGGTCCCTGGTGTGACGTGGCAGGGTGTGTTTGAGTGCACCCCTTGAACGAGCAGGCATGGACAAACTTGCAGTCTACATAGCTACAACCTCTGCTTGTGTTAAACAGTTTGCAGATTGCCCTGCCATCTACCGTCACTGGTCCTGGACGCTGGCCTGATTTGATCTGATTCGGTTTGGGGCGGGGGTTGTTGCGGGGGGCACGTGTGGTAAGCTGCATTGTATGCAGATGTGGGATGTCGGTTCCCCACCTAAAGTTATGACTGGCTTGCAGCTTCCTGTATTCCCGGTCATAAAAATAGACTGACACATTCTCATACCTCTGAGTTAGCTGATAGATCTTTGTACTGTATGACAAATAATCGATCACTCCCTCATTCCCCAACTTCCCCGCGCCTAGCAGCCTATACATAATTGCCAGGTTCGCAATTGACCATTGGGACAGTGTTATTGTACCGGTTTAGGTTTTACCCCCGACTTAACGATAATTTGCCTGCCCTCGTGGGTGCCCGCAACAACCTCCTCCTCGACTGTGTCTTTGCCAATAAAATCTACGATATCGTAGTGAACATTTGCTGACCTACCAGTCGCGGACGATATCAAGTGGACTTGTGGATCTTGCCACAATCCTGGTATTGTTGCACAATGTTCAAAGGTTGATGGCGTCACGGTTGCTGCTCGCCGATTGTGTCCGCGTCCTGCGACTGGTTGCGGCGTCGGCGTTGTTCCTGTCGCGCCTTGCATTGTCCGCAAATGATCGCACATCAGTTGGGCATAGACATCGCGTTCGGTATCGCTGGCCATCTGGTTCTGCCCGGTGTCCGCCGCGTGGTCCCGCGCCGGGGCTATTGCGCCATCCTCGCACGTGGCCGTCGCCGCCTTTGTCGTCTCGGTGACTTCCGCCATCTGCTCTGTGGTCGGCTCTGTCACCGTCGCTTGCCTGGGTTGGAGGGCCTTCAGTAGAAGCTTTTGGATTGTGCCAAATCCTCCTTGTTGAGCAGTTCCACGGCGTCCATCGAACTGAATCCGTCTTTGACAAGTAAGTCGACGGTTTTTGCGTTAATTTTGTGCGCCGTCGCCCACTCGCGAAGTTCGCTTTCGGCGACAACTTCGGTGTCCGTCATCTTTGGCAGACATTTTTACGGTGGCTGCTGAGCTTAAAATTAACCGGTTGAAAACATAGTAACGCTGTCGATGGCTATCGACGAATTTATTAGAACGGCGGCTGCTGAAGCAAGAGGCCGATTTGCCCCCAAACACCAGTTTAAATAGGACCGTGCCTACAGCTGATTGGCTGCTGGCCCTGGCTTTGCATGATTGGGCCGTGTCCTACGAAATTAAGATGTGAATAACCTAGTGACTAACATAGTACACAGTAATACAAAAGAAACCACCTTTCCACCACCCCTGATTAATACATAATTAAAATATTTTAATTCTCACTTTAAAGAACGAAGACAAGTGTTGCTTTCCTCCAAAATACATCATAGCATTCACCTTCCCGAACAAGGAACATATTAACAGCGAGTTACAACGGTTGCGGTGGGCCTACAATTTTATATTAATGAAGTGTGTTGACATATTAATTAAGTGGCTATTTTATTCAAAGACTTTCCGATTACTCCATTTTAAACATGAAGGAATGTAACTTACTAGTTTATTTGGACATTTAAAATCCTATTATCGTTTTCGACATCAATATTTACAATTATTTAAGTGTATGTCTCTTTCTCTTTCTTTGTTGAATGCCTGAGTCAGCCGTGTCAGAATGCGGCCACGTGTGTTTACGTCACGGATGGCTTCAACTGCGTTTGCCCAGAAGACTACACGGGAACGACATGCAGCGAACAAATACGTCAGTTTGTATGACGTTGTTGCGTGTCAGATATACACGGTTGTTTGTGTGATAGGCACTGTATCCTCTTGCGTGGTTTCCGCAATTATCTTTTTCTCATTTCTCTGCTTCTGCTGTCTCCACGGATTCCGTTTCAGCGGCCGTGAAGAAGAACAAGGAGCACCACACGAGCCGCTAGCGTCGGTAGATCAGACGTGTGTTTCACTGTATATGTGTGATGCTACTTTTATTTTGAAACAATTGTGTAGTGTTGAAGGGACGATGGGCGGACGGGATGTCAGGTGTTGACGCTGGACGCCGACTACAAGAGATATCAACCAATCTGTGTGGGGCTTGACTACCAGAGGGAGCAGCGAAGAATGTTGTGGCAGCACTCCTCCATTCGGCACTGGAGACTGGGATCTGCGGCGGCATCCGCGAGGCAGTCGACGCTGGGTTGCTCGAGATCCGCCGAGCCGGGGTCGTACGGTGGTCGCGGTGGCGATGTCGCAAGTACCGCGCGGCGCAAGAGACGGTCCTTGCTCATTCGCAGGACGTGAACGAGCCATCACCGCGTGCGTGTCCTCGTGCCTCAATGTGCATTGGTAAGTTGTTATTTCACTGGCATGATCTTTTATTTCTGGAGTATTGTTACTAGCTTGATGCGCAACAGCGCAATTGCTAACCAGATGTGTGAATGCCACCGTAGAGTTGCCACTGTCACGATGTCACATGTAGCCATATTATTATTTATCTTCAATGAAGC
This sequence comes from Lamellibrachia satsuma, assembly GCA_033239005.1. Lineage (NCBI taxonomy): Eukaryota > Metazoa > Annelida > Polychaeta > Sabellida > Siboglinidae > Lamellibrachia > Lamellibrachia satsuma. The sequence goes on from BSQZ01000028.1 coordinate 1,460,847, forward strand.
CAAAAAAACCTGAAAATCGACAATACAATCGTAAAATTAAGTATGACAAAAACGGAAGTTTTTTTTAGATCAGCAGGATGTTTGTAACAAACCGGGAATTCTCCCGCCATAACAGGACACTTGGAATGTCTCCCGCCATACCAGGACACTTGGAATGTCTCCCGCCATACCAGGACACTTGGAATGTCCCCCGCCATACCAGGACACTTGGAATGTTCCCCGCCATACCAGGACACTTGGAATGTCTGCTATTAATTCATGAACATTGTGTTGTATCCATACCAGCTTTCTTTATCTTAAGCTATTTAATTTATTTTAGTGGCGTTCCGACACTTTGTTTTACAATGACCGTCGCTGATATAAATGTTTAACATGGTGCTAATGTTTGTCTTAAGGTCGGTGAAGTGGACTTTTGCTGCGGTCATCCGTCGGGAGTCAGACTTGCATACATCGTCACAAGGAAGGATGCTGACGTCTCGTGCTGAAGGTATAATTCGTCGAGACTTCACAGAGACCAGTCAATGTGACATATGTCGTATGGAGTGATGCACTGTGATGGGAGTCACTGTGAAATACGGGCTGTGCTGTCAATGTGATATATGTATATACACAGACCACAGAGGCATATGATCTGAAACAGGTCATTCTGGTTTACGAACTGAGACACGTCACTTGATCGCATGTACTGCGGCAGGCCACTTTTGCGCACGGATCGTTCATTGGAAGACAAAAGACCGTCCAAAGGCGGTAACTGACATCTGGCGGTGGACATACGAACCTCATATTTCTGTCGGATCCCCGACGAACTATTTCCGAACCTTTGATACAAAAATGGACTATATTCGGTCGATGCGAACCGCTGCGGATAAATCCACACGTAAATCATGTCTGGGCATGACAATGATCCGAGAGGAACATGTTTATTTGGTGGATCCGACTACTACAGTTGTCATTCTGTTTACTGTTCGATGTAATCACGACTTGTCTGAATGCAGCAGTAACATAAATCATCATAAAGTCTTGTTCAGTTCAACATTTTAATATGTGAAAAGAGGCGATTGTTAACAAGATTAATTCATATCAAGCAAGCGTCCCAGATGGTGTATTGGCACCGTTTAAGCGTCTTTCCACAAACTTAAGGGCTTGTTAGTCTGTTTTGGGGTGCACGCTTAGACTCATATTTTAATCACCATTAGCGCATCGCAATATTCCATCCACAGTTAATCAAGACACATGTCATGCTTCAATTCAAACTAATTTTCGTGAAGGTTTACGAAATTCAGAACATTCATTTGGCCACAAACCACATTTAGGATCCGTTATAATGAGTCCCTTGTAAAGGGAGGATTACGCGTGATTGAGGGGTATCAGTTTAGGGTTTTCTGATAAACGGGTATGTCATTATCACGACTTTCACACACCATGTATGTCAATAGAGAATACATGTGCTGTGAAATGTCTAAGAAAATCGTAGGACAAATTTAACAGGAATCTAAAGAAACGTTATAATGGCGTTATAATGGCAAATGTGGTCTCTCTCCTGCATGGTTTGACTGTTACCCACTCCATTTTGTCTAGCGCCAGCAGCCAGTCAGCGTCATTATTGAGATTCTACACGATAACATTATTTTGCATAATTTAACTTTTCAGTGTGACATTTTTGTCTGTATGATCAATTTTTTAAGTTGATTCGAATTGCATCGTATCAACTGATTCACTCTTATTTGATGAGTTAACCAAATCCCTGGATGATAGCCTAATTAATCTAATTATGTACGCACCAAAAGTCTGCGCGCATACACATTTTCCTCTTGCATGTGCGGTGGCGCCACACCCCGGAGCCTGGATAATCATAGTCTCGCTTCTCCGGCTAGCATAATTGAGGCTAAGGTTCTAGGTAAATTTTCACTGGCTCGTCATCTGGCGACCAGTGACCAACCTAAACACACACTAACCGTCAGTGGTGGCACTCAGCATATCATCACTGCTACAACTTGATTGTAAATTAAAAATGGACAGTAACGGAGTGATATGAAGAAATGGTTGGTTGGGCAACGTTATTGTTGCAACAGGCAACATAACATAGTTTCAAACAAAAACGAACGTTATTGTCTTTCTAGACGCATTTTCAATACAGACACTATCCACAACTGTATGCAATTAAAATTGAGAGATTTCTTGATAACAAATTTGAAGTTTTACAAATGAAATAAAGATGTGCAAAATCTGCACGTCGAATGTAAGTTGTGGCAGTGGTAAAATGGTTAGTGGCGCTATTAGTGGGCAGTTTGACCTAAACAGTCGGTCCAAACTCCCTGACAGTGTCGCCATTCGACATATCACCAATGTAACAACATTATTATTGGTTCAAAATGGACATTGCGGAGTGGGATGCTAGTTGGGCAACTAGCCTCGATTTTCCAGGCTCCGCGTCGTGACGCCACTATTTATCGCACACATCTTCGCCTGGATGCAGACTGTATGGAAATTATGTATGCGTTCAGATTCTGGTCGCATACATACATATTAATTAGACTCTCATCCGGGGATTTGACTAACTCATAAAATAAGAGTGAACTTTTGATCAATTTATACGATGCAATTCGAATTAACTGTGATTATATTGACACAACTGTCAGATTTAAGAGTTATATCAGGCAAAAAAAACCCGCCCGAGACAAATTATAGTACGATTGTGTCGGGGAGAATGAGGACTGCTCCCAATTTCGCCGACAGTTGTGAAGCAGCGGCCAATCAGCTGCCAATAACAAATGCACGTGTCGTGACCTTTTATCTAAACCCAACTCGACAGTAGCGCGAGTTCAGAACTAGGTAACAGTGACTAGACATGTCACTCGTCAAAACACACGCGTAATTTAGTAGTCATACGACACGATGACATTTGAAAAATGTGGGTAAAAATCGCTGGCAGATGAATTTATCTAGACCCGAAGTTCAGCAATGAAAGAGAACACAGAAATTCAAACTACAATCGGTCCGTTTGTAAAACAACGATGTCCATTAAATCTCTACTATAAACGTTATCAAGGTAATTATTTCAAAATGTCATTCAATTGTTTTCAATATTGTACTTACTGTGGCAAGTATAGCTTTAACATTCTGTAACTTTATCAACTATTCTTATTGTCGACATTTTCCTGAAGTGATTCGTAATCATACTGACTCCTAATTAATACTGACTCCTAATTCATTATGACTCCTAATTAATACTGACTCCTAATTAACAGCGGTTTTAGTGTCATTTACAAATAAATATGGGTTTGAACCAATTAATTTCTGATATATAAAAATCTTATAGGGGAGAACATTTATAACTCGAAATAAAGATGTCAAAACACGAAAGTAACGAAGTAGATCTACTTCGTTACTTTACTTGAGTATTTTTTTTTACTTTCTACTTGTAACGAAGGAGATTTTTGTGGATCTACTTCTACTTGTAACGAAGTAGAATTACGTGTTACTTTTGCAAATGTAACGAAGTACCGAAACCGGGCGTTTTATTTTTTTCCGCTGCATGAAGAAACGGCATACACACTACGCGCGGAATCACCGCGCGTAAATCCGTAATCTTCTTCTAATTCAAAATTGACCGCGGAGCAGAGACTGGAAGAGATGAACGAGCCATCGACCTCTTCGAGGAGGCTGCCACCTGACAGTTCCTCGCCCTCCAGCGAGGACGAGTTCTTCGCCAGGAAGAAGTGGCACGCGCCAGTGTTCGACCAGCTGGAGCGTCATCTGTCGGATGATTCGGAGCATCTCTCTGGGCTGGCGGCGGATCCAAAGCTGTTTGTCGAACTGAACACTGCTCTGTCTGCCAGTGCAGCCTGCGAGCGTCTGTTTAGTGCAGCAGGGCTCAACTTTAAGCCACTGCGTGCGTGCATCGGAGATGCAGTGTTTGAGCAGCAGTTGCTGCTCAAGTTGAATGAAGCGTTCTTGTAACCTGGTGTGCCTTACAATCTTTTGTTGTCTTACCAGTGTGTGGAAGTGTGTATTTGTCTGCACGTGTTAAACTTAAAAAGTACTATTTTCTTTCTTATGCGTGGTATACTTTGGCTTCTACTTCAAGTAGACATTTTTACTTTCTACTTATACTCAAGTAGATTTTTTTGGGGTATTTTACATCTACTTGAGTAGATTTTTCAGGATCTACTTCTACTTTTACTCAAGTAGAAAAATGTTCTACTCGTTACAGCCCTGTATATATATATATATATATATATATATATATATATATATATATATATATATATATATATATATATATATATATATATATATATATATATATACATACATACATACATACATACATACATACATACATACATACATACATACATACATACATACATACATACATACATACATACATATATATATATGGGTGATTATTTTAACTTGGCAGCAATTGGGAAAAACCGCTCAATAGTTTCAGTGTGTCAGTGACGTTTTCAGCTTTGTGAACATATGTAATATTTCATAGTTACCTGAATATTTCTATTTTATTTGAATTTCTAAACATTGAGAACTATTAAAAAGCACTGTTCTTTTTGGCATTTCAATAATTGTCAGTGTCATAATAAATGAAAGGCTTGGTTTTATTGCTTAGACCCCAATATTCTTTATGTGTGCCTTGCTGTAATCTCTGCATAAGTAAAATTTGAAAATGTTCTTTCAGGTTTTGTTATGGTTTTAGGTGGAACAATATTTAGGATTTTTTTCAGACCGTCCATGACTATTGACTTTACACCTTGCCAAACACAACAAAACTAAATTTAATAAGACGAATGGACCACAAAAAACAAAAAGTCACGGATAGTTCGTTTTTACGGAACGTCCATGACTATTTATTTATACCGCTTGCGTAATACGCCGAAGCGTTTACCGAGGCCAAATTAGGTCAATGAACTACAGGGAGCTACCCGTATTCGATACGCGCTTTGTTTTAAGAAGGCAGGTAAGAAATTGCATGTTTTATTTGACTTTTGTAACAAAATAAAAAAAATGGTCCTTTTTCCTCATGGACTTCTCGTGGAAAACCATGTCCACTATAATGTGGCCTGGCCTGGCACCTTCAGACAGACAGACAGGCCGTGTTGAAGCTTAACACCAAAGAGAAAGTCGACGGTGGCGAATTGTCTGCTGGGCAGCGACACTGTCAGGACCAGCTGCAACGCCAGTCGACTGGGCGAGAGAAGCAGCTAGGATTATCGGTGGATTTGGGAAAGAGATACCGTCGGAAGCGACTTCAACTTCGCCGTGTTGACTGTCAAAGGAAGAGCTGGTGCCGCGCTTCCTAAAGCGCCCGGACAAGAACGGCACGGTCACCACCAGGCAAGGAGAAGTGTCAAAAATACATTCTGTACTATTACCTCTACATCTTCCATCGAAAGTTGCTTCTCGCGACACCGGGCAACCAAATACACACTTTACTACATGCATTAATATAATGTCTCTTTTCAGGATGTCAGCGTCAATGATCAAGCAACCATAATACCACCAGCGTCACCTTCAGCATCAACATCAGCATCAGCATCAACATCAGCATCACAATCAACACAGGATCGTGCGTCACTGGAATTACCAGAGACTACCCCACTTATCAAACGCAAGCGGGAGGACATTCTTATGGAAAATGCAGGAAATGCATTGCCTACTATCAACTCTTACATGGCAGCAAAGCGACCCAAAACAGAAGACAGTTGCTTACGTACATTTGCCAAGCATCTGCGATTCGCAGTGACCGACTGCGGAAGCAAGTCCGGGGGCAGGTGCTGCAGTTGGTGCTAGAAGCACAACTGTCCGAGCTTGCTGACGATGATTAGTTGTAAGTGACTCAGGGTCTCAAAAAGAGCTGTTCGTAAAAGTGCACATTTAAGAAATTTCAGCTGCCTCTGAAATGTGACATGTCCATATAAAATGTGACTGCTGATTTTGACATGTCCATATAAATATGGGACCAAACTGTTTGAGCCACCCCAAATATTCAGTGATTTCAGATGAAATGACCAGAGATGGAGTAATCAAAGTCAGTAATCATGTGTAATTGTTGACAATTTTTTACTAATCTTACTCAGTTACATAGCTAAAGTAATATTATTAATGATTGCAATCAAATTTTATGTAATTATATCCAGTGTTCACTTTACATTACCAACTACACTCGATTGCAGAATGTATTTAATTTTTTACATTTTATTTTTACATCATGCATTCGCTAGTGCAGCTTCGTAATGTGTGCTTTCAATAAACAACTGTGAATTTTCATCAGTATTATCTGCGTGGACCACTCTCTGAAGCCTAGATTTAAAAGTATGTTTATTTCTCCAAAAATGTATTTTTCAAAATACAGTTGTTTCTGGGTGTTTTTATTAGCTATATTAGCTTAAAAATTATTTTTTTTTATTTGACCTGACACTGTATCTTAGTTAAGAATTGTGATTTCTACATGCTTTTCGTGATGTTGTCCAAATAAATCGTCTCCGGAATTAGTTTTGACATTGTTGTCTTTGATATCCGGTACAGATATTCCAGAGACTGGTAGCTGTCACCTAAAACATGAACATATATTACCAGAAATAAAATGGACAGTTGCAAATAATTCCTTCTTAATCTAGCCAGTAAAGTGATGGAATTAAATATAATGATATACCACCGACAGTAAATAGCAATGTAAAAATATTTGCTGACGACACCAACATATTCAGAACAGTAAAACAATATTACATCTGCACCCTCTACTAACATTTAAAAAAACAGAATAGATAAAAACTGGGTTAAGATATGGCAAAATATAAAAGGCTTATCTCTAGCTTTAGGAACGCTCATTATTTGTAAGTGTCAGTGTAAGTGTAAGTGTCAGTGTAAGTGTCAGTGTAAGTGTAAGTGTCAGTGTAGGCTTATTCATTAATGTATGGACAAAATTCAAGCAGCATTGAGCCATACAAACTATTAATTGTCAGGAAACCCCACATAACAATGCATTGGAAAGAAAGTGCTAACATTGCTTAAAATTTGATGGGTGATTTGCATTTCCTATATTACCTATTGGCTATATAATGCACTCTTTAAAAATAAACCTATGCGCAATGTCTAGTAGAACAACATACATCATATTGATTTGCATCATTGCTACAGTACTAAATAATTTTACATGATTAGTTTGGCTGATCTTGTGTTATGACTTATAATATATATATAAAGTGTATATTGAAAATCCAATGAAGAAACATGACACTTGGTGATTTTGTAGACGTGTGCATAGCATATCAAGTTAAGCACGCGATACATACCCGTAGCCAAAAATCGCAAAGTGATGGCCAGTCTCTCGCTAGGAGATATGCTTTCTCGCATGACGGTGTCTTGCCTGGCAATGACGGAGGTTACATTGGGTAGCAGCTCCTCAAAATGGGGAATTTCCGTACGTAAAACATTCTTAAACGCGCGAGCGTCCTCATTCCGCAGCTCTTCCATGAGGCAGTGGTTCGCTCCTGACTGTGGCCTCCGTGACCGTGTCAGCCAGGGGCGAGTCCAGCATCTTCTATTTCGCTTCTTTTTTTGTTGGAGCTACATGTGCTACAATTGCCGCACATGCAGCCGCGACAACTAATAACTCGTCACTGGAAAGTGTGGTAGCCATGCTTACCGGGAACGCGCGCTTATTATCACGTGACGTATTACTCATGTGATTCATGATGTCTCGAACAACCACATTGCACCGTGTAAACACGCGACGGTATCGTGTGCGATGTACATTGCATGGGACACCACACCACACGGCCTTGACCTTTGTTAATGACGTCGATATCGCCTCGTCGCAGCGATGGCATCGCCTCGTGTAACCCCGGCTTAAAGCCTAAGGCTAAGGCTAAGCCTATGTTAAGCCTAAGGGGATGGGGAAGGCAATGCCAATGCCATGGGAAAATCTTCACTGGTCTATTACTATATTTTAAGAGTAGAACAAACTGCTGACATGACAGTTTGAGAATGTGCCATGTGCTTAATTAATCCGGCGGCAAATTAAATGTCAAATAGTGTTAGTTGAAGTTCGTTTAGCTATGCATTGTGTTGTTGGTGTGTTTTGTTGCGTAACGTGGCAGATTCTAACAGGGCACTAGCAATCTGATCTCCTTTTAACCTCCTTGTCTCTCGAATTGTTAAACCACATTCTTTCAGACGTTCTTCAAGGTCTCTCAGTTCTGGAATAATGTTATTTGCTCTACTCTGTATGCGTTGAAGGGTATCTATATTCTTCTTACGATATGGTCTCCAAGCTTGTATACAGTATTCTAAATGAGGTCTATTGCTTTACACATAGGTATAATTAGCTTTTTTCCTTGTATGTTATGTTTCTCTTAAACAACCCAAGAATTTGTTTACGATTTGAAGCCGCAACACCACACTGTTCTGAAACTTATATCAGCACTTATTGTTAATCCTAAGTCCTTTTCTTTTACAGTAGCACCAAAAACAGTATCTCCTATATTATAGTTTATATCAAATTTCCCGTGTCCTGTATGTAGGCATTTACATTTCCCAACATTGAATAACATCTGCCATTTTTCAGATCATTTAACTAATTTGTCTAGATCGTTTTGTAAATGTTGTTTATCACCACCAGTGTTAACCTTTCTAAACACGTTTGTGTCATCCGCAAATTTCACGTTCCTTGTTATACTGTCGTCCAAGTCATTGATATATATATATATATATATATATATATATATATATATATATATATATATATATATTATTTTATATATATATATATATATATATATATATATATATATATATATATATATATATATATATATATATATATATTAAGAATAATAAAGGTCCTAATACTGATCCTTGTGGTACCCCACTCAAAACTTATTTCTTTGAAACCTCTCCATCTACTACAACACGCTGTCTCCTGTCAGTCAGCCATTGTTCTATCCAGTCAATTATGCCATCCCCGATACCATGTACTTTTAATTTAAGTAGTAATCTTTGATGTGGCACTTTGTCAAAAGCTTTCTGAAAATCTAAATATATACTATCTACTGATGGCAGTTTAAATCACCAGTAATAATAATGTCATGCGCATCAAGCATTATATCATCTAAATAAGCAGACCACCTGACCACGGTGAAACCGTTTCGCTTCGATGGCGGAGCGCGATACACGGCCCCAGTTCTGTTTAGTAAAACGCCGGTAGACGCCGCCGAGAGGCGACGGTCAGACCAGTACAGAGGCGATATCTGCTTTATCCTGCCGACCCGGCAGCCGCAGCGAGTGAAATGCTTGAAATTAAAGTTTGAAAGCACAAAGGTGAGAATGGATTTGTGAACTAATTTGATTCGTCGTTGCAAGGGGCTGCATCCAGGCTTTGCACCCCGCTCACGTAGTTTCGTCCGTCAATGATTGGCCCCTGACGAATGCAAATTTCAAAAAGGGCTCGAAGGCTGTGGGATGGAGATCCTTGGAATCGAGATGTTCAAAAGTAAACGTCACTCCACAGAGAAAGAGATTGATAAACATGCGCATTATATAAGGTATTGTGAGTGAGTTGGTGCAGGTGTTCTAGATCAGGTTCAGCACCGAGTCCGCCAATTATCTTAGCTAGCCGGGGCGGTAGTTGAACAACAGCACCCATGTCAGATCGACCTGTTGAGACGTGGATTTGTCGGTTTTTCCCACGCCATGTGTGGATGTACGCTGAATCATTTGTACTTCGTCCCATTTCTTGTCTTGCCCAAAATTCAAAGAGCGTTCCCACCAAATGCCCATCATTATCCATCCGATGGGTCCACTGCCAATTAAAGCTAAGTTCCCGTAGCGAGATATGTAAACCTGAGTGAGCAGTATTATTGGTTAACACAGCAAATGAAAAATCAACGTTTCAACAGGTCGATTTGCCAGAGGCACTGACATAGTCAGAAGCCCCTGAGTTTGGACAATACCTTATTTCAGCGGTCCGCAAACTCTGGCCCGCGGGCCAAATTTGGCCCGCGGCCCGCTTTTAACTGGTCCGCGTGACCGTGCCAGCAATATATATTTTTTTCAGTACCAATTTTCCAGTTGTTATATGAGCACTAAATAACGTGTTTCCTGGTGGTTTTCAATACAATTATGCCAACTATTTCAACTTTACAAAACAGCCATAGAACTTACACACAAATTTTAAATATTGTGAAGCATTAATATTGTTGTTCACTTAAAGTCAATTCGCCAGAGTAAACTTCGTACACATTTAATATCAACAACCTTCACCTTTGCAGTGATGTTCGCTAGGCGGCGCTACTGTTAATATAACAGAAGCTAACGTTCAATTCCCAGAAATCCGGATGAAACATCGCTCAACAAGTCATCTTCGACACAGCTAACATTGCATTTGTGAATCTCAGGACTATGGCGTTTATTGCAAAAAAAAACGTCGTTTTGATTATTCCGGAAAGAGACCGTTTGACGCTGCCTGGGAGCATGAGTACTTCTTTTGCTATCGAGAAAACATGACCAAAAAGCGATGTGCTTGATATGCAGAGAAATCGTTGCTGATTTGAAACACTATAACGTGAAACGGCATTACGATTCGAAGCATAAAAAGTGCTTTGACGGTGCATATGTGGGAAAAGACGAACGCATGAAGGAGTTCAAGAAACGATTTGATGCATACTTGGGCGAGACGAAGAGAGTATCTGTGTTTACATATACTTCAAGCCATCTGAATGAAGCCAGCTATCGCATCTGTTACTTACTCGCTCAACACCAGGTGTCGCTTACTCACGCAGAATTGTTCAAGAAGGCTTTCATGGCCAGTGCCGAAGTTCTGTTCGCTGGTTTTCAGAACAAAGATAAGATCGTGCAACAGATTGGGAAACCGCCACTTTAACCCGACACATGTGCCCGTCGATATGATGAGTTGAGTGGTGACATTTTCACGCAGCTGATGACTAAGTTGCGAGCCTGTCCTGCTTTTTCACTTGCTCTCGACAAAAGCACTGACAAAAGTGACACGGCACAGTATCTGTGCGGTATTCCAACGAAGGTATATCAGAAGATTTCCTGTGCCTGATGCCATTGAAGGGCACAACGACAGCGCGGGATGTTTGCAGTGCGCTATTGAAGTTCGGCGAAGAAAATGATTTGACGTGGGAAAATTTTTTTCTCTGTGTACAAGTGGCGCGCCCAGCATGCTTGGTCGTCAAGCTGGATTCGTTGCGTTGTTCCGTCAAGAAATCTGGAAGCCGAATCTGATATCATACCGCTGCATAATTCACCAGCAAGCATTGTGCGCGAAAGCAGGCTGTGGTCTGCAGGATACGATGAAAACTGTTGTAGAGAGCGTGAACTTTAGAGAGATTTGCTGCACTGCTTCCTCACATCGTGAGTTTTATCCAAGAAATTGATCACCCAGTTGCCCTTCTGGCAGATGACAAGTTTCGGGTGCGACTCTGCGTTCTGACTGACATGTTCGGACACCTAAATAAGGTAAACCTGCTGCTACAAGTACGGCACAAGTTGCTGTGTAATTTGTACGAAGCGGTGAAGGGCTTCGAGGACAAGGTGACACTTTTCAAAGTTCATGCAGAAGGCGGCCATTTTCTGCACTTTAAGTTCACCAGAGAATTCTGTGGCGAAGACGATGAACGTATCGCAGACGCCAAGTGGATACTTGCTGGTGTGCTTAACAGCCTGGAGACCGCATTCAGCGGACGATTCGCTGACTTTGCTGCTATTGACGACGTTTGCTGCTTCTTTGCAAGCCCTTTTACTGCGGAGCCAGGTAATTGCTAAACATTGTCGCAAACGTTTGCAGTCGATGAAGCAGCGTTGCAGGACAATTTCATCGATTTCAAGGTGGTGCCAGGACTAAACAATTACTTTAATCCTGCGAAAGCCGATCTCGTGCTTTTCTGGGCAACGCGAGTGCCTGTGCGATTTTCAGTGCTGATCCAAGCAGCACAGAAATTGTTGGTGCTTTTCGGCATCACATGGTCATACGAATCAGGATTCCCAGCCATGAATCACACCAAGAACAACCTCCGGTGCTTACTCAAGGACACACGTTTGAGGGATCTTCTGCAAATCTCAATCTCTCCGCTCTGCCCACAGTTCGGTCAGTTGTCGAAGAATATGCAGCACCATCCTTCGTATTGACTGCATTCATTAGATGTGCAGACTTCTCCTGCGTTGTTTCGAAAAATGTTCATGTTCTACTTGTACAGTACCATCTTTTTAGCGTGGCAAAGCAGATAATAAAGCAATATTTGTGCACTGTGTTTTCCGTGTTTAAAAGCTTTGGCCCGCCTTAACATAGCACTCTAAATTTTGGCCCTCGTCCCAAAAAGTTGGCTGAGCCCTGCCTTATAAAACGCAGGTTGAGTGTGCCCAGTTGAATCAACATTGTGAACCAATTGTTGGATGAGAGGGGAAAGGGATATGGAGAGAGGGAGAGGGAGAGAGAGAGAGAGAGAGAGAGAGAGAGAGAGAGAGAGAGAGAGAGAGAGAGAGAGAGAGAGAGAGAGAGAGAGAGAGAGAGAGAGAGAGAGAGAGAGAGAGAGAGAGAGAGAGAGAGAGAGAGAGAGAGAGAGAGAGAGAGAGAGAGAGAGAGAGAGAGAGAGAGAGAGAGAGAGAGAGAGAGAGAGAGAGAGAGAGAGAGAGAGAGAGAGAGAGAGAGAGAGAGAGAGAGAGAGGAGGGAGAGAGATAGGGAAGGGAGAGAGATAGGGGAGGGAGAGAGATAGGGGAGGGATAGAGAAAGAGGAGGGAGAGGGGAGCGAGAGACGGCACAGAACATATGAAGCATACACTGTGATTTAATGTTTTATTGTAGCACACAAAAGTATGGGTCGTCAAATTTGTACGCCATTTCTACACATCAGTACCGAATTTTCAAAACAATAAACAATTTCTATGCACTATTTTGTTCTTTGTGCCATGGTCTACTTTATACCACACGCGATAGGATTTAAGAAATAATAAATTAGAAAAGAAATGCCAAGAGGTGCCTATAATGATGATGCTAATAATAGTGGTAGTAGAAATTACCGTTTACAATGTAATACCACAAATACTGTAACTACTGCTGATGCCTATCCTAGGTTTAAATTAACTATTTACGTAAATGTATAATATAACAACACTTGATAATTGTGTGTCAAACATCATTTCCTGATTATTAATTTTAGTCGTTTTGCCAACCCGTCAATACCAGCCAGCCAAGTTGACGCATCACTTACATTCAGCGATGCTTTCAGAAAATATGGAGTTTTTAAACATGCCATGCCGTCATTGCTTCAGGCTTTGCACATCAATATTTGATCTCCAGTGCCATTTTCGTATTCACGAACATCATTAGTCATGAGTGCATGAGTCACTGTCATAATCGAAATCGATGGACTACAAAAAATATACTCCAGTACTTTGACAAAACGTCATTGGCCTGAACACAACGTTAGCAAACACTCCTTCTTCAACTGATTTAGCCCATCGCGAATCCATTTCATTGATGTCTAAATATGTAGTATGTGAATAGTTTAAGTTCACAGTCGAGTTAATAAACAAATGCGTATTTATGTTAAAACCATCGATACAATTGACTTTAGTTGTTAGATCTGGTAAGGCTCAAAATAGTGTATATCCAAAATGGTAAATATTTTGCGTTTCAATTTCGATCATGTGCGTGATTTCCATCCTCTCGCCGATCAGTTGACCGTACCGAAATTTTAACAAGGGTGAAATTCGTGAGTCTACAGCGTTTCCATTTTTTGCGATGTTTTGAAAATTATACAAAATATTATTTAATACAAAAATATGAAGATACGTGTACAATACTAAACTGCTATGCTTGCTATCAAAACCGACTAAATCAGTAACTTTGTATATTTTGTTTCTATCATTAAATTTTTATTTGTATTGTAAACGGTGTCAAAATAAACTTTCTTATTCTTGTTCTTGTTCTTATGACTAGTTGCATTACCTGGTCATAAATTGGTAGAATAATGTCAATGGTAATGAAACCATTGCGCTGCAAAAAAAACGTACAACTGCCGGTTCACGAAGCGTTCGGTGGACGTTTGACGCAGATCACGTAACAATCGTCAAAACACACATAGCGTTGTTAACAATTGCACATACTGTTGCTACGAGTTACATAGTACATACGTCAAACGCACATTTAATATTTTAAATATATACACGATGTGAATGGGTTATTTCTTCGCGGATCGCTGAGTCGGCGTCCATAGAGACAACGGTGTTGTTTGGTCGTGGACCTTACACGATCAGTCTCTGTGCTCGCCCAAGAGACGTCAGTCTTGTTTGTTCGTGGACCTGGATCAGTCTCTGTGCTCGCCCAAGAGACGTCAGTCTTGTTTGTTCGTGGACCTGGATCAGTCCAATAGACAGCGATCTTGTGTGTCCGCCTACCTCATTCAATCAGTCACTGTGATTGCTGCACGGACAGCGATCTTGTTCGTTCGTGGCCTTACCCGATCAGTCGCAGAGCTCGCTTGAGGGACAACGATCTTGTTTATTCGTGGCCTTGCCGGATCAGTCGCAGTGCTTGCTGGAGAGACAACTATCTTGTTTGTGCGCAGTTGCGCCTGACAAGTATGTTTCTCTTTACTGTCTTGCTCCGGCTTGCGATTGTTTTCACCTGGTCTGGTGAAGGCGCCAACGCTGAGAATTGTAAGTACCGAATTGTGATGCCGTGTGCTATTGGTGCAGCTACTGCCGACCGTCTAAACCAACCCCTCATTGTTACCAACAACGGGAAGTTGTTGTTGTCCTCCTCTTTATCCCTGAAGTCCGGGGTGAGGCTGGCACCGATACCGGTCGTCGTGTTTTGTTTTTTGATCTCCAGCGCCATTTTCGTATTCACGAACATCATTAGTCATGAGTGCATGAGTCACTGTCATAATCGAAATCGATGGACTACAAAGAATATACTCCAGTACTTTGACAAAACGTCGTTGGCCTGAACACAACGTTAGCTAAAACTCCTTTTTCAACTGATTTAGCCAACCGCGAATCCCGTTCATTGATGTATAAATACTTCCACAGTCGACTTAATAAACAAGTGCGCATTTTTTTTAAACCTTTGATACAATTGACTTTAGTTGTTAGATCTGGTAAGGCTAAAAATACTGTATATCCAAAATGGTGAATATTTTGCGTATCAATCCCAATCATGGGCGTGACTTCCATCCTCTCGCCGATCAGTTGACAAAGGTCCGAAATTTTAAGAATGGTGAAATTCGTGAGTTTACAACGTTTCCATTTTCACTTCAATTAAATATCTTTAACCAAAGATTAAGTAATGTAATGGTTTGGTTGTTGATTTCACACAAAAACGACATATAAAAGTTACACAAACGAGCTAGCATATTGCAATGGATGCAGGGGCGAGACTATTGAAAACTAGTATTACTCTCGGTGGCTCAGCGACTATTCTTATTAGTAATATAAACAAACTAATGGCGTTGTTGTTCATTCTTTCCATGTGTCCTGCCCACTTTTACTACCTCTTAACCAACTTCCTCCTGAGACTCTCTTTCACACCAACTTCTACCCTCCATCCAGAATTCCTTCTAACACCTTCAGAACATGACTCAGCAACGTGATAAATGGGTATTTTCCATGGTCGTGGATAACTTTCTTTTCCAAACAGGGACTATTAAACCCATCAGCCACTCCTCTGGGATCTTCTCCTTTCTCATGCAGGTATTTAACAATCGCCTCGTCCACCTAACTGCAACACGTTCAGTCGTCACCAGCATCTTCATTCTTGTCTTTGATTACAGTGCTCGCCTGTAGTGATGTTACATCCTTACACCCTTACTGTCCTCATCCATCTCTCATGGCAGCTTAATATCAACTTCTTGCCGCTATTTTCGTCTAACTTTCTGTATAGTTCCTCCTCCATTTCCCTCTTTGCTTTGTTGTATTTTAACATGCCTGACTGATATTTATATTAAATAATACATAAACAACTGTTTTAGTCAGTATTTTGGTGATTTAAACATGGCTGGCTGGAGTTAAAAATATGGAGAAAAAAATCTGACCTTTCAAAATGTTGTCGGCGAATATTCCAGATGTTATTCTGTCTTAAGTTACTTGTTATTTGGATTAATATTCGGACATTTGTAAGCTTGCGTAAGCAATATGTTGAAATAAAACGATTGTATCAAGTCATACCGTAAGGGTGTCATGCTGATTCTTTTACATTAATCTGTGCGGCGCAGTGACGTTTCCTCACATATTTCTTAGATATGATATGTTACATGTAGCTGCTCTAAAATGGCGGAATCGTACGAAACTATGCGTTCATTCGTACGGAATCAAGCGGTCGGTTAAATTCTAATTATGTTGGATATATGTTGAACTTGGCCTGGATCTATTCTCTCTCGCTGGTGGAAATGTCCAATTGCATTTTACACTGATGTGGAAGAGAGGCCTCTGTGATGACGTCCTCGCGGTCAACCAGGCCCACATCCTTTTGACCCCTGGAAAACAATGTAACATTGAAGGTGTTGCCACCAATTATACAGTTCTTACATATTACATTAGTTGGCAGCTAAGATTGAAGCATTAACATTTCTTTTTCTTTGACAACCAATATCGTCTTGCACGCCAAATTATCGGTTATACAGAAGAAAAGAGAAATGCATAATTCCAGAATTGAAAAATATGGATTGACGTTTAATGAATTTATTCCAGTTTTAGAGTAATGTAATTAGCTAGTTTATTTGAAATTTAAACTAATGTCATAACGAGAAGTATGTCATCATGTTCAACATGAATATTAATACTAATTTAAATGTACGACTCTTTGCAGTCGAATGCCTCAGTCAGAAGTGTCAGAATGGGGCCATAAACATTGATTGAACAAAACATAGCCGAAACACCATTATCCTGCAATACTTCTATTACAAACGTATTCCAAGTATTTGCAATAATTTTGAGAGGATTGAAAATACTCGCTATACTGTTGAACAACTTTCAAAGTTTACGGTGTGAGTGTGTTGTGTGGGTGTGCGGTGTGGGTGTGCGCTGTGCGGTGTAGGTGTGCGGTGTGCGGTGTGCGGTGTGCGGTGTGGGTGTGCGGTGTGCCGTGTGCCGTGTGCGGAGTGCGGAGTGCGGTGTGCATGTGCATCTATATGTCCGTGTGCGTGTTTATGTGTAACAATCTTAGGAGTTAAATAAGCGCTGATATGAAAGTTTCAGAGCAGTGTGGTATTGCAGCTTCAAAGGGTAATCAAATTCTTGGATTGATTAGAAGAAACATAACATACAAGGGAAAAAAGTTAATTATACATCTTTATAAAGCAATAGTTAGACCTCATTTAGAATACTGTATACAAGCATGGAGACCATATCGTAAGATATAGATACACTTGAACGCATACAAAGGAGAGCAACTAAAATGATTCCAGAACTTAGAGACCTTAGTTATGAAGAACGCCTGAAAGAATGTGGTTTAACAACTCTAGAGACAAGGAGGTTAAGAGGAGATCAGATTGAAGTTTTTAAGATATTAAATGGGTATGAAACTATTGACAGAAATATGTTTTTCTCACTCAAGAAGGATAGCAGAACTAGAGGACATGAGGTAAAATTAGTAAAGGATCAATGTAGATTGGACATCAGGAAGCACTCGTTCGCACAGAGGACAATAAATGAATGGAACAAATTGTCTACAGATTGTGTAACTGCTAGCAGCGTGAATATGTTTAAAAACAAGGTTGACACATATCTCAGGAGGGTGGGTTGTAAGTAGGTGAACATTGTTAGACTCTCGATAAGCCAATGGCTTCCTTGTCCACTTGCCATCTGGGCCTTTGGCTTGGATGGCAAATCTTGTTAAATCTTGTTAAATCAATCGAACCGAATTTCTAATACCTAAATATGTGAATTAGTATAAATAATCTGTTCTTACAAGAGTGCCAAATTATATTAGTTGGCTGTTAAGAATTGAAGGGAAGCAGTGATGAGCCGTTGTCTTCATTCTCACATCCTGCTGCCAGTGGGTTCGCTACAACTACACGCCAAACTAGACATTTCACACAGACTTGTGTAGATACAACAAAACAACGCGTCTGTTAGGCGCGCTTAATAATTTACGTCGGCTAAAGGTGGTCGTGACGTCAGTGTTTGGCTGTTTGTTCGCGGTGTCCATAGCATCTCCACCGATTCTCATCAATTATACGCGGACTTAATGTTGAACTCGATCTACCCGCATCGACTCACCCTGGACTATAGTTTATATAATACTATGTTATGTTATTTGTTTAAACACCCCAGTGTTTGTGACATGTTGGGTATATGATAATATTATTCCCAAAATCGTAAGTTTTCTTTTGCTGCGTCTAATGTCCAAATTCCAACTTTAATGTCCAACTGTAAACAGCCTAAATATTTTCGTAAGTGCAGTTTATACACAACAATTTGTTGGGGTGACTGTTCGAAACGTTATTATTTTATTCTTGATTTGTTAATAGTGTCGGCTGTTAAGACTGCGTGCGAACATGACACGATGCATATTAGTTGTCCGTCTGGTTCCGTCGTCCACGTCATCTCTGCCTTCTACGGCCGACTCGACAGGACCACGTGTCCACACAAAGCAATGCACTCGACCTCGTGTACTCTACCTGGAATTACCGACACAGTGCGGGCGATCTGCCAGGACAAGGCGGCTTGTGACGTCAGCGGTCCATTTACGAACCCATGTGCTAGGACTTACAAGTACCTGAAGGTCACATACGAATGTCGCCGTAAGTAGCTAAGGGAGCCTTCACCGTTGTCAACATTAAGGGGAAGGCAGTGTTAGTTGAGCCACTGGGTTCGTTGAACCACCAAGGGCCACATTTCCTAGGAAATTACAGCAGCGATAATTACTTGGTACCACTTAGTGTTTGAACATGTTACTAGGATACGATTGATGTACAACAGGTGCCAGTTGTTACAACGGTCAGAAAGTATGAGTTAACATATTTGTTCGATGTTTTTTCATAACATTTGGTGATTAATGTCTGCTGTGTTAACTATCAACGCATGTGACTAGACTTTAATGTATATACAATTACAAATGTTTAACTATGCACAGGGAAGTTCATTGTTTTACGACAGTTCGCGCACTAATGAGAAGATAATTAAAAAAGCTTAATTGTCGAAACGGGGCTAATTGAGCCACACAAGGCCCAAGATAGTTGAGCAGTGGCTAAAGAACGAAGGCGAGTGTAGCTTTGTTCCAAAATACATCATGACTTTCACCTTTCCGAGCAAATTGGATAACTACAAGGCAACATATCAGCAGTTAACTACAACGGTTGCGATGGGCTTATAGGTCTATATTATTAAGTAAGTGTATTGATATGTTAATTAAGCGCATTGACTTGTCAAAGACGTGTTTTGCCCATTGTGTGTTGGTTGAGTTGTTATGACGTTTTAGTTGAACGCCTACCTAAATTATGCAAATGAAGCATTTACCCATTGTGGCTCAACTCACACCACACCAAGTGTTAGTTGAGCCAGTTTACCAACCTTCGTTGTATTAGCTACACACATATCTATGCATACTAGATATATTATCTTAGTCTAAAGTGATTTAGTAATAATCATGGTTTACTTTATTACTTACTTACTCACTTACTTAGTTACTTAAACGCCACTGCAGTCTATCTCTTGATGTTTTCTCGAGCTTCCCCCAGGTCAGGTTATGTTCTTTCATTTCTCGCTCCACCTTTCTTCTCCAGGTTTCTTTCGGTCTTCCTCTCACCCGTTTTCCATCTGGTGTCCATCTGAGAGCTGTCTGTAGCATTCTCAAGACGTGGCCAATCGACACCATCTGCATCGCTTTATCTCCAATATGATGGGCTGGGTTGATGTTCTTCTGTGGAATTCTGCATTGGAGATGATGGCCAAAATAAATTGAATATTGTGCGAAGGCATCTCGTCTGAAAGACTTCAAGTCTGTGGTTTATAGTCTTTGTCATTTCCCAGGAATCTGATCCATAAAAGAGGATACTAAGAACATTGCTCTTGGAAAGGCGTGGTTTCGTTTTCTGAAAAATTGTCCCACATTTCCAGATGTTTCTGAGTGTAACAAATACTTTGCTAGCTTTCGACAGACTTCCAACAGCAGTCATCTTGGATCCCAGGTACGTGAACTACTCCACCTCTTCAATGTTTTTCCTTGTAGTTTTATTTGTTTGTTTGACCTGCTGTTCATCCTCATGTGCTTGGTCTTTGTTTCGCTGCCTTTGAATCCAATCTTGTGTACGGTAGTGGAAAGCTCTTCTGTCTTTGACTGTATGTCCGAGAGGCGGTGGAATGTTAGGCAGGTGTTATCTGCAAAGTCCAGATCATCTAGCTGAGTCGCTGTTTCAGGGCCTTGGTCAGTCTTTCTGGGATAATTTTGCTAAAGACTTTGCTTGTGAGTGATAGAAGGGTGATACCTCTCCAATTGTTGTAGTTGGATAAGTCTCCTTTTTTATGTAATTTTACGATCAGCCCCATTAGTCAGTCCTCTTGTATGTTTTCTGTTTCACATATGTCACTGCAGATCTGTGTCAGAAGTCTGGGTGTGACTGTATCTTCAACCTTCAGCATATCAGCTTTCACTCCATCAGAGCCTGGAGCCTTTCCATTCTTCATTACCTTTATGGCCATTTTCACCTCTTCAAGTGTCGGTTGGTCTTAGCTCACATCCACGTCTTCCTCAGCGCCTGATATCGGAACTGTTTCTGTTGGCTCCGGCCTGTTCAAGATGGTCTGACAGTGGTCTTTCCAGCACTCCAATTTCCCTGTTTCACTTGAGATGAGGTTTCCATGTGTATCCTTGACTGGTACATCACTGGTTTTCAATCCAATTTTTTTGTGATGCTATAGAAATGGGGCTGATCGTAAGGTCCTATTTTCTAACTGCTTCCTCAGCTTCTTCTGCAAGTCCCTCCATGAAAGATGTCTTATCTGCTTTACCTACCTTCATAACCTCTCTCCCTCTCCCTGGATTGGTAATTTAAAATGTTGATAATTTTCCAGATTGAAAACATCGATGTAACACAGTGAATATAGGCCTATAGGACAGACACTGATAATGATCATTATTATGTGACGAAGTTACCTAGTTACACGTTCCCAGTCAGTCGATCACTTTTTATGTCATGCACACAAATAAATAAAGTTATTCTTGTTTTTCAATAGGTACGACGACTGCGTGCGGAAACGACACGATGCACATCAGTTGTCCGTCGGGTTCCGTCGTCCACGTCATCTCTGCCTTCTACGGCCGACTCGACACGACCACGTGTCCACTCGGTGCAACACAAACGACCACGTGCAGTCTACCTGGAATTACCGACACAGTGCGTACGATCTGCCAGGACAAGACGACGTGTGACGTCAGCGGTCCATTCACGGACCCATGTGTCGGCACTTATAAATATCTGAAGGTCACGTACAAATGTCCACGTAAGTAACTAAATGTGCGATGCCTTTCTTTTTGTTATGGCGGCTCGTTCTGTTTGACAGTGAACAACAATCTAAATTGGACCCAATTAGTTGCATCTAATGGGTTCCGCACAATAAGGCATTTCTGAACATTGTGCCTTGAGACCCTGATTCTTTGACTCCTTAGGTATGTCGGCCATTATTCTACACAAGACAAGGTAAGACAATGCCAGTAACCTATCACTCCCAGCGGCAGATCAGCGCTGTCATTTGTTCCATTTATAAGTTTATTTTGATGTGTATAAATATTAAATACGATAAATAATGGAGCATTAAATTGCATACAAATAAATAAATAACATTAGGCACTTATGGTAATATATAAAAAAAGACGTTGGTGCAAATAAATAAATAACATTAGGCAAGTATATAAAAAGGCATTGGTGTCATTAAAGAACAAACAATGCAATGTTAATATACACTAATCACTACCACCTGGTTATTTACAGGTAATAGGCACACAATTATGAAATGAGTTTGTTGTTATTGCAAGTGGTAAAGTCCGTAAGATATAAAAACATCGTGAAGTTCTGCATTGAGGCACAACGTACTTAATTATTGCTTGTTGCACATGGAGTTTCCCAGAGGGGAGGCAGAATATGGTGCAGGCAGTGGCTGTTGCAGGATCTTTTCTCAAAACTTCACCAAGCTACTTAGTTATACGCACTCAGTAAGACAATTAGTAAGTTAATCCCACAATTATGTCAGTCTTTTTACAATAGTGAATGCTCCAAACGTAATTATTTTATTCTTGTTTTTCAATAGTTCGGAAGACTGCGTGCGATGCACGATTGCACATCAGTTGTCCGCCGGGTAAAGTCATCAACGTCATCTCTGCCCTCTTTGGCCGACTCGACACGACCACGTGTCCACTCGGCCCAACAAACTCGACGTCGTGTAGACTGCCTGGAATGACAGAGAAAGTGCGAAGGATCTGTCAGGACAAGACGGCGTGTGACGTCAGCGGTCCGTTCGGAGACCCATGTGACGGCACTTATAAATACCTGCAGGCCAACTACGAATGTCGCCGTAAGAAGCTAAATGTGTCCTTTGCATTGTGGTGGTTATTACAAACTAGGTCAATCGTGGGTATGGACCACAACATGACAAAGTCGCAGTGCAAACGTCTGATAGACAACAGCCGAATATTGTAAACGGAAAATGACGTAGCTGAAATGTGCGGATTTCTTGCATGTTCTTTTTGTGATTGGTTGATTAACATCACGTTGCTAAAAGAAACGATAATATACATCAGTAAAAAACGATTAGTTTTCTTTGATTTACTCTTAGACGACTATTTTACGCCTTTCAGATTGATGTTATGACGTTTTAGTAGAAAAACTATGTGAAGTATAGAAATATTTAACATTACCCATTGTTACTCAACTAACGTTACACTGTTGCTCATATCCCACTCCAAATGTTAATTGAGGCAGTCCATCAACCCTGTTTGAATCGGCTACATATAATTAAGCATGCCTACTAGATATATTATCTTGGTCTAAAATTATCTACCAATAATCATAGTTTATGTGAATAAAACAATTTTGACTTAGGAATATGAAATAGTCCTAGATATAAAAAAATAATTAAACATTGCTCAACTAAAACTGCCTTCTCACGCTGATTTTTTGTTTTGACAAACAATACGTTGTCATGCACACCAAATTCTCGGCTTCACAGAAAAAAATAGAATAAAGCATAATTCCAGAACTAAAAACTTGGACTGACGTTTAATTAATTTATTCCAGTTTTAGAGTAGTGTAATTAGCTAGTTTATTTGAAATTTCGACTAACGATCATAACGAGAAGTCTGTTACCATGTTCAACATGAACATCTAATTTAAATGTATGTTTCTTTGCAGTTGAATGCCTGAGCCAGCCGTGTCAGAACGGGGCCACGTGTGTTGACGTCACGGATGGCTTCACGTGCGTCTGCCCAGAAGACTACACGGGAACGACCTGCAGCGAACATATACGTCAGTTGGCATTTCTTTGTTACGTGTTTGACAGACTGTTGTGTCGTCACCTTGCGACGTTTTCCCATTGATGTGCATATATGCTTCCGTGTAAAAGTTAAACATTAATTGGAGTGTGCAGTGTACGGTGTACGTGTACCTGTCCATGTCCGTGTCCGTGTTTGTGTGTAGCATAAACGTAGCGAATTTCGAATCCCTGGAAAGGTGAATACACCATTCATTGATATAAATAATGGAGTTCTTGGAAGAGTGCCAATTTATATTAGCTGGCTGTTAAGAATGAAGGGAAGCAGTGAAGCTTCCCTTCATCCTTAACAATGTGCCGTTGTCTTCGTAGCAATCCCCCAATCTGCTGCCGATCGGGTCGCTATTTACCCACAACTTGGACGTGGATTAGTGAACAGCACGTCTAGGTCATAAGAGAGAGAACACGAGAGGGAGCTTTGCCCCCTCTCGTTGATGGGGGGTACGGGGTGGGGGCTACCCAGAAAATTTGTATAATGTAGAATCAAAATCCAGCTATTTCCAGCATTTCAGGTTTGAACAAATAATGTTTTTCAGTATCAATATGTGTTAGTTTAAAGAGAATATTTCACTTACTAATGCGCAAACTGTGGAAATGTATATAAATGTGCATACCTTGCATTAGTCTTTCTAACTTCCGAACAGTATATTTTAAGCAGCTAGATGTTGTTCCAATAACAAGTTCCCACAAGCAAATTATTACAAGTAATATCACATTCAAGAAACAAAGTATTATAATGTCAAATATTGCACACATGCGTTGTTTCTATTCACATATTGTGGAAACTGCTCTAGTCGTGTTCACTCTTTGTGTTGTGTGTTTTACTCCTTGGTGGTCTTCTTTACTTTGGCCAATACTTCTTTAGACGTTTCCCACTTGTAACAAGGTGTGGCAGATTCGGGGTTGGCCATCTTGATTGTGAGGAGAGCCCCTGAAATCCCTCCGTCCGTCTACTTGATAAAGGCGGAAGCGATGCGGAAATGGACAGATACCTTAAGGAAGCGCTATTCGACTGCTTTTCTACATAATGACGAATAGGCATGCGGGTTCTATATATTGCTAGACTAGCTCTCCGGCCCGACCTCACTGCTGGTAGCAAAGCTTCCAGTGTGAGGTGTGTGTGAGTGTGTGTGTGTGTGTGTGTGTGTGTGTGTGTGTGTGTGTGTGTGTGTGTGTGTGTGTGTGTGTGTGTGTGTGTATATATATATACACACACACACAACAATTTGTTGGGGCGATACTTTAAACGTTATATCGTTATTATATTATTCCTATTTTTTAATAGTGTCGGCTGTTAAGATTGCGTGCGAACATGACACGATGTACATCCGTTGTCCGACTGGGTCCATCATCGACGTCATCTCTGCCTTCTACGGCCGACTCGACAGGACCACGTGTCCACAACGCTCAATACCCACGACATCGTGCAGTCTACCTGGAATTACTGACACAGTGAGGACGATCTGCCAGGACAAGACGGCGTGTGACGTCACCGGTCCATTTAAGGACCCTTGTGAGAAAACTACCAAGTACCTGAACGTCACGTACGAATGTCGCCGTAAGTAGCTAAGGGACCGGTCACCATTGTCAACATTAATGGAAAACAGTGTTAGTTGAGCCACTGGGTTAGTTGAACCATGTGAAACATTTTTTTTTTAATCAGTTCGCCCATTAATAAGAAGTGATTTAAAACAAAGCTGAATTGACGGAACGGGGCTAGTTGATCCTACAATTTTATATTAATGAAGTGTGTTGACATATTAATTAAGTGGCTATTTTATTCAAAGACTTTCCGATTATTCCATTTTAAACATGAAGGAATGTAACCAACCACTTTATTTGGACATTTAAAATCATGGCCATTACGAGAACGCTGTTATTGTTTTCTACATGAACATTTACAGTTATTTAAGTGTATGTCTCTTTCTAGTTGAATGCCTGAGTCAGCCGTGTCAGAATGGGGCCACGTGTGTTTACGTCACGGATGGCTTCAACTGCGTCTGCCCAGAAGACTATTCGGGAACGACATGCAGCGAACAAATACGTCAGTTTGTATGACGTTGTTGCGTGTCAGATATACACGGTTGTTTGTGTGATTGGCACTGTTTCCTCTTGAGTGGTTTCCCCAATTATCTTTTTCTCATTTCTCTGCTTCTACTGTCTCCACGGATTCCGTTTCAGCGGCCGTGAAGAACAAGGAGCACCACACGAGCCAACACGATCAGACGTGTGTTTCACTGTATGTGTGTGATGCTACTTTTATTTTGAAACAGTTGTGTAGTGTTGAAGGGACGATGGGCGGACGGGATGTCAGGTGTTGACGCTGGACGCCGACTACAAGAGATATCAACCAATCGACGTGGGGCTTTACTACCAGAGGGAGCAGCGAAGACTGCTGTGGCAGCACTCCTCCATTCAGCACTGGAGACTTTGGGATCTGCGGCGGCATCCGCGAGGCAGTCGACGCTGGGTTGCTCGAGGTCCGCCGAGCCGGGGTCGTACGGTGGTCGCGGTGGCGATGTCGCATGTACCGCGCGGCGCACGAGACGGTCCTTGCTTATTCGCAGGACGTGAACGAGCCATCACCGCGTGCGTGTCCTCGTGCCTCAACGACGTCAAAAGATGGTGATGATGCCGAGCGCTGACCTCTGGGTAATGACAGAGGACACGCTGGCGTTGGTCCAGTCCAGGAATGTACCAAACAATGTGCACAGGTAAGTTGTTATTTCACTAATATGATCTTATATTTCTGGAGTATTGTTACTAGCCTGGTGCGCAACAGCGCAATTCCTAACCAGATGTGTGAATGCCACCGTAGAGTTGCCACTGTCACGATATCACATGTAGCCATATTATTATATATCTTCAATGAAGCCAAGAAACCTGAAAATCGACAATACAATCGTAAAATTAAGTTGACAAAAACGGAAGTTTTTTTTTAGATCAGCAGGATGTTTGAAACATGTCCAAAAACCGGGAGTTCTCCCGCCATACCAGGGCGTTTTTTAATGAATTTTCACTGGGGGGGGGGGCAAGTCCTAAAAGGGCACTCCAAATGGTTAAAAAGGGCACCTTACGCATTATTAATGATTATTTACATAACCCTTAGGAATGTATGAAACCTTATATATATATATATATATATATATATATATATATATATATATATATATATATATATATATATATATATATTAGTATATTTTTATCCATATGGTTGCACACTGACGACTGCATCTCGGTATAAAATTAATGTTACACTAATATCCCAGAATTTTTTATTACAAACACATGCAGTAGTTAGAGAAACATGACATGTAGCAACTTGCAAGTCAGTACGTTTGACAGTCGTCTCAATTTCACTAGACGAGCCCCGTTTTGCGGGTGAATTTCCTAACGAATTCACTCTGCCCGTAGATATCCCAATCTGGAGCTCCGCATCTTCTGGCCTTCTCCAGGAATTTGACGACAGCGGGTCGAGGGTCAAAGTAGGCGGTGCCCACACCATTCAGTGTCACCATGAGGCGGGCGTTTCTCGTGTCCTCACCCATGCTGGTGCGGTGATTGTTCTTTCCGGGAATGATCAATCCCTCATCAATCTCAACTTCTTGACGGCAGCGCCAGTCACAGTGAGAAGATCGCTGATGAACAAATCACTCCTTTGCAACTTCTTCTGGAGTGTTTCAAATATCTCCAGGATGTCGCCCACCAGTGAGGTTATCCACTTCTGTTGGTGGTTCCAAATTCTCAGAAACCCTTTGGCTTCAGCCTTCTCCTTTCTGTCGCTGGTACTTTCAGGTGCTTGCATTTGTTCCCACACCTTAATGCAGTCTGGTAGCACAGCATCCACCAGCTGCAGCTTGTGCTGTGCAAACCTGACATCGTGGTGCCGGGGGAACTGTTTGACATTCCCGGCTTGCGCTGACAACATCTTCATCCTTCTCGGCGTCCGGAAGAATCGCACGAGCCCCAGTAGATTAGACTTCCAGATGCCCAGCTCCGGTATGGTGCTGACGACCGACTCAATGGCTAAGTCCGAGCGGTGAGCAGCACACCAGAAAGTTGCCAGACCTCTCTGCACTTGGTCAGCAAGCAAACGCCATAACCCACCATGTCTGCCAGTGTTTGACGATTCGCCGTCAGTGGTGACACCGACGAGTTTCGTGTCTTTACCTCCGGTCAGAACCAAAGCTTTGTTCACCGCTTCCAGTAGTCCAGGGGCGCCGTTCGTCTCTGGCGAATGCATGACGACGAACACACACTTTACGCTACCATCACTGTTAGCCATCCGTCCACTTACAAACTTGTAGTCCAACATTTGCCTGTCACAGCTGCCATCAATCTGCACACTGAAGACTGTGCATCGGTTGAACATTTGAGACAGACACACTTTCTCTAGTTCGTATATGACATCCAGCATCTGCTTATAGTAGTTTGGGTCCCGGATCATGGCTGCTTGATGAACTAGCTATCGGGCGAGAACACGACGAAGGCATTATCTCTGTGACTGGTGGTACACTTTTATCTTTGGGAGTGTCATCAGATGTGATGGCAGTGAACGGATCATGGCTGCTTGATGAACTGGTACTCGAGCGAGAGCACGACGAAGGCAGAATCTCTATGAATGGTGGTACACCTTTGTCTTTGGGAGTGTCATCAGGTGTGATGGCAGCGGACGGATCATAGTTCCCTGGCGGCATTGTGGGTATTTCTGGCAATGAGTCATTGAGGCTGCGTCGAAAAATTGTGTCTAGGCGTTGACATTTTACGGCAGATTTCTCTAGCCCTTTTTGTTTTCGTTTTGCTTTTCTGTCTCTGTTAGGCATGACTGGCAGGATATCGACCTGGACAAGTTAGATGGCTAAATGTAATAACTAACTCAGGAAAAGCCTGTCTATTTGAAACACTTTCATAGTGGAATTACAATGCGAGCGGCGACATGCTCTAGACTCTAGACATAAATATACTGAAGATATAGGCATAAGGCAGAAAAGAGCAATACAAAACATGCATACCACGTCTATCAATCAAATGGTTGGCTAAGTACATAACAAATAAAAATATAGAAAATACGTACTTCCAAAACTGACATGTGCAAATGTTGATTACATTTTTTATGTTAATATGTGGACCACCAACTTTTGAGCAACAATTTTCCAAAGTTGAAGTCCCTGCTGACCGCCAACTTTCCATCTCACATATAGACCACTATCAACTACTCATACATTTTAAAATTTATTTGTTTGGTATGTATACAATATGCTTCTTTGAGTTACCATGCTTAAAATTTCGATTTCTCAAAGATGCGGAGAATGAATTGGCTAGGTTACTGCCTCAATAAAAATCTACCCTGACAGGTTTATGGCTGTTGTGATGTTTGTATCATCTTACCTACAAGAGGGATCATTATTAAATGTGATTATTTTGTGATATTGTTAAACGTTTCCAATTGCTTTCTTGGACACTACACACACTTTGCCAGGTTTATTTATTACTTGAAAAAAAACAGCCGACTGAAAGGTTGTTGATACGTCGTTAATCCCCGCCCGCTCGCTCTCGACCAGTGGTAATAGCGAATGGGCGTGGTTTAGTCTCGCCTGGTACGTTTCGCAATTTCGCGGCCAGGCCCAGGACACCGGTTTATGTTAACAGCTATTTCAACATCACTGTAAAGAACTGGATTGCACGCGGCTCAATCGTGTAAAATGTGATGGCGGGTCTGGTTGAATTATACACAATTTAAACAAACAGTAACATGCAGGTACAAATATTTACATATACATAATCATTAGCTATTCTAGCACCGGAACACTGACGTCATAAGTAAACACTTCTATGGCTATGGTATTGGTATGCCATATGCATAGCACGTTTTCAGTTCTTCGCATGAACTGTATGAAGAAGCCATTAGGCAATACGTCACTGTTATTGCTATGATGCTATTACATTCTTCACTTCCTGTCGCATGCATTAACATAAACACACCATAACTCGGGTACTACTGCCTATGTCCATGATATTGCCATTATTCTTCGACTTTCGAGTCGAAAGTAAACCTCACCATTCGAGACGCATCGAACATGAAAATGGTAACATGAAAATAGTAACCTGGCATCTAGTTATGGAACAGGAAATATAAAGCCTTTTTTGAAAATGTAAGATTCCCCTCTGAGCCATATCAATAAATTTATCTTTTGTAGACATATTGCCCTTCTTTAACTTTGGTACTTTCTTGATTTTGCCACCAATGAAAATTAACTAAATCACACTAACAAAAAGAATACAAATTTTGACCTACATTAATACAAGGGGCTGGTTAAGGAGAATGGGGGCACGCATTGGGGGGGGCAAGTTGGTTTGACTGGGGGGGGGGGGCAAATGAAAGGGCTGGGGGGCATTGCCCCCCCACTTTGTATGTTAAAAAACGCCCTGCGCCATACCAAGACATTTGGAATGTCACCCACCATACCAGGACAATTGGAATGTCCCCCGCCATACCAGTACACTTGGAATGTCTGCTATTAATTCATGAACATTGTGTTGTATCCATATCAGCTTTCTTTATCTTAGGCTATTTAATTTATTTTAGTGGCGTTCCGACACTTTGTTTTACAATGACCGTCGCTGATTTAAATGTTTAACATGGTGCTAATGTTTGTCTTAAGGTCGGTGAAGTGGACTTTTGCTGCGGTCATCCGTCGGGAGTCAGACTTGCATACATCGGCCCCAAGGAAGGATGCTGACGTCTCGTGCTGAAGGTATAAATCGTCGAGATTTCACCGAGACCAGTTAATGTGACATATGTCGTATGGAATGATGCACTGTGATGCGAGTCATTGTGAAATACGGGCTGCGCTATCAATGTGATATATGTATATACACAGGCCACAGGGGCATATGATCTGAAACAGGTCATTCTGGTTTACGAACTGAGACACGTCACTTGATCGCATGTACTGCGGCAGGCCACTTTTGCGCACGGATCGTGGAAGTTCATTGGAAGACAAAAGACCGTCCAAAGGCGGTAACTGACAACCGGCGGTGGACATACGAACCTCATATTTCTGTCGGATCCCCGACGAATTATTTCCGAACCTTTGATACAAAATATGGACTATATTCGGTACATGCGAACCGCTGCGGATAAATCCACACATAAATCATGTTTGGGCATGACAATGATCCGAGAGGAACATGTTTATTTGGTGGATTCGACTACTACAGTTGTCATTGTGTTTGTTGTTCGATGTAATCACGACTTGTCTGAATGCAGCTATAAAATAAACCATCACAAGTCTTGTTCAGTTCAACATTTTAATATGTGAAAAGAGGCGAATGTTACCAAGATTCATTCATATCAAGCAAGCGTCCAAGGTGGTGCATGGTACCGATTAAACGTCTTTCCACAAACTTAAGGGCTTGTTAGTTTCTTTGGGGTGCACGGTTTGATGACGCATATTTTAATTACCATTGGCGCATTGCAATTTTCCATCCATAGTTAATCAAGATACACGTCGTGCTTCAATTCAAACTAACTTTTATGAAAGTTTACGAAATTCGGAACGTTCATTTGGCCACAGATCACATTTAGGATCCGTCATAATGACTCCTTTGGAAAGGGAGGATTGCGCGTGATGAGTTATTTTTTTCACAGCACTTTCGTATCCGATACATTAGCAAAGTTACTGCGTTCTGCACTGTTACATTGGGTTTATCATTTGACAGCAGTAGACATACGCTGATCGCTCTCATATCACTACACTGACTATTCCGCAGAACGTAATATTTCAAAATCAGTCACCGGACTGGGCCGAAATTGAGGGGTATCAACTTTGGTTTTCTGATAAACGGGTATGTCATTTTCACGACTTTCACATACCATGAATGTCAATAGAGGATACATGTGCTGTGAAATTTCAAAGAAAATCGTCGGACAAATTTAACAGGAATCTAAAGAAACGTTATAATGGCGGCCTGTGGGAAAATCAAATATGGTCTCTCTATCCTGCATGGTTTGACTGTTACCCACTCCATTTTGTCTAGCGCCAGCAGCCAGTCAGCGTCATTATTGAGATTCTACACGATAACATTATTTTGCATAATTTAACTTTTCAATGTGACATTTGTGTCTGTATGATAAATTTTTTTAAAGTTGATTCGAATTGCATCGTATCAACTGATTCACTCTTATTTGATGAGTTAACCAAATCCCTGGATGATAGCCTAATTAATATAATTATGTATGCACCAAAAGTCTGCGCGCATACACATTTTCCACTTGCATGTGCGGTGGCGCCACACCCCGGAGCCTGGATAATCATTCTCCGGCTAGCATAATTGAGGCTAAAGTACTAGGTAAATTTTCACTGGCTCGCCATCTGGCGACCAGTGACCAACCTAAACACACACTAACCGTCAGTGGTGGCACTCAGCATATCATCACTGCTACAACTTGATTGTAAATTAAAAATAGACAGTAACGGAGTGATATGAAGGAATGGTTGGTTGGGCAACGTTATTGTTGCAACAGGAAATTAAGCAACATAACATAGTTTCAAACAAAAACGAACGTTATTGTCTTCCTAGACGCATTTTCAATACAGACACTATCCACAATTATATGCAATTAAAATTGAGAGATTTCTTGATAAAAAATTTTAAGTTTTACTAATGAAATAAAGATGTGCAAAATCTGCACATCAATGGCGCCATTAGTGGAGAGTTTGCCCTAAACAGTCGGTCCAAACTCCCTGACAGTATCGACATTCAGCATATCACCACTATCACAACTTGATTATTGATTCAAAATGGACATTGCGGAGTGGGATGCTAGCTTGGCAGTTAGCCTCGATTTTCCAGGCTCCGCGCCGTGACGCCACCGTTTGTCATACACATCTTCGGCTCATAAAATAAGAGTGAACTTTTGATCAATTTATAAGATGCAATTCGAATTAACTGTGATTATATTGACACAACTGTCAGATTGAAGAGTTAAATCAGGCAAAAATCACCCGCCCGAGACAAATTATAGTACGATTATGTCTGGGAGAATGAGTTGTGAAGCAGCGGCCAATCAGCGCCAATTTACAAATAAATATGGGTTTGGACCAATTAATTTCTGATATATAAAAATCTTATAAGGGAGAACATTTATAACTCGAAATAAAGATGTCACAGTGAAACCTTGTGGGAAACCACTTGCTATATTTTATTAATCCAACTTAGTCCATAAAAGTCGTAATATTTTTGATCTAGCAATGAAATCATGTTACTAAGACTATTTTTGTTGTATGTGGTCATTTATAAAAATATATACCTTCACTAACCTAACAAATTAAGCCGGAAAAACAGCTCAACGTGCATTATTTGGTTCACAACTTGAACACAGTGTTCTATTCATGTGTTTAAACATTATCAGTGTGTCAATGACGTTTTCATCTTAGTGACCATGTGTAATATTTCATAGTTACCTGAATATTTCTATTTTATTTGAATTTCTAAACATTGAGAGCTATTAAAAAGCACTGTTCGTTTTGGCATTTCAATAATTGTCAGTGTCATAATAAATAGAAGACATTGTTCTTTACGTGTGCCTTGCTGTAATCTATACATAAGTAAAAATTTTTTAATGTTCTTTCAGGTTTTGTTATGTTTTTAGGTGGAACAATATTTATGATTTTTTTCAGACCGTCCGTGACTATTGACTTTACACCTTGCCAAACACACAAAAAAAAACTAAATCGTAGTCATACAAATTAAATCAATCTCAGTGTGGAGACAGTTTTTTCCCAAAACAAGTTTACCTCATTTTTATATTTTTCTAAAAAACTATTAATGTGAGATGTCAGAAGAAAACAATTTATCTCCGCAAATCGCAACATTACCACACAAAAAGCAGAACTATCGTAAACGTGTATTACTAGGTGTGTTTCTACACGCCATAAACAACTGAGAAAAAAAATTATATTTAATAAGACGAATGGACCACAAAAAAACGGAATGTCCATGACTATTTATTTATACCGCTAGCTTAATACGCCAAAGCGTTTACCGAGGCCAAATTAGGTCAATGAACTACAGGGAGCGACCCGTATTCGATACGCGCTTTGTTTTAAGAACGCAGATAAGAAATTGCATGTTTTATTTGACTTTTGTAAAAAAAAATGGTCCTTTTTCCTCATGGACTTCTCGTGGAAAGCCATGTCCACTGCTTTGTGGCCTGGCCTGGCACCCTCAGACAGCTCCTCGGTGGTCTGGCCTGGCACCCTCAGTCAGCTCCACGGTGGTCTGGCCTGGCACCCTCAGACAGCTCCACGGTGGTCTGGCCTGGCACCTTCAGACAGCTCCACGGTGGCCTGGTCTGGCCTGGCCTGGCACCCTCAGACAGCTCCACGGTGGTCTGGCCTGGCACCTTCAGACAGCTCCACGGTGGCCTGGCCTGGCACCCTCAGCCAGCTCCACGGTGGTCTGGCCTGGCACCTTCCGACAGCTCCACGGTGGCCTGGCCTGGCACCCTCGGACAGCTCCACGGTGGTCTGGCCTAGCACCTCAGACAGCTCCACGGTGGTCTGGCTTGGCACCCTCAGCCAGCTCCACGGTGGCCTGGCCTGGTACCTTCAGACAGCTCCACGGTAGCCTGGCCTGGCACCCTCAGTCAGCTCCACTGTGGCCTGGCCTGGCACGTTCAGACAGCTCCATGGTGGCCTGGCCTGGCACCCTCAGACAGCTCCACGGTGGTCTAGCCCAGCACCCTTAGCCAGCTCCACGGTGGTCTGGCCCAGCACCCTCAGACAGCTCCACGGTGGTCTGGCCCAGCACACTTAGCCAGCTCCACGGTGGTCTGGCACAGCACCCTCAGCCAGCTCCACGGTGGTCTGGCCCAGCACCCTCAGATAACTCCACGGTGGCCTGGCCTAGCACATTCAGACAGCTCCACGGTGGCCTGGCCTGGCCTGGCCTGGCCTGGCACCCTCAGTCAACTCCACGGTGGCCTGGCCTGGCACCCTCAGTCAGCTCCACGGTGGCCTGGCCTGGCACCCTCAGACAGCTCCACGATGGCCTGGCCTGGCACCCTCAGACAGCTCCACGGTGGTGTCTGTGTCCGATGAGGTGTCGAGTCTTCTGGACCGTCTCCTCTGTGAATTGTAGGTGGAGCTGAAGGCGGAGATGGAGTCGGAGCTGCCACGGCACTGCAATGCAATTGAAAGTGTGGCGGCTTGAGAAGTTGGCGTCCAAGTGCAAGACCCCAAAATGGAGTGCTTCCGGACCCGAAAACATGCGTCTCATGTTGAAGGCTGTGTCTCGTCTGCGTTTCAACACCAGAACTGACGAGTTTGTGAAAGAGACCAGCGTGAAACAGGCCCGGGTGGCATCGGAGGTTACGTACTGGGAATGGCGCACAGTCCCAGTGCAATATGGCGAGATGATCAAGGCCTGAGTGAAGCGGTTCCAGTACTCCGCTGAGAAGGTACGAAGGAGTACCATGCGGCGGTGAGCGTGCGGCCCGGTGTCCTTGCGATTAGGAAGAGCTCATGCAACGGCACGTGTTGTTTCCGGGAGGGCCACTACGTTCTTGGCTGCCATTGCTGGAAGGAGTATGTGCTGTTCGTTCAGCTGGATGCAGTACCGGTTACTCCGCCTAACCAGCAGGAACTCGCACCACCAGAAGACATGGAAACCGCAGGCGTCAACGCGAAGTTCCAAGTTGGAGCTTACTTGGTAGCCGACTTCGATGGTATGTACTTCGATCGTCGGTGAGGTGATTCGCCAGGAAACAGACGGCGCTGTGTGGATGAAGTACCTACGTACCGTCAGAGGCAAGCTGAACAGGCACAACTGGCTAGCAATTGAAGGACACTGTCGTCGATGAAATCTTCCTGTCTCGGATTCCTGCTCTGCGAGCAACTGGAGGACGCAACCGCGTCAAGTACGCCCTGCAGGAAGGTCTCGGTGAGACGATCGTCACTGCCCACCGCAAGTTTCTCGAACGCTAGACTTGACAGTGGACACTTTAATTATAGCCCTCGTCCCTGGATTATGGTATCCGGTACTGGAGGTCAACATACTTTTAATTCTCTATTTTCTCATGTAATTAGGACAGTGGCAGAATAATGTTAAATGTTTATATTGAAATTTATAACATCTTAACATAACACGGAATTTCCGTGACGGATAAGTATCTGCATGCTAAATGTACACAGGTGTATATTGGATTAATATTATCTGTTGTGTGTTATATTAAGATACAGTGTGGCGTTGTAATATTATAAAAAAGATAATAATGCATATTGTGCATGTTTTTACAATATCATGTATACATACTAAAATTAAAACATCGATCAAAATCCGTACATTAACCAAAATCTAGTTATTGTAACGTCTAGTTTAAGATTACACGTTTATATAATGTCACACAAAGGTTTTTAGTGTGATATATGAACTTCAAATAACATTTATGAAATTTGGAAAATAACAATAAAAAACGGAGCGTCCGTGACGAAAAATGTGGTAGTAGAATAAATGTTCACCCATAAATAATATTTGCTTCAGCAAACATAAAATCGCAGGTATGAAACGAAAACATGTTAGGCAATTGGGAAAATTTAGTTCCTTATTTTAGACTGCTGCTATGTATGTATAATGTTAAATGAAACGTTGATTTCCGAAATCTACTGAATAAAATACAAATTTTGACTACATTAAACTGGAAAAAACGTTAACAAGGAAAAATAGCAGGGCGTAATAATTTTAGAGTATCGATACCACAGAAAATATATCAGAACACATAAAAATAAAAAATGAATACGCAATGTTTTGGTTATCATAAATAGTCACGGACGTTCTGATAATTTTTTGGTCTCAACTTAATTTTATCAACTTGTAACTTTCTCCAAAATTATCCAAATTTTGGAAATGTTTGACGTTTTGGACGTCCAAACGTCTACAAATGATAGAAAAACACTGCTGAAAGTTTAATTTTGAGGGTCAATTTTCAAAAATTTCTGCCAAGTTAAAATATTCACCCATATATAGATCTATACACACACACTACATACATAAATAGAACACCCGTTAGTAAAACGTTTATAAGGGGATGGATGATTAATGATGTAACTCTATGACGCACACGCACACATACATACATACATACATACATACATGCATACATCCATACATACATACATACATACATACATACATACATACATACATACATACATACATACATACATAGATACCTTTATTTACCTTTCTTACACATCCATATTGCTGTTAACAGGTAATCATAATATTTTCACTTATAAATGGATAACTATTTAAAATGATTCGAATTAAACTACATGCCTGTTTACATCATGTCATTTATAATTTTGTCCGGTTTATCGACCTCGATTGTATACCCCTGCAAGAGCAGCCAGTACCCGATGTATGAATGGTTTCAATTGGCTCATTACAGGGACTCGACCAATGATAATTGAGTTTGCACTGTGCCGACACATTCCAGCCACAAAATAAGTCGGCGGCGTTGCGTTGTGATAGCAACCTTGTAAATGCTTTAAAATTCGTATATGCTTTGTTCGTAGTTGGAGATACTTGACAGCACCAATCTCACAGAGGTAAGCGTCAGCACGTTTGATTATCATTGTTTTACAACCAGTATGTTCAATATTATTCTTGTGTCACTTGCTGGCAATGCCGCACTCGGTTACACAGCGCGCCAGTGGCAGTGGCAGTGACGCTGCTGCCGGCTGCCTCCTTGCACTAACCAGCACCCATCAGTAATCACTGGCACTGCAAGTCATCGAAGTTGTGTCTGAGAATCTCCCAGTTTGACAGCCTACACGTTTACCCCAAATAATATGTGAGTGTTTGGCCTTTGGGGGTAAATGTCTGAGCTGTCAGATTGAGAGGTTGGTGGTTGGCACGTCATTACTGACATTAGTAGTACTGTCATTAGATTAGGCTTAGGGCCTTAGCACGCTTTACAATTACATGGCTGAGGCCGAGTTCTATGTTCAAGACCCAAACGAGGCACGACTATGAGGCATTGGTATTTTAGTGTGGAAAAAAACTGGCTCTCTTTACAACAGATACATTAGTAAAGTTAATGTTTTCTGTCCTACTGGCAGTACTGCATTAGATCATTCATTTGATGGCAGTAGACCGATGCTGACCGCTCGCATATACGTATCACTAGACACTACACTCCAGGGCGTCATGTTTGAGGCAAGCGATCGCTCTCGCTCCCTATTGCTCGCGCAAATCAATAATCTAGGGAGTGATTTATCACTCGCGTCAATTGCTAAAATCGCTCGCTACCTGCAAGTGTTTGTTTTGACAAATAGTTTCTTGAGTATTAGATTCACTAAGAAAGTCTATACTCTTTAAAACTCAGTGTTCGGGCTCCAGTATTCAGAGCTCACCTATCATCTATCACAGGGGTGCTTCCAATTGTCTATTATACTACTATGTATGTACACATGTTCTTTGATATACAAGTGTTCTATGCTACGGGGGGTGGGGGATATTACCACCCCACCTTTGCTAATCTGATTTGTACTTGGTACCATTTGTTTTAGCGCTTAAGCTTTGTCTCATCGAGAGATATGTTATTAGTTACAGTTGGATACAATTATTAAATGACCTTTACCAACTATATATGTTCTTGTTCAATTCATATAGCAAACGAGCTCAGGGTTTGCCATTAAGCATCAGCAAGGTATAAAAGCCTGTTATATGTTGTCATTCTGAGGTGTGGAACTTCGTAAATAAATTTTGTGAACAAATATTGAGAGTGAAGTTTGACATGATAGTCATATTTTATTGCAATAACATCACCAACTACTGGCTCCACACAAGGAAATGTTCTTCCTATGCATCGTACTGCACAAAAAATCCCATTTTGTACAAATGCACATTGCATGTCAGACATCCAAAGCATGTCTCAATGACATGTCCAGATGGCCGTTTTCGCGACACAACTGACAAGCTCATTTTGATGACAATGAGTTGTTGGGAGTTCTCATCAGGGATGTCTACACTACTATTACTAACCACGACTTCAAACATAATTATCTTCAAAACTTTCTATATGACCATATATTAATTTTACCCTCAATTCATAGCTAAGATATATAGAATTCCGCTAGTTTTAGTTTCATATCAGTACACCAGATGAAGCCACTTCCACAGCCGATTAAACATTGAAAACGACAATTTTAGTAATTGTTCCACTTCATCTTTCAACCACTCGTAACACATAAATTCACAACGCACATCTCCGGTACCACTTAACTTAACAAAAGTAAACATTCATTTCTTTATACAAAAGTCATAGCGCCTACAAGTACCAATTACAAATTCATGGCGACAACGACATAATCCAAATGGGAAAATGGTGCCACCACATGGTAAAAAAACTAACAAATTGCTCGCCTAAATTAATTTGGCATATTTAGGCGAGCGATTTATTGCTTGCCTGTTGTTTTCAAATATGAAGCCCTGACACTCAGTGACTGTTTTGCAGAATACACCAACATTTTCACGAGTTTCACACAGAATGTCTTTCGATAGAGTATAAATGTGTTGTGAAATTTTAAAGAATATTGTAGGACAAATTTTCCATGAATCTGAAGAAACGTTATAGGATATAGTATTGATAACTTTGTGATGCTTTGACAACCTTGTGATTGTTGGTAGTGAGAGGATGCCAGTCGGCGGGGACTCACGCAAGGCCTTCTTGGCATCTGTGGCGGCCGACTACTTTGACCTGACACCTGATGCTGTGGGCAGCAGCAGTGTCAGTTCACAGGCAGTTAATGACTTTCTTGACAGCGGAAATGTCCTTGCTTTGGTTGGTCGACGCAACAATGGAAATGTTGTCTTTTCCAGTATGGTACGTGAAAGATAATTATGGATAAACTTTTGTAATTTCAGTGTCTAATGTCAAATTCATATATATATATATATATATATATATATTATGATGATTATTTTAAGTGTATCATCGGTTGTTGGATCTGTTAGTAAATGTTTTACTTGTTAAAGTAATCACTAACACTGTTAGTCTTGTCACATGATGTAATAGATTTAAGATATTGTTTTATATTATAATAGTAATAAAAGTATTTATGTAATGCCCGATAAATTGCGAGTGCTCTCAGGCGCTTTACATGTATGAAATCATAACTTACAATTATTTTAAAAAACAATTACAAGAATAATTCATTCATGTATATAGAGGGACAGCGCTAGCAACCTATTCTCATAACTATAGCCCATGAACAAAAATAAAAAAATATTCCTGGCGTAAATAATATATAATTTTTTAATAATCCTCCAGTTTTCAAGCTAATCACAACCAGTGTTTGCTGTCCCCTATTTTGGAACAAGAGCAGTATGACAGTGACATTATTTTTTGCTTTGCATTATATTAGGTGGAGCCAACAGATGGCGCAAGCAACACTATTGTATTCTTCAAGCCTCGCCCTGATGTCATCACTCCCGACAACCTGTACACCAATGTATCCGTCCTGTCGATCAGCGACTCACCCATCAAGAGTCTCTACCACGCCATACAGAAAGTCTTCGTACCGGCTCTGTTGAAGACTGAGAAGGGCGACCGAGCGCCCGATCAGAAGCTTCAGAGTCTGCTCAGTGACCTGGAGGCTAAACTCGGCAGCTATGTGAGGAAGCAGGACTCACAGATGCGGGGATCAGCAGGAGATGCCAGCGATGATAACTTCAGTGGTAAGTCAAGTTATAGAGTGTACATTGTCAGGATCCCTCTGTTGTTACATAAATAATCCCTAGTTATTCAGAATGGGAGAAGTTTAGTAAACAAAGGTAAAAATATGTTGCATAAGTTGGGTTTAGACACAAACAGCATGGCCGTATCCTATTGGCAAGTATAGCACTAGGTGTTTACAAATTGCCCTTAATTTTTTTATTTATGCATATTATTTTAATTGTTTAATTATGTGTGCACTTTACTTTAATTTATAATTGTTATTATTTAAATACAAAATTAATTCCATCTATACTTTTAGTTGTAGTGCCTTTACCTTAATTTATTATTTTAATTAGTTTAATTGCATGTATACTTTTGAGTGTTATTGTTTCTATTGTACATCGCCATTGAGCACTAGGTGATTATAAATATTGTATTTTATTATTTGCAGGGATATTGGTGCCATCTGACGAGTTCCAGTACTGGGCAGACACGGCGAGGACTAGCACCAAGATGAACATGAAGGAACGTGCTCGTGGATTCCACGAGCTCTTTCAGTCTGTGTCAAAGGACTTCAGTAACATCTCGGCCCTGTCGATGCCAGAGTGCATAGAGCTGGTGGAAGTGACCCAGGATACTCTGGACGACGTATGGAAACAGACAGAGCATGATCCTCCCTACCCGGAGACCCGCATGAACCACCTCATGGATGTTATTGGTAGGTGGCGTGTGTGAAATGTTTATTTTAACTGGCCCTGTTCCATTTTGAACTGGTCTTGCTGAGTATGTACTGACTCTTCAAGACTTGTTCGCTCCCTGTGGAGAATAAGGCGCCAACAAATCTTCCCCAGCCAGTACGGTCTTGGGCTAGCCAGCCAAGTTCAATACAGGCCTTTCCAGCCATCTTCATCTCTTCTTCAACAGTCCTTCTCCAGGTGCCCAGTGGTCTGCCTCTTCAAAACACAACAACAACAATTCATTGAATGGATTGACGTTGCAGTTTCTTGGAATGTGATATTTGACATGGTGATTACCTCTCAAGAAACTTGAACGTTTCGGCCACCTTACTTAGCCTACAGTGGTGAACTGATGTCACTACATGCGTGTCACATTTAGCTCACCACAGTTACATAACTATAATAGTAATAATAACATTTCTATTGTGCCTAAATCCTGAGAAACCAAGCTCAGAGGGGCATCAAAACAAAATGTTTCTAGGCAATCTCGAAATCGATTTACAACATTAAAGTTGTGAACAGATGGATGAATACGCTAGTGAGCTAAGCAGTAATACGCTAGTGAGCTAAGCAGTAATACGCTAGTGAGCTAAGCAGTAATACGCTAGTGAGCTAAGAAGGAATGCGCTAGTGTGCTAAGATGAGAAAGCATGGTTAAAAAGATAAGCCGTCAGATGTCGGCCAGGTTTTATGTTTCCTACTGACCTAATATATGTCTCCACAGCTGGAGAACTCAGTCGCTACGTGCAACAGAAGTTGTCAACTCAAGACCTCTGGTACAACTCGTTTGGCAAGGTGAAGGAATCGTTGCGGGCTGGACACACGGTCTGCGAGCGTTGGATACAGGTCTGTGGAACGCTGACCTCTCAGTTCTGGAAACGCTACGCGGCTTACCCTTGGAAGGGGGGAAAGTTCATACCGGAAGACCTTGTGAACTTCGCTGCTCGGCTAGATGAGGTAGTGACCTTTGATGTCACATTATATTTCACATGGTGTGAAATAATATAAATTGTAATGTTTAAGATATTGGATGGGTGTGAAAATATTAGCAGAAATATTGTTTTCTTAGGAAAGATAGTAGAACTAGAGGACATGAGGTAACATTAGTGAAGGATCAGTGCAGACTGGATATCATAAAGTACTCGTTCTCACAGAGGACAATAAATGAATGAAACAAATTATTTACAGATTGTGTAAATGCTAGCAGCATGAATATGTTTAAAAACAATATTGACAAACATCTCAGTACACATACATGAAAAATTGTTGGACTCTCGATAAGC
Source organism: Lamellibrachia satsuma (assembly GCA_033239005.1). NCBI lineage: Eukaryota > Metazoa > Annelida > Polychaeta > Sabellida > Siboglinidae > Lamellibrachia > Lamellibrachia satsuma. The sequence goes on from BSQZ01000028.1 coordinate 1,503,120, forward strand.
CAATAGCTTCCTTCTCCACTTGACATCCGGGTCTTTGGTTTTGGATGGCAATCTTGTTAGATATATACTAATATGATATAATAATTTATTTTCTGTTTGCAATCATGTGCTCACCTTTGTTAAAATCATCGAAGGAATTGAGCGTTAGATCGCATAACTTGCACAAGTGTAAATAACCTTATGTCATAATATATAGAAGCACAGACACTTTTCTGTTGATTTTTGATCCAATAAAAAGTTATTTAATGGTTTGTCTGATGATTTCACCAAAATTAAGTAAAAAATTTAAACGTGCTAGATACTAGAGCTAGCATGTCTAGTGGATTCTAGAGCTAGCATGTCTAATGGATGCTAGGTAGGTTTGATTTTTTGCAAAATGAGTGAAAGGAGATAATGTCGTGAACAAATGTATGTAATTGTTCACATAACATTGTGAACAATTGTACATAATTTTTCGCATAACATTGTGGACAAATGATTATTCGGTTGTTCTTTGAAAGGGTGTGAATTTAAAAAAAATTAAACTGCTACAGAGTCAGAGCATCTAAGAGGGGTACCATAATATACAAACATACTCCAGCAGGGTTGTTGATGGGATACGTTTATTTGTAGATCCTGATGCTGCGAGTTGTCCACGAACAGTTGCTGCACCTACTGTCAAAACAGGAGCGTCAGGAACTACATGTGGATGAGGCGTTTACCCCATTTGCTGATCTTAACCCCCTCCATTACAACCCCTTCACCCAGGGGTTGTGGGAGCAAGCGGTGAACCGGTACAACGCAGCCATGAGCGCCGCTGAACAGAGGATTGCCAGCAAGCTGCGCCATCAATTCCGTGGACTTGAGACTAACTCACAGCAGGTATATAGATGGGCATAGTTGTGTATTTCACGATTTTTTTAGAAATGTTGGATTGTTAGTTTTGTAATTAATGTTGATGTGTTTTTTTTAAGTAGCACATATCCAAGTTCCAAGTCAGTTGTAATGCAAATAAAATCTGCTGACTTGACCGGGAATACAGAACTTGTAATGTAAGCAACATTTCAGCAAGTTCCAAGTCAGTTGCTGAAATGTTGCTTGCATTACAAGTTCTGTATTCCTGGTCAAGTCAGCAGTTTTTACTTGCATTGCAATTATAAAATGTTATACATTATAAAACTATTGGACTTTGATGTCATGATATAGGCTAATTCAATGTCAGTATTACTGGAGTTTATCATTCATTTAAAATGCCACGTTTGTGAGCCACATTCTAAAATGAATTGTCAATTGTAGATATATTTAAACATGAAATGGTGAAGCACATGAATCATTACATTTTATCCTCTGCATCTACATAGATATCTAAATTAATAATTGATTTCAGCTGCTGCGAGAATTCCAGAGATACCGAGAACTTGTTAAGCGGCCAACTCTGCGTAAAGAGCTGGTCACAGAGAGGTGAGTCAACACTTGGGTCACACAAATGAATGGTAATGTCTGTGGTAGTCCATGCTGTACTGAGCAAATTAGTGTGATTTAAATTGATCAGGGTTTATGAATTTCACAAAGAAATAATATTCTTGGACAGATGTGTTAATGCTTAAAGCCCTTGAAGTTCATCAAAATATTACAGTAAATAATGATAGAACTTCTATAGTGCCTAAATTCCCAGGGAGACTTTCACTAAAATAATGACAATGTTGCTATCGTGAAAGCCACCCTTAACGAAAAATTACAAAGTAAAATCCATGTACAGTTTTATGGGAAAATAATGGTACCTTCAGTGTGAAAAGGAGTTTGATTTGTTACTTTTGTATCATTGTGTGGTATGAACTGGTGTGTTCTGTGTGTCACAGGGAGACATCACTATGGTATGAACATGGTGTGTTCTGTGTGCCACTGGGAGACTTTACTGTGTGGTATGGATGTGGCGTGTTCTGTGTGTCACAGGGAGACATCACTATGTGGTATGAACATGGTGTGTTCTGTGTGTCACAGGGAGATATCACCATGTGGTATGAACGTGGTGTGCTCCGTGTGTCACAGGGAGACATCACTGTGTGGTATGAACATGGCGTGTTCCGTGTGTCACAGGGAGATATCACCATGTGGTATGAACGTGGTGTGTTCCATGTGTAACAGGGAGACATCACTGTGTGGTATGAACGTGGCATGTTCCGTGTGTCACAGGGAGACATCACTGTGTGGCATGAACATGGCGTGTTCTGTGTGTGACAGGGAGACATCACTGTGTGGTATGAACGAGGCATGTTCTGTGTGTAACGGAGATATCACCGTGTGGTATGAATGTGGTGTGCTCCGTGTGTAACAGGGAGACATCATTGTGTGGTATGAACGTGGTGTGTTCCGTGTGTCACATGGAGACATCACTGTGTGGTATGAACGTGGTGTGTTCCGTGTGTCACATGGAGACATCACTGTGTGGTATGAACGTGTTCTGTGTGTCACAGGGAGACATTGCTGGGTCAACTCAATGTCTACATAAAGCAGACGAGAGATGACTACATGCAGAGGACAAGTTCGGGGGGTCAGGGGGCTCCAAAGGGCAAGAATCTGCCAGAGACAGTCAACAGTATCCTGTGGGTGAGGCAGTTGGAGGCAAAGGTACGTCTACTGGTGTGTTCATTTTGCCAAAAGTAGAATAAATTTGGCTGATTTTTTACTGATATTTTACCGAAACAAATTTAAGATACACTGTTTGATAATTTTTTCCCCGTAAAATCATAGTACAGTGTATATTATTAGCATTATGTTTATTCCAGCAGCTTAAACACCAAAATGTGTTTCAATGAATTTCAACCATTTTTTAATATAATTTAATATAATCATTATCTGTTTGTGAATGTTTATCTTGCCATATCTTGCTTGTGGACAAAGTTTATTGGGTTCAAAGTGTCAAGGGATCACATGATGTGCAGAACATTAACATGTGTCTAACATTATGTTCACTCCACATGAAATGTGAAGGTAATATTCGCTTCGGAACATTCAAATTAAACAGGTTTGGGTGGTCAAGTTTATACTGTATAACATTATTTTATGATTAAGATGATGACACGCCTGACAGTTATGACACAACCAACAGTGATAACACACATGACAGTGATGGTGCACCTGACAGTGATGACACATCCAACAGTGATGACACACCTGACAGTGATGACACACCTGACAGTGATGAACACCTGACAGTGATGAACACCTGACAGTGATGACACACCTGACAGTGATGACACACCTGACAGTGATGACACACCTGACAGTGATGACACAACCAAGAGTGATTTCACACTCGACAGTGATGATGCACCTGATACTAAAGAAAGAAAGTAAATTTGTTGACTCCATTAATATGACATTTTTCAAATGAAATTAACACAAATACAGGCATATATATCAGTATACACAATTATGCATACCTATATACATGCATGATTATATATATACACATGCACACACATGTACACATGCACCTACATCACCCCACTGTTACAAATTTACTTTGGGTCTTTTTGATGTGTGAATTGTGTTCTGTCGCCAGGTGGAGGAGACTTTGAAGACGACGGAGGCGTTGCTGGGAGACCTGTCCGGGTTCCGCAAGCTGCAGAAGGACGCGACCGATCTGTTGGAGGAACTACAGACCTGGAGACAGGACCAGTTCACTGAGTGGTGCAGCGATGTCCAGGCGCAGATTGAAGACTCGCGCGAACCTCTCAGGTCTCAGGCTGTTCACATTAAATAGTCATGCTGCGTTTCACGTAGCTCCGTGTTGACACTGACCTACGTGTTGAGCTACAGTGTTGACACATTTTTAGTACAAGAGTTAATTTTGTTGCACACTATTTCATGTTTGTCCACAATAATGTTTTCTGTGATGCGACGTTCAAAAGTGTCCACATTTACCTGTTTGTTCAAAGCATTCTAATTCTCATACCCACCTCCAAGAATTAGTGCTTTGAAATGGTAATAATTTTCCTGACTGAAAAATATATCGATATAGCAATGTTATGCCACAGTGCATGTGTGCAGGATATAGCAATGCTATGCCACAGTGCATGTGTGCAGGATATAGCAATGCTATGCCACAGTGCATGTGTGCAGGATATAGCAATGCTATGCCACAGTGCATGTGTGCAGGATATAGCAATGCTATGCCACAGTGCATGTGTGCAGGATATAGCAATGCTATGCCACAGTGCATGTGTGCAGGATATAGCAATGCTATGCCACAGTGCATGTGTGCAGGATATAGCAATGTTATGCCACAGTGCATGTGTGCAGGATATAGCAATGCTATGCCACATTGCATGTGTGCAGGATATAGCAATGCTATGCCACAGTGCATGTGTGCAGGATATAGCAATGCTATGCCACAGTGCATGTGTGCAGGATATAGCAATGCTATGCCACAGTGCATGTGTGCAGGATATAGCAATGCTATGCCACAGTGCATGTGTGCAGGATATAGCAATGTTATGCCACAGTGCTTGTGTGCAGGATATAGCAATGTTATGCCACAGTGCATGTGTGCAGGATATAGCAATGCTATGCCACAGTGCATGTGTGCAGGATATAGCAATGTTATGCCACAGTGCATGTGTGCAGGATATAGCAATGTTATGCCACAGTGCATGTGTGCAGGATATACAGTAATAATCATCAGAATATGTTTAAAAACATCCAATAATTATGTTAAAGTTTTATGTTTTTTTAACAACTCATATTTATAATTGTTTACCACAAAGTTGTGAATTTCCAAGATATTGGACTGTATTACAGTGCTGCGCCATGACCGGTAATGCGATTTAAAACAATAGTGCTGTAATACGTCACCACGTGGTGCTGCATGATGCAATAGTTGTCATATATTTTGCATGCGACCAGCATTAAGCAAAATTAGTACATGGCCATTGACCCCCTTAAATACGTACAGATTTATGAATGTTGACAGTTGTGAATGACCGCTTATGGGGAACAGAAAAAACAGAAGGTAGAGAATATACCAATGTTTGTATAGCCTCGAAACAAACGGTCGCCTGATGGAGTTGAACCATGCTGATGGCAAGTTGTACGTCAACTACGGGGATCGTCTTGTCACTCTGATGAGGGAGGTTCGCACCCTCACAGCCCTCGGCTTCCCTATTCCCGCAAAGATACAGCACACCTCTGACGTTGGACAGAAGTTCTACCGCCATGGCATCGTTCTCAAGCAGGTGGGCATTTCTGTTCACAAGATAACTTCTGATCAAATCTAAATGTGGCCTAGCTGTTAGACAACCCAACTCTTATTCGAATCCACTCTTGCTGCCACATCGAAGATTTCCTTCACTCCATGTTGCCTTGCTACGTAGTTCAAATGAGTACCTGGCTAAAGACAGTATTGCATATACATGAATGAGTAACTGTTGTGCAGTAATTGCGAGATGGCTGAATTTTTCCCGGAGAAGTTGACTTGGTGTTGGAATGAACAGGTCTGCCAGGGGGTCAAGTGTAAAGTGCTTTGATCGGTCCCAAGGACCGGATGCAGCGGTTTATAAGAACATACATTTACCTCTACCAGTCAAAATTTTGGTAGCACCAGTCGTGATAATAAATGTAGATTCCTAGGCCGACAGATAGCAGGTGATGGTGACCTTCATAGTGGAGGAGGAAGTAAACCTGCTCTTAGGTTTCTATCATAACAAAAATTAAGGTGAAATATCTTTGAAAATATTTTTCAAAGATTCTGTTGTTAGATCATTCACTGATTTCATATTGAAAGTGATCCGAAAAGTGCAAAAATGTGGACTGTGACCATTCGTGCTGTAATATTCAATATTTATAATTGCATGTTAGGTATACTGTGTATTCTGACAGACCTTTCTATTAGAGTGCTTTACGCTTCGTATTCCAACAGACCTTTCCATCATCATTCCATATTCTGTTGAATATAGGTGGCGTATTTGTATAATACAACTGAGTTAGTGCTATAGGTGATGGTGTTATGTTGAATATAGGTTTCACATTTCTGAAACACAATTGTGATTGTGCTGTATGTGATATTGCTTTGTTGAAAATAGATGTCACATTTCTATGACACAATTATAATTGTGCTGTATATGTAAAGGCGTTATGTTGAATTTAGGTGGCCCATTTCTACAACACCATAGAGCAGCAGATGATTCCAAGTCAGCAAGCTATGATGCTTAATTCTGCTCTTGCATTTGAGAGACTCATCAAAAACCCAAAGTCTGGTAAGTTCTCATGTTAACTATATGTCAGTCCTGTCCTTAAATCAGTCATGTTTGGGTGAGTTACAGATATAGGCCACCATTCCGTGAGTTTTGCAGCAGGATACTCATTTATTTTTGGCATCATTTACTTCCCCCAGGGTAAACACAGTGAGGGAAACCTAGTTTTTATTGTTTCTCCTGAAATATATATATATATATATATATATATATATATATATATATATATATATATATATATATATTACCAATCCATCTCTACATGCCTTGCACTAGACATGTGATCATACTAGGATTAACCCTTTAACACTTAAATTATCATGGTGAAAATAGTTCCAATTTCCCAGTCTAGGAGTACTCCATGGTAATCCTCTGAAACGCAGAGTATTACCATTTTTCGCCCTGCTACCAGATCATTACTCAGTGGCTATAATGTCCTTTGCCCAGTGAGACAAATATAGCCATACATGTAGCTGCAATATAAAGCAAATAGGAATTAAATATGTTGAAAACTTGTTTTTATGATTTTTGCCAGCTTCAGACAGGCTAAAAAACTTGTGTTTCTTACCGTGGCAGAGCCGGTTGCTGCTGACAGCGCAAATTTTGCCAGCAACTTGCGGAATATTCACCTCAAAGACACTCGCAAAGTCATTCTGTCTGAACTAATATGATGACATGATTCACTAATGGTCTCTGGCATTTTGTCGAAATGTGATGCAGATACTTGAAATAATGCGATGTAAAAGTTTGAAGTGGCCGACATGTGTCAACAAATGGCAGGGATCGGAGCCACACCACATGTTTTGTAATCACAGCTCTCGTTCGCTGCATAAAGTCAGGTTATTCATGTAAATTTATTCAAAAAGGTCAGTCACGGAGCTTTCCAGTAGTGTATCATTTTCCTGTCTTAAATGCATAAATTTATTATGCAGAGCGTAGTAAAATTGCCGTATTTGGGCACCAACTACATAACATGTTTTGTAAGCTATATTCGCATTAGCAATCTTTGAATCCGATCATGAATGAAACAGAAAGAATAATCGATCAGTTTTTTATTGACACTATTTGTTCCTGTGTCAGAGACTGGTGACGAAAAGGAAAATTTTTATACAAAAGTTGGTCCTGGCCTCTATGCAACGGCCGTTTTCGGCCAATATGAGGAAATTCGGCAATGGCAGATTTTGGACGTTGAAAGTGTTGAAGGCTAAAGCTCCAATGTGTCCTGGTGTTAGGTGTGCAGAATAGGTTAAGCATAAAAAAAAATCCAGTTAGTACTGTAGAAGTAGCAGCAGTATGCTTTTTACATACATTATTTTGATAGAAGATTAAAATAAGCTTAATGGCAGTCTTTCAAAGCTCAACGTTATAATTTAGTATGTTGGAGAGGCGGGCGTTGATGAAATATTGTCTGACAATTTAGTTACTCTATTTTTATGCTGCTGGAATGCCAGAGCTGGGCATAGAAGGTATTGTAAGCTCAGCACACATTGACATTGTTGTTATATTAATATTTGATTGTATACTCCGATACAGTGGGCTTGCTTTTACTACTTTATCTTATCACATGGGATGTCGGGATGTGTGTGTGTGTCGGTGTGCGTGCGTGCATGCGTGCGTGCGTGTGTCGGGATGTGTATATGTGTATCTGCATGCCGGGATGTGATGTCCATGCCGGGAATGTCCATGCCGGGATGTGTATGTCCATGCCGGGATGTGTATGTTTGAATTTGCATGCCAGGATGTGTATGTGTGTATGTCCATGCCTAGATGTGTATGTGTGTATCTGCATGCTTGGATGTGTATGTGTGTATGTCCATGCCTAGATGTGTATGTGTGTATCTGCATGCCTGGATGTGTATGTGTGTATCTGCATGCTTGGATGTGTATGTGTGTATCTGCATGCCTGGATATGTATGTGTGTATGTCCATGCCTAGATGTGTATATGTGTATGTCCATGCCTAGATGTGTATGTGTGTATATCCATGCCTGGGTGTGTATGTGTGTATCTGCATGCCTGGATGTGTATGTGTGTATCTGCATGCCTGGATGTGTATGTGTGTATCTGCATGCCTGGATGTGTATGTGTGTATCTGCATGCCTGGATGTGTATGTGTGTATCTGCATGCCTGGATGTGTATGTGTGTATCTGCATGCCTGGATGTGTATGTGTGTATCTGCATGCCTGGATGTGTATGTGTGTATCTGCATGCCTGGATGTGTATGTGTGTATCTGCATGCCTGGATGTGTATGTGTGTATCTGCATGCCTGGATGTGTATGTGTGTATGTCCATGCCTGGTTGTGTATGTGTGTATCTGCATGCCTGGATGTGTATGTGTGTATCTGCATGCCTGGATGTGTATGTGTGTATCTGCATGCCTGGATGTGTATGTGTGTATCTGCATGCCTGGATGTGTATGTGTGTATCTGCATGCCTGGGTGTGTATGTGTGTATGTCCATGCCTAGATGTGTATATGTGTATGTCCATGCTTGGATGTGTATGTGTGTATGTCCATGCTTGGGTGTGTATGTGTGTATCTGCATGCCTGGATGTGTATGTGTGTATATCCATGCCTGGGTGTGTATGTGTGTATCTGCATGACTGGATATGTATGTGTGTATGTCCATGCCTGGATGTGTATGTGTGTATCTGCATGCCTGGATGTGTATGTGTGTATCTGCATGCCTGGGTGTGTATGTGTGTATGTCCATGCCTAGATGTGTATATGTGTATGTCCATGCTTGGATGTGTATGTGTGTATGTCCATGCCTGGGTGTGTATGTGTGTATCTGCATGCCTGGATGTGTATGTGTGTATATCCATGCCTGGGTGTGTATGTGTGTATCTGCATGACTGGATATGTATGTGTGTATGTCCATGCCTAGATGTGTATGTGTGTATATCCATGCCTGGGTGTGTATGTGTGTATGTCCATGCCTGGATGTGTATGTGTGTATGTCCATGCCTGGATGTGTATGTGTGTATCTGCATGCCGGAATTTGTATGTGTGTGCATATACATGTGTGTGTGTGTATCCCTGCATGCATGTTCATACACACATACTGTTAGCTACAAGATGATAGATGTGTGTTTGTGTATTGGCTAGCTTCTGTCTCATGAGACAAATCTTGTCTTAGCTTTTTCATGCTTGTAAACTGCCAGCATGATGCTTTGCACATTTAGTCTCCTGGTTAGTACGGTCCATGTCAATGTCAGTAACAGCCATTAACCATTCCAGTAATACAGCCCTGATCTGCTGTTACCACTGAATACTGCATTCCCAGTGAATATGCAAGAAAATCGACTGCATCATTTCAAGTCAAGATTTCAGCAACAAAAATGCATTTTATGAATAGGAATATATGCTGAAAGTACGATAATCAGCGAGTAAAATGAGCCATATCATTTTACATTTCATCGTCATGGTAACCAGATATCCAAGATGGCCACCACGATTTCAAATTTTTTGCATTTGCTGAACGCAGTTGTATGCCAATGTATATATTTAATGTAAACTACTCATGTTGATCATGCTACAGGAGTGTACTGTGATATAAAATACACTATAAAGTACATTTTGTGGAGTATGAGAAAGTGAAAAACAATTTATTTATCTGTATTTTAAACATATATGACAGAAGTGTTCATTTGTATATGTGCTAACACATTCATCGCTACTGGACCTATTCCAATCAAACTTTGCATGTTGATGGATTCACAGACACCTTTTTCTTCTAACAAGAATGAAACTATGCATCATCCAGCATTGATAGTACAGTGCGCAGCTCATCCTCAGCGTTTACACCATCACATTCTTTATCACTGACGTCCGAGTAGCCATCGAAAATACTCCTGCTGTCAGTATCCGATTTGCCTCCGGCTCAGTTGCTAAGTTCGCCAACATCATCGTTGTTTCGATCGTCAACATCCGACAAAGATATGTCGCTAAAACTATCAAATAATCCGTCCAAAACATACGGCTGTAAATCGTCAGTTGAAGTAATGCCGTCCGCCATAGCGGCCATAGCAGATTTTGATAATGCATCATTAAAAATGCGAAAATCTCTGTAAAATTATATTGAGCGATAATAAACGATTGCCGCTACCGAATATCTAATTCATTCGCCATGACAACCGTATATAACAAGTAGCTCCACTTAGTGGATAATTAAAGTAAAAGCGATTTAAATGGTGAACATAGCCAATGCCGGTATACCGGCCTGTTGTACTATAGCGTCACACACCGTGAGGCCGGTATACCGGCCTGTCCTACTGAAATGGTTAAGACTGGCTCGCCAGGTAGACTGGTATTTGGCAACTGTTTGCCATCGCAGAGTGTCGATGCTGTAGTCTTTGAGATCTCTTGATCACATTCTTTTATCTCAATTGATGTCTGCCTACTTGGCATCTGTCTTCACTTACCTCTGAAACTGAACAAACGTATGTATATGTAATCTATACAGGTAATATGTTAAGTCTATTAGTGATGGTGACACATGCATATAAGCTGCACATTCTTTGATGACAGATCACAGTTGCTTTCATGACATTTCACGATAATATAAACACTATGATATATAATATAAACACGTTCATCTTTAAATTGCAATCTTGACATATCCAACTTGTTAATATATTTGTAGATATTTTTGTCATCTTAACAATGCGACTTCATCAGTTCTAATCATGTTGGATGACATCATCGTATGCTTGAGGAAGTTCGTAGTTGCCCTCGTCTCCGTTTGTCGCTGCTTGGTCTTGTGTATCAATTCCAACTTCCTCACGTGTACGATGACGACATCCAACCTCATTAGAACTGATGAATTTACCTTGATAAGAAGACAACAATTTCAACATGAAAACAAACAATCTTGAAAAATGTTCAAGCTGAATAGAAGTATTTCAATGGAAGACACCACTGAAAAGACAAAATAACAATTTCTGTGGTCAAACATTTCCTTTATTTTAAACAATATTCCTTTGTTGTTGTTGTTGTTGTCTCGTCTCTTAAAATTACTTTATACTTTACATTTTTTTTTACAAAATATTGCTTTAAATTCCGTTATTTTCTCATAGCAAAAATACCTCCAAAATGCAGAATTCCACTATTTCCACCAACCAAACTGCAATGCTTTCTGAAATTGTCACCAAGAATGTACACAATGAATCTTGCACATTGTCTAATGGTTGAATGGTTACTTCTGATTTTGTGTAAACAGGTCTTGTCTAAATTTGACCAACTGATTAGTTGGGTCTGCTTACTAGCCAGTATATTTCTGGGACTAATTCATATAGAAACTAGCCCCGTTGCACCTGCGTTGAACCCTACATTTCTTTACAACCAAAAAAATTGCTTTAAAAGTACTTGAAAATTTCCTTTATTAAAAAAAATATTCTTTTAAATTCCTTTATTTTTGTAAAAAAGTATTCTTATAAATTCTACCTATAACAGTGACATTGGTGACGTGACACATTTCAGGCAGCAAGTCGAAGGGTGACACTGGTGTGCAGGTGACGTGGGACAACCCGGAGGAGTTGGAGGCGTACATCGGCAAGCTGCAGGCCGCGGCCGACAGACTGACCTCAGAGAACAGACGACTACGCAAGTCACACGTCACTGTCTGTGACAGGGTGGGTACATGATTACTACACATCACCATCTGTGACAGGTTGGGTACATGTTGCCGTCTGTTATATGGTGGGTACACATCACCATTTGTCAAAGGGTGGGTACATGTCGCCGTCTCTCACAGGGTGGGTACATGTCGCCGTCTGTTACAGGGTGGGTACGTGTCACCATCTGTTACAGGGTGGGTACATGTCACCATCTGTGACCGGGTGGGTACATGTCGCCATCTGTCGCAGGGTGGGTACATGTTGCTGTCTGTCACATGGTGGGTACATGTCAACATCTGTGACAGGATGGGTACATGTCGCCATCTGTGATAGGGTGGGTACATGTCACCGTCTGTCGCAGGGTGGGTACATGTCACCATCTGTCACAGGGTGGGTACATGTCACCATCTGTGATAGGGTGGGTACATGTCGCCATCTGTGATAGGGTGGGTACATGTCACCATCTGCCGCAGGGTGGGTACATGTCACCATCTGTCACAGGGTGGGTACATATCGCCGTCTCTCACAGGGTGGATAATGTCGCTGCCTGTCGCAGGGTGATAAAATAATTTAATAGTTTGTCCCATGATTACACCACACCAGTGTGTACACATGAGCCAGCATGTCACAGCGGAAACTTACGAGGGGAGTCTGATACAACACGTGTGAAAGAATCAAATTGAGGATGAACCTTTGAAGTATCTGTTCAAATATGCTGTCTAGTTGCACTTTATATGAGATGGTTTGTCTTATTAAGGGACCGTTCCCAATTTTTTACGTTTACCCATTTGTACAGGGCGTATGAAGGGGGGAGGTTGGTCAAAGCCTGCGTACTAATTTAAATTAATGTCATTCGCTTGCGAAATATGACCACCATTGCATTGTGCAGTGCCATGTGGTGGACTGTTGCAGAACTACTACTGTTTTAAATTATGGATCAGTTGACCGCATGGCATTGTAATTCATCTGTTTTTTTGTCAGTCTGAAAAATTATAAAAAATTTTAATGTATTAATTCGGGAAGGGGGTGTCTGAGGAGTACGATTTGTAAGAATAGGTATTGATAATTGTGAATGACCCATGAACGGGTCTGCCGGGGCAAAGTGTAGCACCCTCTGAGTAACGAATGTTGGAGGGCGCAGTATAAATTGAACAATTTGTTGTGCAGGTTGTCCAGTTGATGGACATTGACCTGCTGAGACATCAGCCGCGGTGGAAGGACGGACTCATGGCCATCCGCCAGCTCATGGCCAACCTTGTCCAACAGGTCAGTGAGTCTTGGGTGGTCTCTCCATCTCCCCCAGGTCATCCTCTCCATTAGGGGTTGTTGACCACATCAGTACCCCTGGCTGATCGAACTGTTGAAACGATACCTTTTCAGTTGCTATGTTAACCAGAAATATTGTTCACTGGGATTAATGTTGCTCGCATATGGGAACTTAACTTTAATTGGTAGTGGGCGTGTTGTTGTCGCTGGTTGGATGGATAATGATGGGCATTTCCTGGAAATGCTCTTTGAAATTGGCACAGTTGCGTCTAGTTCCCAGAAACACATGAACCAAGATAGCAAGTGGTATGAAGTACAAATGATTCAGCATACATCTGCACATGCCGTGTGATAAACTGACAAATCCACGTATCAACAGGTTGATCTGCCAGGGGTACTGTAGTACTTCACCCAACCCTGGCTAGTGAGGATGACCAGGGGTACTGTAGTACTTCACCCACCCCTGGCTAGTGAGGATGACTAGGAGTACTGTAGTACTTCACCCAACCCTGGCTAGTGAGGATGACCAGGGGTACTGTAGTACTTCTACCACCCTGGCTAGTGAGGATGACCAGGGGTACTGCAGTACTTCTACCACCCCTGGCTAGTGAGGATGACCAGGGGTACTGTAGTACTTCTACCACCCCTGGCTAGTGAGGATGCACCAGATCATTCTATCTACTTAACAAGATTTAACAAGATTTGCCATCCAAGCCAAAGGCCCAGATGGCATGTGGACAAGGAAGCCATTGGCTTATCGAGAGTCCAACAATGTTCACCTTATAACCTGCCCTCCTGAGATATGTGTCAACCTTGTTTTTAAACATATTCACGCTGCTAGCAATTACACAATCTGTAGACAATTTGTTCCATTCATTTATTGTCCTCTGTGAGAACGAGTGCTTCCTGATGTCCAATCTACATTGATCCTTTACTAATTTTACCTCATGTCCTCTAGTTCTGCTATCCTTCTTGAGTGAGAAAAACATATTTCTATCAATATTTTCATACCCATTCAATATCTTAAAAACTTCAATCTGATCTCCTCTTAACCTCCTTGTCTCTAGAGTTGTTAAACCACATTCTTTCAGGCGTTCTTCATAACTAAGGTCTCTAAGTTTTGGAATTATTTTAGTTGCTCTCCTTTGTATGCGTTCAAGCGTGTCTATATCCTTCTTACGATATGGTCTCCATGCTTGTATACAGTATTCTAAATGAGGTCTAACTATTGCTTTATAAAGAGGTATAATTAACTTTTTTCCCTTGTATGTTATGTTTCTTCTAATCAATCCAAGAATTTGATTACCCTTTGAAGCTGCAATACCACACTGCTCTGAAACTTTCATATCAGCGCTTATTGTAACTCCTAAGTCCTTTTCTTTTACAGTAGTACCCAGAACAGTATCTCCCATTTTATAGTTTACATTCAAGTTCCCGTGTCCTGGATGTAGGCATTTACATTTCCCAAAATTGAACAGCATCTGTCATTTCTCAGACCATTTCACTAATCTGTCTAGATCGTTTTGTAAATGTTGTTTATCACCATCAGTATTAACCTTTCTAAACAGTTTTGTGTCATCCGCAAATTTCAGTACGTTACTTGTTATACCGTCGTCCAAGTCATTGATATAAATTAAGAATAATATAGGTCCTAATACTGATCCTTGAGGTACCCCACTCAAAACCGATTTCCAATTTGAAACTTCTCCATCTATTACAACTCGTTGTCTTCTGTAAGTCAGCCATTGTTCTATCCAGTCAGTTATGCTATCCCCGATACCATGGGCTTTTAATTTAAGTAGTAATCTTTGATGTGGCACTTTGTCAAAAGCTTTCTGAAAATCGAAGTAGATAATATCTACTGGCGATCCCACGTCTATCCACTTAGTGATTTATTACAAAAAACATAACATATTTGTTAAGCATGACCTCGCTTTAAGGAATCCATGTTGAGATGAATTTAATAATGTATGCTTAACGAGGAAGTCCACCATATGGTCTTTAATTAACCTTTCTAATAATTTACAAATCACTGACGTGAAACTCACTGGTCTGTAATTCTCTGACTTATTTCTCGAACCCTTTTTAAATAACTTGCTCACCAATGGTGTGATTACAGGGGACTCCTCTTACAGGGGACTCCTCTTACAGGGGACTCCTCTTACAGGGGACTCCTCTTAACACTTTGGGTCAGAGCAGTTTGATTCTATTAACCGGCAGATTGAGAATGATCTGAAAGTGAATGTGTGCCAAACAGTTGCTTTCTATGCTGAATTACTGCGTAATAGCTCAACATGTAAAACGTCAGGGGTTTTCCAGGTCACACTACAATGCATTGTTTCTCAGGTGTCTCGTCCTGTTAACTGGCAGACATGATTCTAATAAGTGGCGCATTTTAACACTGCGAGAATAATCAATGCTTCCTTCCCAACTATTTTGGTTCTACTAAACGACTGATTCTATTATCCGCGATTCTGTTAACCGGTCTCCACTGTGGAGCGCCATGGCACTGGTTAGAACATCCGACTCTCAGTCGAGAGAACGCGGGTTCTAATCCTCCTGCTGCCATTTCAAAGCTTGGGCAGTTTCGTGCACTCAGTGCTGCACCAGTTCAGTTCAATAAACGAGTACCTGGCTATAGACAAAGGTGGATATGTGAACAAATAGTCTTCACACAATATTGCAGCTTGGCTGAATGTTTCCCTGAGAAGCCAAAATGGTGTTGGAATGAACAGGTCTTCCGGGGGGGGGGTGAAGTGTAAAGTGCTCTGAATAGTCCCAAGAAATGGGTACCGTGCTATATAAGAACTTAGTTTTACCCTGGTTTGACCGCTCTTGTACCCTGTGTTACCCCTATTGTGCTTGCAGGGTTTCTCGGCTGAGAACATGCGTCCGTGGAAGGCCCACTGGGACCGACAGCTCTACAAGGCCCTGGAGCACCAGTTCCTCATGGGTTTGGAAGCCCTTAATGAGAACCTGCCAGAGATCAAAGTGGAGCTCACATACAGGTAGTTCATCTAGGGGGGTCACTCCCATTCAGGTAGATCATCCTGGGGGTCACTCCTATACAGGTAGGTCAACCTGAAGGATCACTCCCATACAAGTAGGTCATCCTGGGGGTCACTCCCATACAGGTAGGTCATCCTAGGGATCACTCCCATACAGGTAGGTCATCCTGGGGGTCACTCCCATACAAGTAGGTCATCCTAGGGGATCACTCCCATACAAGTAGGTCATCCTGCGGGTCACTCCCATACAGGTAGGTCATCCTATGGGATCACTCCCATACAGGTAGGTCATCCTGGGGGTCACTCCCATTCAGGTAGGTCATCCTGGGGGGTGACCCCCACACATGTAGGTCATCTTGGGGGGTCAAAGGTAGGTCATTCTGGGGGGTCATTCCTATATTCTGTGGGTACTCATGTTTGTTCACAGGTTAAAGTAGGTGGGGTGGCAGTTGATTTTTGAACTGAACATAGGCACCACAAATAATCACCTGGCACTAAAGTCGTATTTCACCAATCCGTCCTTTAAAAAAACAGTCCTTTTGAAAAAAAACCTCTGACTTCTTAGAAAGGCTGATGATGTTTCCCTAGTAACGACCGCATGTTCGAACCAGCTTTATTCATTTGCCGTGAATGCGGAACATATCGTCTGGTTACTGTGATTCCAGTACACATCAGTGCTATATTTGCCTAACTAAATCATGTCCTTAAACCAGCAAATATCAGCACTAACGTAGTTTATTGTGTCTTTGAAACTATAATGGAAATGGCAAGTAGATGTGACCTGCTGATCCCGCGGATAACGGGCCAATTAAAATGATCATAAACATGCCCTGCCACGTGTTTGTCAGATGGCTGGTATAACCTGATATCGTAGACACCAACACGTCACAAATACAGATTCAAGGGCCATTGTGACGGTAAATTAACGGGCGTCAATACTCGGAATGGATGTTGTTTTGTCAAAAATGCGTAAAATGCCAGTGAAAAATGTCTCATTTCAAGCATATTATGCGTATCTAATGACATTTCTTTTATCACTGACAACCAGGAAATGATGCTTAATTTACTATTTTAGAAAAAATACAACACTTACAATGCTGCAATTTGGAGTGTGAATGTGTCTTACATGAATTAGAATTAGATTGGTGAAGGGTTTGTGTCAAAAATACGCTGCCACTTTAGGCTGTCATTAAATTTTTGCTTAACTTAGTCATGTTGGTGTAGCAGATGTAATTCGTTTATGTCAACCAAAATTTTCCTTAAAGTTATCAATGACACCGTCATACTTATATGTGTGTCATTTGTTTGGGGATTTTCTGAAAACTATAATTTCACATTTTGTTGCTATTTAAAAAAAAACTCCTACTGAAACTACTCAATTCATGACAAGCAAACTGTTTTAGGGAGATTAATTAAATTAAATTATACCCGTTTTAGATACCTAATTTCATGGAATTATACCCCTTTAGTAAATATAAAATTTGGCAGAACCCTAAAGCGGCCACACATGTTTTTGCAGGAATAAATCGTCTCATTTAATGCACAGTTTTCATTGCGTCCCCGTATCAGCAATTTCACTACTACTTTTTAATGCACCTGCATTCGCAAAAAATATCTTGACAGTTATCAACTTTAAGGAAACTTTGAACTGTTTTCATCCTTTGAAATGGCAAGTTTTCTTACAATGCCCAGACAGAAGAGGCTGCAGTTTCGTCCGCCGTTGGAGGAGATTCAGGCAAAGTACTTCCGAGAAATGAAGAAGTTCATTGCGATCCCGAGCCACTTCAAAGGAGTGGGAGATGGACAGGAGAACCTCATCTTCCCTGCGATCATCGAGCGCCATGCCTCTGGGTTCATCACGTGCTACTTCAAGACAGGCATACTGTTCAAGCGCCTTGTGTCTGAGATGGACAAGTTCCAGGTAGACCTGCACATGACCTGCCGCACTTTTTGGTTGAAATCCGTATTTTTCTTACTTGAAATTCTGTATATATCCATATAATTGGTTAATTGGCCTATAAAATTCTGATTCCGAGCAAGTGTTGCCATCTATCAGGTTGCGAAATGTTCCTGCATTAAATCAAGTTTGCTAGGTTTGCTGATTCCAATCAAGTGTCACCATATATCACGCTACAAAATGTTCTTACATCAGACTAAATCAGAGAATCTGCCTAGCATCAAAAACGGTATTGCTTCAACCACTATAAGGTTGCCATTCAATATTATACAGAAAATATGTACTTTATGAAAAATTTTCCATGTAAAAAGTATTTATTAAAATGGGATATGACTATATATGTCCCAAAATAAAACAATTTGTATTGCATACATGAAACCTGCACAATGTGGAAGGTTTGATGCACACAGACAGACAGTTTTGTACAGATTACCCGGATTCAGTATTGATTTTGGTAGGAATATGGCCGTATCCAATATTTATATGGATTAATTTAAAATTTACGGAAACGTCTGCCATGATAGAGTACTTATTTTTGTTTTATCTCAAAACTGTAACATTGAATAGCAAAAAATCGAAGCACATATACTTTGAGGATAGCGTCTCAAGTGAGCAAAAAGCTAGGCAGATTTCTAGTGAAACCTAACTGATTTTGTTTGATGTGGGAATATTTTGTAGCCTAAGAAACCTGTCTTTTTCAAAACAATTTTGGTTTGGTCGATTTCGTCAAAACTAAATGTACACACATGTCTATACTGGATACGTTCGATTATGTTCGATTTTGTGCAAAATGAGTCTGAAATTGTGGAGTCGGCTTTAAATGCAGACATGAATGATAGACTGTGTTTCTGGCATGTGATGATGTCCCGACAGGAATGGGTGGTTCTTGGCTCCTACAACCTTGAGGAGTTTGTGGATGAGCATCTACATACATTGAGCGACTGGGAGCGCAACTTTAAGGCCCTGAAATTACGGGGCAGAGATGCAGAGAAACTGCCTAAGTGAGTTGCTGTTCTTGTGATCCAAGGAAGCTTGATCTGTTCTTTCATATGAGCAATTTTTTCAATTAATTATATACAGGGAATTTTGGTCTAATGATACAGATGATGGTCAGAAATCTTTTCTTTTCAGCCAGTCTATTCCCTAGTGGGAGTGGCCACTGGGATCCTCCTCCACCTCGATGTCTTGCCCACTGCGTCCTCCTCCACAACCTCTGTCACCTCCGTGTCTCTCCTTGCCACGTCTCTCGTTCATAACCTTTGCCCTCTCCTGCTGCGCCTTCCATCCATCAGCAGCTTCCACGCCTTCTTCACCACGTTATCACCCTCCCTACTTATAACATGTCTGAACCACAGCACTCTTGTCTTTCTCAGTTCATCCGTTATGCAAAATGAAGCAAGCTATTGTGAAATTAGGGGAGTATGGGCATATTTTTAGGGGAAGAAATTGGTTTATGGGCAAGTAGTAGCCAAGCATGGTGAGTTTGCTGGCAGACTGAGAGGGGTGTCCGTCTGTTTGCAGCGAGATCAAGGTGGATTGCCTCCACATCAGTACAACGCCAGTGAAGGCCGTCATAGACGACCACATACAGAGACTGTTTGATGCACTACTCAACTCTCTACGTCGAGCCATCAACAGTGATGTCACAACGATCGACACCTTCCTCACACAGTCGATGGAGACGCTGTCGCAGCGCCCGCAGACAGTTGAAGAGATCGGGGAGGCTAATGCCAAACATGCTGAGTTCTCAAAGACAAAGGCTGAGGTATAGAAAAACTTTATATAGAAAACTTTTAAAAACATCTTTTTAGAGTAGCCTTTTTATAATATGCTGGTGTGAATATTTGTATATACGTTTATTATTATTTTTTCTTATATAATTTGGGTTAATTTTATTACGTATTATTTATGGACTTTTACTATCATGGACTACATTTTAGACTAATTATTGTTTGTATTGTTTTTACAATAATTTAAAGTCATGATTAAATATATGTAAAGTGCCTGAGAGCAATCTCTATTGATCTGGTGCTTTATAAATACTTTTATTATTATTATTATTATATTATATTAAAACATTTATATTCATCCATGTACAACAGTCTGTGTGTGTGATTGTTACAGGTGCTGTGTTGAGTGTTTGTATCTCTGTCTGGTTGTTGCAGGTGCTGTGTTGAGTGTCTGTATCTCTGCTTGGTTGTTATAGGTGCTGTGTTGAGTGTTTGTATCTCTGTCTGATTGTTACAGGTGCTGTGTTGAGTGTCTGTATCTCTGCTTGGTTGTTATAGGTGCTGTGTTGAGTGTTTGTATCTCTGTCTGATTGTTACAGGTGCTGTGTTGAGTGTTTGTATCTCTGTCTGGTTGCTACAGGTGCTGTGTTGAGTGTTTGTATCTCTGTCTGGTTGCTACAGGTGCTGTGTTGAGTGTTTGTATCTCTGTCTGGTTGTTATAGGTGCTGTGTTGAGTGTTTGTATCTCTGTCTGATTGTTACAGGTGCTGTGTTGAGTGTCTGTATCTCTGCTTGGTTGTTATAGGTGCTGTGTTGAGTGTTTGTATCTCTGTCTGATTGTTACAGGTGCTGTGTTGAGTGTTTGTATCTCTGTCTGGTTGCTACAGGTGCTGTGTTGAGTGTTTGTATCTCTGTCTGGTTGCTACAGGTGCTGTGTTGAGTGTTTGTATCTCTGTCTGGTTGTTATAGGTGCTGTGTTGAGTGTTTGTATCTCTGTCTGATTGTTACAGGTGCTGTGTTGAGTGTTTGTATCTCTGTCTGGTTGCTACAGGTGCTGTGTTGAGTGTTTGTATCTCTGTCTGGTTGTTACAGGTGCTGTGTTGAGTGTTTGTATCTCTGTCTGGTTGTTACAGGTGCTGTGTTGAGTGTTTGTATCTCTGTCTGGTTGTTACAGGTGCTGTGTTGAGTGTTTGTATCCCTGTCTGGTTGTTACAGGTGCTGTGTTGAGTGTCTCTACCCCTGTCTGGTTGTTACAGGTGTTGTGTTGAGTGTCTCTACCCCTGTCTGGTTGTTGCAGGTGCTGTGTTGAGCCTCTCTACAAGTGTGTTATTGTTGCAGGTGTTACCACTGTTTGAGAAGGCTGACAGCAAGAACAAGTTGCTGCGGTCAGTGGCGGGCGGGGGTGTGGAACAACTGAGCACCCTCCAGGGGCGCTGGGACAAGTTTGAGTTGATGATGGAGAGTCATCAGTTAATGGTCAAGGAACAGGTATTCATTCCTTTCCTGCATAACTTGTCAACTTTATAACATTGTACTTGTGTTATTCAGCGTATAGTACTGGTAAAAACTCATTGGACCATATAGTGTTTCAGGCATATCTTTTTGAACCACAGCAGAAACTGAGTGTTAGAAATTATTTAAATTTTCAACACGTTGTTTTTGTCCCATTGATATGGAATATAAATTTAATAAATATATATGTTGCATGATTAATTAGTTAATTAATAAAAAAATAATAATAACTAATTAATAAAACACTAATTAAAAATAAACTGCTTAAACTGGCTTAAATCGATATACTACTAAATTAGAGGATGCAAAGACATGTACAATCATCACAACAGCCTCCATGGTGGTTTGCTGATGCAATTATAGCTGACTGAAATGACCTCATGGCTGCAGTATTGAAGTAGTTTTTTCTTAACGTAAATCACATCGAGATACCATCTGGATGAAGAGTAAATGAAGGCTGTCACGTATTGTGTTCTTCATTCACTGTCCATTCTGATGATAAAACAAAATTACTTCAATACTGCCTCCGCAGGAGGTCGTTTATGTCAGCAAAAATACCCACTCTCTGGACGGGATAACTTGGTGTATACAAATTTTTAGGCTATGTAGCATTATCACAGTAATATCCATCTATGCCTTGGTGCTTGGTGCTGCTAGTCACTATCTTGATAGCTTCTTCGAATCCGAATCTCAAAAATTGCAATGCAGTAGTGGCAGTTATAGTAATGTCTAGCGTTGCCTTGCCCTTCTATTATGTAACTTAGGCCAGTCGTACAAAAGACCAAAGAACAATTGTACGTAATTATTCGCATGGCTTTGCGGGCAGTTGTTCTAAAGATCCCTATTTTTGTTTAACCAAACACAAATTGCTTTAGCCAAATTTGTTACATGCATCAAGACAAAAACAAACTTTTGTTTGTGTATTCTGCATCCTTTTTAACGAAAATGCTGATGGCCAAATTAATTGACTTGAATGAGTAACTTTTGTTTAGCCAAATGCGATGCTCTGTGACCCAAATTGCCACTGGCAGCGCAAGCCAACTTACTGTGATTAAAGTACACATCAGTACTATACCTATCTAACTAACTCGTGTCCTTAAACCAGCAAAAATGTCACATTTCAAGCATAATGCATGTATCTATTGACATTTTTGTTATCACTAACAACCAGGTAATGATGCTTAATTTACTATTTTAGAAAAACTACAACACTTACAGCGCTGCAATTTGGCATATGAATGTGTCTTTTACGCAACATTATGAATTAGAATTATTATTGGTGAAGGGTTTGTATAAAAAAATACACTGCCACTTTAGGCTGTCATTCAACTTTTGTTTAACTTATGATGGTGTAGCAGACATAATTCGTTTATATCAACCAATATTTTCCTCAAGGTTATTAGTGACACTGTCACTGGTATAATTATTATGTATGTCATTTATTTATTTGGGGGTTTTCTCAAAACGATATAATTTGACATTTTGTGGCTATTTTTACAAATTTACAAAAATGTTTTAAAAATCTTGTAACAGAACCAAATAAATGAAAAACTCTAAATTTTATTAATCTGGAATATTCACAGTATTTCAACTACAATCTGTGAAGAAATGGTTATCTTAAAAACTGCTGCTTAAACTACTAAATTCACGACAAGCATGTAATAGCCATCCCAACTATCTTAAAGTTGAAAAATAACAAATGAGAGTATAGAGTATATTTTAAAATTCAGTAAAGATAGATTAAAAAAAATATTCAAATGAGTTAATAATTTAAGAAATATATAATATTTACAGGTGGAAGTGATGAAGAGCAATGTTGAGTCGCGCATCAAGAACTACGAGCAGCAACTGGAAAAGTTTTCCGAGCGTTGGAATGGCCTGAAGCCATCAGACGACGTTCTTGATGGTGAGGCCGAGAAACTGGAGCAGGCGATGCAGTTCATCAAGGAGAAACACGAAGAATTCGAGGAGATCGACAAAACACGGCAGTCTGTCTTGTGAGTGGCCACAAACATTTTATTTATTTTATGTTTTCTTGAGTTATTAGGCTGTGTGCGTAATCATAAAAACTGTTAAAGTCTAAAATTGTGTCTTCAAAATTACAATTGTTTCACAGAAAGGTCTTGAATTTGATTTAAACCAAATTAGGTAAATTACCTTTTGTTTGTCCTATAAGTACTGCATGTCACTGAATAATATTCTTCTTTAATCAAATGATACAGTTTGATCACTCACCAAATAAGAGGTATTTGAATGAAATTTCATTGTTATTTCGTATCGAATTTGTCTTTTTATATATTTATTTGTCTTTTAAATTTGTCTTAAATTGTTGATGTGCTGGTCTGAAAAGGGTGTTAAAAGTCTTCAGTCTGACCAGCCCCATCCCAAACACACCTTCTGATTGGCCATTGCCATTCTCCGGGCCGGCTTCTGCTGACTAAAGTTGTGGCTGCTGTTTCAGGAATGATTGTGAACATTTTGACATGGAGCTGCCTGAGTTTCCTCTGGCAGAGGAAGTGAAGACTGACCTGGACGACTACAAGAACACCTGGGGCCTGTGTGAGGAGTTCAAGAACGGCCTGAAGGACCTGGAGAAAGAGGATTGGTTGTCGTTCAGGTAATGTCTCGCTGTGTTTATGTTCAGCTCCATCCTCAGATGATTCAGACCATCTCGAATCAGGTCCATTAGCATTAGCACAAGACAACCCCGGTTCAAATCCTCTTGCCACGTTTTCGAAGTTTTGACAGTTTCGTTCACTCCACGTTGCCACAGTTCATTCAGCTGTGTAATTAAGTACCTGGCTACAGACAGTAGCGATATATGAATGAATAGTCTTCGTGCAGTAATTATAGCATGGCTGAATGCTTCCTAAAGAAATCGAAAGGGCGTTGGAATGAAAGGTCTGCCAGAGGGTTAAGTGTAAAGTGCTTTGAACAGTCCCTAGGACTGGATACAAGAATGTGCCTTTACCTAAACAATGTTGTTTACAGGAGCAAGTACTACCTGTTTGAAGAACACCTGAGCCAGTGGTTTGAGAGGCTGAAACACGAACATCCAACCTCGGTCACTGTCTGGCTACAGAAAGAAATCAACAAATTTAAGGTTGGCCATTCGGCACCCCCAGAATAAGGGTTAAAATCTGGGAGGCACCATGTAGTCCCAGGGTGCAAATAAGGAAAAATTATTTTGAAATGGCACAGGATGTGTGAAACACGAAGCTGGGGATTTCAGTCAGTCAGAACACGGAATTTGTTTAGATAATTCAAGGTTCAGCATAATAAAAAAAGTGGACATGTGTAAGCGTTTAACAAGATTGACCATCCAAGACAAAGAAAGATGGCAAATGGACAAGGAAGCCATTGGCTTATTGAGAGTCTAACTATTTTTCATCTATGTGTAACCTGCCGTTCTGATGTATTTATAGATTTTTAAAAACTTATTCATGCTGCTAGCATTTACAAAATCTATAGATAATTTGTTCCATTCATTTATTGTCCTCTGTGAGAAAGAATACTTTCTGATATCTAATCTACACTGTTCCTTAACTAACTTAGAATAACTAGACATTGTCAAACAGCTAGACAGATGTCAGCCATTTCCCCAGTCAGCCAAACATTAAGATATTTATCAATTTTTATTTCTAGACATATTCACGTTGCGAACATTTACACAATCTGTTCATTATTGTGCAGTTTCTATGCATTATTTCCTGAAGTAAGTCGCATCTTGGATGCAGATGCATAAAGTAAGTGATGATTTTCCCTGCAGAATGTGATCCCAGTGTTGAAGTGGGTGCGAGGGGAGCCGCTCTCCCAGGAACACTGGCTCGAGTTGTTTCGCCTCATCAAGATGCCGCGGGGTACAACCCTTGAGAAACTGACATTTGGTGATCTTCTCGCTGCCTCTAAACACATCTCGGCCAATGCCGAAGCACTCAAGGTTTGTCTCAACAGCATATACCACATGATAGTATTCTAATGTATAACATGTATAACATGATCTAGAATTGCAAAATAAACAGATTAAAATAATAATTATTATTATTTTAAAATAATTGTAACACAGTATAGCAGTATAATAATAATAAAATAATAATTAACTAAATATTCATAAATAACAATACTGATAAATAATTTTTAAATATATATATTAAATTGTCAAAATAATTTTTTTTAATATTGTTAACTAATGTGAGAAAATATTCATTATTAAATTACAGTGAGTAGATCAACTACAGTGTTCTTCTGCAAGATATACTACATGTGTTTCGAGTTTTGTCTTCACAGCTATAAATGCAGTGACTAACAGGAGGAGCCACTGGTGTTGTAGGAGCTTAATCAGAGGGCACAGGGTGAAGTGACGATTCGGGAGGCATTGCGCGAACTTGACCTGTGGGGCGCTGGCGCCACCTTCCAGCTGACGGAGTACGAGGACAGCAACAAACGCACACTCATGTTGATCAAAGACTGGAAGGATCTCGTCAATCAGGTTGGTTATCAACATTTGATGTAATCTATTAACTGCAGCTGATGATGTTTGCAATACAGTAGTACCTGCCTTCAACGGACACTTCTGTATCCAAGCAAAACACAGTAATGGTGGTATCATCCTAAAGAAAGTTTAACGTATAGAGGACTGATTTCACTATGGGCATGTCACATGACTAATGTCACAAGCTGGAGTTCCTGGCCGATGTCACAGTTCAGGGCAGGTTTCATTTGATGGATGTTTGCTTTGCTTTGCTTCCATGATTTTTCTCCTAACCAGTTAACCTGATAGTCTAATAATAAAGACGTAAAGGCATTAGTCCATGGCTGTTAGCTCAAGAATGGGCTTTTTGGAGTATGACCCTTGAGATGTGGTTGTGTGTTTCCTTGTAGGTTGGAGACAACCAGTGTCTGCTGCAGTCGCTCAAGGACTCGTCCTACTACAAGAATTTCGAGGACAAGGCGACAATTTGGGAGACACGCTTGGCTGACCTCGACGAGTTCCTGCACAATCTCAACCAGATACAACGCAAATGGGTCTACCTTGAGCCCATATTTGGGCGTGGAGCCCTGCCCAAGGAGCAGGGGCGATTCAAGAGGGTCGACAATGACTTCAGGTTTGTCAGTGTCTTTTATGAAAAATTTTTTAATGTTTTTATGTGGTGGGGTAGTAGGGGTGGCGGCAGCAGTAGCTGTAAAACCTTTATTTCATGATGGTGACCACTTGTTTGAAATGTAGCAGGAAGATGTATTGTGGTCTGACCCCTGTGGCGTCAGGGTACTGGATTCTTTGCGTAGCGTGTGTAGTGTTGCCTGGTTGTGTTGTAGGAACATCATGCAGGACATTGCCCGGGACAACCGAGTCTTGTCTCTGGTGGGCCGTGCCGGCCTGCGCAGTCAACTTGTACAGATGTTAGACCAACTTCAGCGCTGTCAGAAATCACTCAATGAATTCCTCGAGGTAAAACTCGCTTTCACACTCAGGAAATTTTGCTGCGTTTAGTGCTTTGTTTCTGGCATCCTTCAACTTGAATAATTTTTACAAAGTTACATTTTCTTGTAAATAACCGAATTATATGTTATATTAACATTGTATTGTCTGTTTAAAATTGCGCCTACACATTTTTATATATTACTATACATGCCTAATTTTATTTATGTAATTTAATGTTGTATTATTCTATTATAGTTAATGGTTTAAATGCATTTTTAATATGATCCAATGTGAACTTTTCATCCTCAATGGCTGCAAATCAAAGTAAACTTATTTATTTATTATATATTTTGTGGATAAATTGAACTTTCTACTAAAGCTAAATGTTAAATTTGGTCCACATTGATGCGTAGTGTGGAAACATGGACAAGTTCCAAAAGATGCCAACACAGACTGGAAGGGTTCGAGATGTGGGGTCTAAGAAACATTACGCTGCATAAGCTTTATGTCACGAACATAAGCTTTATGTAACGAACATAAGCTTTATGTAACGAACATAAGCTTTATGTAACGAACATAAGCTTTATGTCACGAACATAAGACAGGAAGGAATGCAGCAGGAAATATAGGAGGGCATGGTGGAGGGTAAAAGATGCAGGGGAGACCAAGAGTCACATGGACAGACAACATCAAGGTGTGGATGGGGAATGTTGGAGGGCATGGTGGAGGGTGAAAGAGACAGGGAAGACCAAGAGTCACACGGACAGACAACATCAAGGTGTGGATGGGGAATATTGGAGGGAATGGTGGAGGGTGAAAGAGACAGGGAAGACCAAGAGTCACATGGACAGACAACATCAAGGTGTGGACGGGGAATATTGGAGGGAATGGTGGAGGGTAAAAGAGACACAGGAGACCAAGAGTCACACGGACAGACAACATCAAGGCGTGGACGGGGAATATTGGAGGGAATGGTGGAGGGTGAAAGAGACAGTGAAGACCAAGAGTCACACGGACAGACAACATCAAGGTGTGGACGGGGAATATTGGAGGGAATGGTGGAGGGTGAAAGAGACAGGGAAGACCAAGAGTCACACGGACAGACAACATCAAGGTGTGGACGGGGAATATTGGAGGGAATGGTGGAGGGTGAAAGAGACAGGGAAGACGAAGAGTCACTCGGACAGACAACATCAAGGTTTGGATGGGGAATATTGGAGGGCATGGTGGAGGGTGAAAGAGACAGGGAAGACCAAGAGTCACATGGACAGACAACATCAAGGTGTGGATGGGGAATATTGGAGGGAATGGTGGAGGGTGAAAGAGACAGGGAAGACCAAGAGTCACATGGACAGACAACATCAAGGTTTGGATGGGGAATATTGGAGGGAATGGTGGAGGGTGAAAGAGACAGGGAAGACCAAGAGTCACATGGACAGACAATATCAAGGTTTGGATGGGGAATATTGGAGGGCTTGGTGGAGGGTGAAAGAGACAGGGAAGACCAAGAGTCACATGGACAGACAACATCAAGGTTTGGATGGGGAATATTGGAGGGCGTGGTGGAGGGTGAAAGAGACAGGGAAGACCAAGGGTCACATGGACAGACAACATCAAGGTTTGGATGGGGAATATTGGAGGGAATGGTGGAGGGTGA
Organism: Lamellibrachia satsuma; assembly: GCA_033239005.1. Classification (NCBI taxonomy): domain Eukaryota; kingdom Metazoa; phylum Annelida; class Polychaeta; order Sabellida; family Siboglinidae; genus Lamellibrachia; species Lamellibrachia satsuma. The sequence goes on from BSQZ01000028.1 coordinate 1,531,522, forward strand.
AAGAGGCAGGGGAGACCAAGAGTCACATGGACAGACAACATCAAGGTTTGGATGGGGAATATTGGAGGGAATGGTGGATGGTGAAAGAGGCAGGGGAGACCAAGAGTCACATGGACAGACAACATCAAGGCATGGATGGGGAATATTGGAGGGAATGGTGGAGGGTGAAAGAGACAGGGAAGGCCAAGAGTCACATGGACAGACAACATCAAGGCATGGATGGGGAATATTGGAGGGCATGGTGGATGGTGAAAGAGACACGGGAGACCAAGAGTCACATGGACAGACAACATCAAGGCATGGATGGGGAATATTGGAGGGAATGGTGGATAGTGAAAGAGACACGGGAGACCAAGAGTCACATGGACAGACAACATCAAGGCATGGATGGGGAATATTGGAGGGAATGGTGGATGGTGAAAGAGGCAGGGGAGACCAAGAGTCACATGGACAGACAACATCAAGGCATGGATGGGGAATATTGGAGGGAATGGTGGGGATAAAAGACAGGGAAGACCAAGAGTCAAATGGACAGACAACATCAGAGCGTGGATAGGAAAATGATGTATAATGATCTGATAAGAACGGCACCATGCAGACAGTGACGACCCATGAGAGCCGACCTTCCAAGAGGAGGTGGTAGTAGCAATCTAAGCTTTATTTCATGATGGGACCATGTCGGTCATGGTTATAGCATGATTTTCAATGGGCCATCGATCAAATGCACTCTTACATCCATAGTTAATTCATTTAAGATCAAATATACAAGTCAAAACAATGGATAAACAGAATAAAACTTAAATAAATACATGCATAAAAAATGTAATTGCAATTCTAAGAACATCAATCAATTTACAAATCCTACAATAAAAAAATTATAATAGTAATAAAAAATACAAATTATATATAAATTAATCTAATGATATCAAAACCATTAAACAAAGCCATAAATTTACAATTTCTAAAACATAAAAATTTGCTAGCCTGTCAAGCTAAAAAATTCAGTTTATAATTACAAATCCGTAAAAAAAAATTCTTAGTCTAATGATATTTTTGCAGGAGAAACGATCGTTGTTCCCACGGTTCTACTTCATCGGTGACGATGACTTGCTTGAGATCCTTGGACAGGCAACCAACCCAACGGTCATACAGAGCCACCTCAAGAAACTGTTTGCGGGAATCCACAGTGTTGACTTCGACGAGGGCTGCGACCACATCGTAGCGATGAAGTCACTGGACGGCGAGGTTGTTCCACTCCGCAAGAAGGTTCAGATCACACCAGAAGTCGAGGTACCTCGTATATTACCTGTTATTTGTATAATATTTATTAATGTACAAATTAGTGTTCTTGATAGTTGTTCCAGTACTTTAGCTATGTTATTGTTATGTTAGATAGACAATGAATGATATTTTTATTTATTTTGATAATAATATCTGATAAATATATCCATGATGACCGTGATGATGCTTGGTTAAGTGAATGATGACATTGATGAGACATAACACACATCCAATGACAGTGGCTGTGACAATTAATTTTACTGTTTCAGTTCATTGTTACCGCTTCGCAAGACTGCAGTTTTGTGTAAGCTTTGTTGAATTACAGTCTTACAAAAATTCATAATAAAATGTTGCAGGTATAATTTTTAATAGTCGTTTCTATGTGGTGACAGGTTTGGTTGAGTCGACTGTCGACTGAGATGAAGGAAACACTGCAGTATCTACTTCGGGAATGTCTCAAGGATGCTAAGGCCATGCACAAGGGCAGTGGGTCACTTGACCCCAACAAATACCCCTCGCAGGTAGGGCAGGGTCACATTCGACCCCAACAAATACTCCTCGCATGAAGGCTAATGATTTTTTGAATAGCTAATGATTCTATAATATTTATGATAATTATTTTAGAATATTTTTGATTAATTATTTTATAACATTTATTATAATTATTGTAGAATATTTTTTTATAAATTATTTTAGAATATTTTTAATTAATTATTTTAGAATAGTTATGATAATAATTTGTTTAAATAATAGTTATGATAACATTTTAGAATTTTTTATTATTTTATTGTGCAGTGTACTTGTAGCCTTGTAGCTGATTTAGTGGTTCAATTTGGAGCAAATGTTAGTGCCTTATTTGGTGGATACCAGCACTATACAAGACGTCATTGTTATTATTATTAATGTCACACTCAACCCTAGCAAATACCCCTCACAAGTAGGCTAATGTCACACTCAAGTTTATATGGTGTGTAATGGTATCATTGCCAGTTTGAAATCTGTAATATTGCCGTAGTTGAGTTGAGTGTTAGAATGAACAGGTCAGGAGGTGAAGTTTAAAGCCCTTTGAGCGGTCCTATGGACTGTGTACCACGCTATATAATAACAAGTCAGGAGGTGAAGTTTAAAACCCTTTGAGCGGTCCTATGGACTGGATACCACGCTATATAATAACAGGTCAGGAGGTGAAGTTTGAAGCCCTTTGAGCGGTCCTATGGACTGGGTACCACACTATATAATAACAGGTCAGGAGGTGAAGTTTAAAGCCCTTTGAGCAGTCCTATGGACTGGGTACCACGCTATATAATAACATACTTCTATCTGTCCTGGTTTAGATCCTGTGCCTCGTGGAGCAGATTCAGTTCACGGAGAAGTGTGAGGGAGCGCTGAAGAGCCACGGCCTCACTAATGTCAAACGCGACATTGAACAACAGCTGGAGTCTTACACCAGTGTTGACATCAGCTCCGACTCGGCCCAAGATCTTGGTGGCCAGGTAATGGTTTAAAACAAAAAACAGAGATTTTGAGAGACAAAAATTTAGGAAAATAGTAACTTTTGTGCAATTTCCATATTTTTAATTGTCACAGCTCAGAAACATCAACATCAGTATTTTTTATTGCAGTATGATGTAGCACCTGCAGATGATCATTCTGGTGAAATTTGGTGAAGTTTGCAACAAGTATCAACACAGTGCTCAAAATTCCGCTTGTCCGTTAGCCCGAGACAAGTGAATTAGCCTCTGGACAAGTGAAATGGCTCATACCAGTTGTCCATGGGACAACCTAACCATTTGTAGCCGGGACAACTAAAAAAATTACTAATTTGTTGTCCATTCTCTGAAACGTTCATCATATAATAGTGATTACCATACAGAACGACCGAATCAACCCGCAATGTCACCAAATAACAACAATTTCTTCTGGCAACTAGCAAATAATATAGTGAAGTTTGTCAAAAGTTAGAAACACTGATGATTCCCATGACTAAATAGTAACAAGCCCATCCTGGTTTGGCATTCAGTGATGCTGTCATCAAGCAGATGACAGACTTCTTTTAAACTAGGTCACCTATGGAGTAAAAGTAATTTCATCCAGTAAGATTAAACATCACTGTTTTATGTGGTTTAGCAACATGGCCGATACACGGCAACTTTAAAAACATGCACACTGTGGCGAAGCCTATGATTAAATGGTAACTTTTCAGCAGTTTATTTGATTGAAAAAAAACGGGACAGAAATGGTGTTTCTTTGTAGTGTGACTAATTACAAGTGTCATTATATCAGACTCCAGTGATTCAGATTTTGAGGGGATTTTGGAAAAGAGTTTCTAAGGAACTTTGGTGTGTAGAAGCAATGTTTTGCACTACATAATATCGCAGTTTGAATACAACAGTGACATGAGAGTTCTGATGTCTGCAATCAGGAAGAAAGTTGTGAAATCATGAAAATATGTGACTTAAGAAAAAATACTATGATTTCAGTTTTAGTTACCCTGTACAAGTAATTCTTTTTTATTCTACGTTCTCTGCATGCTTGATTTTATTAGATATTCATCATCGTCTCATCTCAGGGTTGTTGATGTTGTATGTTTGATTCCTCTGCCTATTCCAGAAAAAACTATTTTCAATTAAGTAATTTTTTTCACATGAAAATGGACTGTATGTATGTATGTATGTATGTATGTATGTATGTATGTACATACTATGTATGTATATATATATATATATATGTATATGTATATGTATATGTATATGTATATATATATATATATATATATATATATATATATATATATATATATATATATATATATATATATATATATATATATATATATATATATATATATATATATATGTGATGCCACACGCCAAAACCAGGCTTTTCTCGACAATTTTACAAAACCATTTTATTACAGATTCAAATAGAGGAGATACACAGCTTTAAAATGACACCAACATGAAGAGTGTACCTTGCTCATGGGCCAAGATATTACACTTTTAGTGTACACGTTCTTGGAATAATAGTTTTGAGAAAATCAGCTTTAAAAACTGCATTGAAAAAATGCTTCTCCCGTAGCAACCATGCAGTTATAATGCTCCAAATGGAATGAAATTTTGTATGTTCCTCCAGTAGGTGTGTATAAATTAGATGCAGTATAAAGTATAAAGTATAAAGTATAAAGTGGAAAAACCTATTATTTATTGAATGCCACCTCATTTACTACCAGGTTTGGTATTCCCGGAGACTACTGCGAGCACTGGGTGCCGAACCGCTAAAGTAAATCCCTGAAATATCTTAAAATGAAACATTATTTGCACATTACATATATAATAACACTACACAATGTCAGTTTCCCCAATTTGGAAAGTCCGCTCCCGCTGGCGCTGAGCCAACCAGTGCAGGCTCAATGTTGTCTTCCCCTGCCAATGCCTAGGCAACTTTCACGGGCTCGACGCGGCCTTCGAAGTAATCTTCAATCACTGCAGCTAAATTGCTGTCCTCGAGATTGCACCCCCTCGCACGATCCAACTCGGTAGCTAAATAAGCTTCTTTCGATGCCATAGTGCAATTCATTAACGAATCGAAGACGAAAACAGCAGGCGAAACTGGCGAACAAAGACGAAAGGAATGCGTAAACAAGCCGACTGCGCATGCGCGCTTACGTTTCGACCAATCAGCGAGCCTTTCGCAACTTCCATAGCAACAACAGCACTTTGTTGCTGGATAAAGTATGTATAATAGGAGCTGTTCTATTGGTCTAGAGTAAGAGATTCCCAATCACACGTGTAGTTGACGTCATAAGCTTTCCAGCCAGGTATAACATGTGGGGTTTCCCACTTGTAAGCGAGCGAAGACAGTCGATCAAAAGCGCGTAAACATGGCTTTGTTTCAGACTTCTCAACCACGACGTTAATCAGGGGCCTCAATAAAGTTCTAAATATTACTAGTTTGAACAATCTTTCAGCTTATATAAATGGATTTATGGAAAGCTGGATAATTTCGTTGTTCGACTCCGTCGTTAACCAATTTTCGACAATTCGAACGGGCACCATGCATTTTAGGCTCCTGCGCCGAACAGAATTTAGCGAGAAGCGCCTGGTTTTGGCGTGGCGCATCACATATATATATTATATATGTTTTATATATACATTAATTCAAAGTATGTGGTTAAATACTTGTGGAATTGGTTTTGTTTCATTGCAATGCATGTTTTTTCAATGAAACACTAATTTTGTGGTCATTCAGTAAATTTTTAATTGACATTTCAATACAGATGATTTTTCTGTATTTATTGTTTGTCTTCACCTGTTGTCTTCACCTGTCTTCACCTGTTCCATATCTCTGTCTTCATGTAGTGCAACACCATCTTGGTGGAAACACCCACCTCTGTGAAGACTTGTATTCTTGTAACAACTCCCCATCATTCTCTCTTCCTTGCTGCTTCCAGCATAAACACTCTGGAGCCTTGAATGTGATATCATAAGTGAATCATGACATGTTGCTTGTAGAGCACCACTATTATTCTCTACTAAACATATAAAATGCGACATCCAATAAAACTGTCTCTGTGCATGACTGCGAATACTCTCATGCATTGGCTACTTAGGGCAGATAGTGTTACAATAGTGTTTTAAATTGACAAAAAACACATGATTATGGACAAGTAGGTTTTGAAAGTGAGTTGTCCGTGGGACAAATGAATTACTGTGCAGCAAGTGAAGTTTTGATTCTACTTGTCTGTTGGACAAGAAAATAATTTGATGAATTTCTAGCCCTGCAGTATTTAGTAAAAAAAATTGCACAATTACGTTAGTTCAATTGTCTGTCACCAGGTGCTGTCGCTCAAGTTGAAGGCACTCATCCTCGACACCATACACAACATGGATGTGGTCGACAAACTGCTCGAGGCCAATGTGAAGAGTTCTGATGAATGGCTGTGGCAGAAACAGTTGAGGTAAGTGCAGATGTATTGACTGCTTCTTCCGTTACAGCAAATACCTGTGTGTTAGTCAGGTATACATATTTGCGTACATGGTGGTTTAGAGATTAAGATCATCACTTTGTGAGTCCTCGACATGTTATGCACTGTATAACATTTTTATTTATCGTAGATCTTTGTATTATCAGAAGGGTTCGAATAAATCATTATTTGTCTTTTTCTTCTAGATACTACATAAGGAAAGACGGGCTGTGTGCTATGCGGATGGTGGATGCAGAGTTTGAGTATACGTACGAGTATCAGGGTAATGCCCCCAAGTTGGTGCACACACCCCTCACAGACAAGTGCTATCTCACCCTCACCCAGGGTAGGTACGGCAGCACAGACTGTGGTGGAGTTGGTTGATTAACAGAACCAGGGTTAAGATGAGATAAATGTGTGAATAATGTGTAGTGTGAATAATGTGTAGAAATATCAAGGTGCAGGGAAATTCTAAACCACGTTAATTTTGTATTGTCAATTTGGTGCTGGTCATTTTATGACACAATCTCCCAGTCAGTATCCCTTGGGCAGTATCCCTAGGACAATATCAGCTATAACAATTTCCAACAGAACAACAGAGAAATAGATTTAACAAGAGTGTCTCTTAAAATACGATAAGCCTCAGATGGCAGCTGGACAAGGAAACCATTGGCTTATAGAGAGCCCAATAATTTTTCATTGATGTGTAACCTACCCTTATCAGATCTGTGTAAATTTTATTTTTAAATATATTTACACTGCAATCACTAAAACAATCATTAGATAATTTGTTCCATTAATTTATTGTTCCCTTGGGAGAATGAATACTTTCTCATCAAATCTAAAATTTTACTAATGCTGCTTTTACAGTGCTTTATGCCTCCAATTCTTCTACCCACTTTAAGTAAAAAAAAAATATTTGTATCAATATCTTCATAACCATTCAATATTTTTAAAAAAACGTTTACTACTGATGCAATTTATTGTTGTTAGCTGTTAATTGATTACCCACATACTGATCATGTTGGTACAGAAAAACATTGAGGATTGTCACTAGAGTAAGTCATTACTTGTCAGTACATTAATCCACATGATGACATAGCACAGAGCATCCTTGAATGATGTCTTATTTCAGCCATACTTCTACTTGTGTTTAATTTGCAGGGATGTCAATGGGTTTGGGAGGCAACCCGTATGGCCCAGCGGGTACAGGGAAGACAGAGTCAGTGAAGGCCCTCGGAGGACTGTTTGGACGGCAGGTCCTTGTCTTCAACTGTGATGAGGTCAGTGGCTCACACGTCCACACACATTGACACATCCTGGTTTATCCTGACAGTTCCCAGTTTATCCTGACACTTCTAAGTTTATCCTGACACTTCTAAGTTTATCTGACACTGTCGCTTACACATTTTCCTGACACCATTTTAACAGTTCAAACTCATGGTAGACTTTCTGGAATATCCTTACTCTAACACACCATTTTAACAGTTCAAACTCATGGTAGACTTTCTGGAATATCCTTACTCTAACACTGTCATCATTGATTATATATATATATAATTACTCTTTATTTATCATGTTTATTGACTACGTAAATAACAGTACTCTATTCCTTAGGCATTTGAATTGTATGTGATTCAGTATTTTTCTAATTGTACATCTTCCAATCACTCAAATGTTATTAAATGTATAGCTATGTAGGGGATACATTATCTACAAGTTTGTTAACTTCTTGTGTATTACATTCAAACATCTCGGTATGTCATTGAAGAAGAACAAATCTTGTCAAGGCTGTTGCAGCCATTACTATGTTTGTTGTTTAAATAAAATTTATTGAATTGAATTGAATCAAGACACATTCATATATTCTCTAACTATATGATAGTTGGTTTGATTCAGATGATCTTGTCAGCACACATAAACAATGAAATACTCAATATAGATCGACAGAAGTTTAAGGTAAAATAAAATGTGAGGTCAGGTATAAAATATAATGTTGGTTCATCAGGATATATCATAATTATACAGGTTTTGCCATAGATACTCAGGTTTTGCTGTAACAACTAAGTATTGTCACAAAATTAACTAAAAGAAACCATCAACAGCTGGTGTGGCATGTATGTTTTAATGAGCTAATACTGCTGACAGGGCATAGACGTAAAGTCGATGGGCCGGATCTTCATCGGTCTGGTCAAGTGTGGTGCTTGGGGGTGCTTCGATGAGTTCAATCGTCTTGAGGAGGCCGTGTTGTCGGCTGTCTCCATGCAGATACAGGTCATACAAGATGCCATCAAGGAGAAAGCCTCCTCTGCCGAGCTGCTGGGCCGAATGGTAGGTCTCAGATACACTGCGTACATGCATGTATGCGTGCGTGTTTTCCATATGATTGAGTATTAATAATAATGTTTATTTCAGATAAAAAGTCAATATATATGTATATATACATATATACAAGTAAAACTATATATATAAATATACACACATTTGTATTATAAGTACACGTAGAAAGAATAAAAAAATATAAATATACACACATGTGCAGTAAATGTACATGTAAAACAAGTTTAAAATATATAAATAAACACACATGTCATGTATTAAAAGTATACAGTTGACCAATCCAATACTTAATCATTGGACTTCTGTAATAAATAAAAGTGAAAATATTTAACAAAAAGCAGATTATCGGACCTTTCTAATCTTCAGGTAAACATTGATCATAACTCGGGCATCTTCATCACGATGAACCCTGCGGGGAAGGGATACGGAGGCAGACAGAAGCTGCCAGACAATCTGAAGCAGCTGTTCCGCCCTGTGGCGATGTCTAAGCCTGACAACGAGCTTATTGCAGAGGTGATCCTCTACTCGGAGGGCTTCAAGCACGCCAAGAGCATCGGTCGCAAGCTCGTTGCTATCTTCAGTCTGTCCAGGTCAGTGTGTATGTGTTGATGTGTGCGTTTGTGCATACATGTGTGCATACATGTGTGCATACACATCTTGTACCCTTTATAAATGGGTACTGCTACACTGCTTTGTTTGTTGTCATTTTCCACTGCTCCCTGTCAGCAGCCTTCTCCCTATCAGCAATCTTCTCGATGTCAGCATACTTCTCCCTGTCAGCAGCCTTCTCCCTATCAGCAGCCTTCTCCCTGTCTGCAGCCTTCTCCGTGTCAGCAGCCTTCTCCCTGTCAACAGCCTTCTCCATGTCAGCAGCCTTCTCCCAGTCAGCAGCCTTGTCCCTGTCAGCAGCATTCTCCCTGTCAGCAGCCTTCTCCCTGTCAGCAGCCTTCTCCTTGTCAGCAGCCTTCTCCCTGTCAGTAGCCTTCCCCCTGTCAGCAGCCTTCTCCCTGTTAGTAGTCTTCTCCCTGTCAGTAGCCTTCTCCCTGTTAACAGTCTTCTCCCTGTCAGTAGCCTTATCCCTGTCAGCAGCCTTCCCCCTGTCAGCAGCCTTCTCCCTGTCAGCAGCCTTCCCCCTGTCAGCAGCCTTCTCCCTGTCAGCAGCCTTCTCCCTGTCAGCAGCCTTCTCCCTGTCAGCAGCCTTCCCCCTCCACTTGTTGTCCTCTTCTGCCTTTCTCACATCCCTCTTAACACAGTCTTCCGATCTTAACTGTGGTCTGATCCTTTTCCTGCAGCTTTGCTGTTTCACCGCCTATGCCCTCTGTGGTAGTCGCTGCCTCTGATTTGGACTAAATACATTAACATTTGGTCAGGTATCTCCATCAGGATGGATTGTCCTGACAAAATGTTGCAGGGAGTTACTCACCCCCAGCTGATTAAGCATCACGTTGCAGGGAGTTACTCACCCCCAGCTGATTAAGCATCATGTTGCAGGGAGTTACTCACCCCCAGCTGATTAAGCATCATATTGCAGGGAGTTACTCACCCCCAGCTGATTAAGCATCATGTTGCAGGTAGTTACTCACCCCCAGCTGATTAACCATCATGTTGCAGGGAGTTACTCACCCCCAGCTGATTAAGCATCATGTTGCAGGGAGTTACTCACCCCCAGCTGATTAAGCATCATGTTACAGGTAGTTACTCACCCCCAGCTGATTAAGCATCATGTTGCAGGTAGTTACTCACCCCCAGCTGATTAAGCATCACGTTGCAGGGAGTTACTCACCCCCAGCTGATTAAGCATCATGTTACAGGTAGTTACTCACCCCCAGCTGATTAAGCATCACGTTGCAGGGAGTTACTCACCCCCAGCTGATTAAGCATCATGTTGCAGGTAGTTACTCACCCCCCAGCTGATTAAGCATCATGTTACAGGTAGTTACTCACCCCCAGCTGATTAAGCATCATGTTGCAGGTAGTTACTCACCCCCAGCTGATTAAGCATCACGTTGCAGGGAGTTACTCACCCCCAGCTGATTAAGCATCATGTTACAGGTAGTTACTCACCCCCAGCTGATTAAGCATCATGTTGCAGGGAGTTACTCACCCCCAGCTGATTAAGCATCATGTTGCAGGTAGTTACTCACCCCCCAGCTGATTAAGCATCATGTTGCAGGTAGTTACTCACCCCCAGCTGATTAAGCATCATGTTGCAGGTAGTTACTCACCCCCCAGCTGATTAAGCGTCACGTTGCAGGGAGTTACTCATCCCCAGGTGATTAAGCATCATGTTGCAGGGAGTTACTCACCCCCAGCTGATTAACCATCATGTTGCAGGGAGTTACTCACCCCCCAGCAGCACTACGACTGGGGTTTGAGGGCTCTCAAGACAGTGCTCAAGGGCAGTGGCTCAATGCTTCAGAATGCCAAGAAAAACATGGCTGCCAACAGTAAGTATCCCTTTTCAATCTTCAAAAGTTCTGTCCTCAATTAATTTAGTGCATCGCAAATTAGGTTTTTTGATGTTCATATCTGTAATGTATGAACAGTCCAAGTAATGTGTGCAGTCAGTTTAATAAGAGTGCACAGTTTTGTTAAAATCCTCGACTTTGATCATTCGATCAGGTAACTTGGGAAACTGTGAACCATTTCAGTACCACAGCCTTGATCTATTGTGTCCACCGAATATTGCATTCCCAGTGCATATGCAAGAAAATCGACTTCATCACTTCAAGTCAAGATTTCAGCAACAAAAATGCATTTTATGAGTAGGAATATTATATATATATTCTGAAAGTACGACAATCAGCGAGTAAAATGGACCATATCATTTACATTTCGTCATCATGGTAACCAGCAATCCAAGATGGCCACCACGATTTCAACATTTTTGCAGTTGCTGAACACAGTTGTATACCAACGTACATATTTAATGTAAACTACTCATCTTGATCATGCTACAGGAGTGTACTATAATGTAAAATACAATATCAAGTACGTTTTGTGGAGTATAAGAAAGTAAAAAACACATTATTTATCTGTATTTTATATCATACTACAGTAGTGTACTATGATATAAAATACAATATCAAGTACATTTTGTCGAGTATAAGTAAAAAACACATTATTTATCTGTATTTTATATTTACGTGACAGAAATGTTTATTTGTATATTTGCTAACACATCCATCACTACAGGACTGATTCCAATCAAACGTTGCATGATGATGGATTCACAGACACCTTTTCCTTCTTACAAAAATCAAACTCCGGTAATGATGCATCATATCCTGCACTGATAGTACAGTGCGCAGCTCATCCTCACAGTTCACACCTTCACTTTCATCATCACGGGCATTCAAGTAGCGATCGAAAATACTCCCTCTGTTAGTGTCCGTTTCGCCTCCAGCTTGGTCGCTAAGTTCGCCAACATCGTTATTTCAATTGTCAACATCCGACACAGATACAATGCTAAAACTATTAAATAATCTGTCCAAAACATAAGGTGGTAAATCGGCAGTTGAAGTAATGCTGTCTGCCATTGCGGCCATCGTAGATTTTGATGATTCATCATTAAAAACCGCGAAGATCTCTGTAAAATGATATTGAGTGATAATCAACGATTGCCGCTACTGAATTGCTAATTCATTCGCTATGACAATTGTATATAACAATTGGCTCCACGTAGTGGATAATTATGAGTAAAAAGCGATTTAAATGGTGAACGTAGCCAATGCTGAAAGTCTGACCTGTCATACTGTAGCGTCACACACTGCTAGGCCAGAATTCGGCCTGTTGTACTGAAAGCCAAGCAACTGAATGAGGAAGGGGCTTTTACTTATCAGTTGACCACTTAAACATTGTCTATTAATGTCAAGATTGCCTAAACGTTTTATTTTGATATGCCTCTGAGCTCGGGTTTCCACGGATTTAGGCATGACAGAAGTGTTTGTATTATTATTATTGTCATATTGTAAAGATTATATGCTTTTTGCTTGCAGGGGTTATTGACAGCATGATGGAGGCAAACCTGGTGGTGCAGGCACTCCGCATCAACACCCTGTCCAAGCTGACGTTTGTTGACAGCAAGCGTTTTGACGCCCTCGTCAAGGATGTGTTTCCGGGTGTTGAGTTCCGTGACATTGAGTACGAGCACCTGGCAAAGGCCATCGAGCAGGCCTGCGAGGAGGAGAGCCTTATTGTCAACAAGAACCAGGTACACCTCTCCTCACTGACGATCTCTTTTTGTAAGCAATCCAGTCTCCCTTCCCTGTCTTGCACTGCGTGCTATGTCAAAACTTCTTGTGTAAACTCAATCGGGGCCTTGTTGATTGGTTAGGGAAACACAGATCTGGCTTACTCGATTGGTAAAAATGATGGTTGATTAAAAGTAATTCAACAACAATGTACATACGTTTTTGACTGATTAGCTGCCTCAGTTTAATTGCCATGGGACTTAATGCATCAGAAACTGAGTCTTAAGTGAACTCTCTCTGTGCTGTCATAAGAAAAATGCAACAAAAATCTGTTCAGTCACTGCAGCTGAATGTGTTATTTTCAAATTCAAGTATGTCTGCAGTGCTGAGACTGACATCTGAAGCATGGGCTCAGACCTTCAACAAATCAACATTACAGATATCCATCCAAAACTTTCCACACTGATCACGCTTCATGTGACGCAGATGTGTGCCAAAGAATGTATCATTTGAAATAAAAGTAACTAACTTATACTAAGTTGTATGGGTACCATTTTTTTTGCCATCCTGTATGATGATTTAGTAGGCTTTCTTTGTGTGCATTTGGAAATGGGCTTGTGAAGAAAATAACTTTGGCGCCTTATCACATAAGATCATTTAGAAAAATTTTAATGATTTGATAAAAAGTATGACCAATTGTATAAATTTTGTTAATGGACCCATTCATATTTCTTTTTTAACATATATTTGTTTCTTTAATTTATATTTTTAACTTATTTATTTTTTGATACATATTTGTATGTACATGGGTTTTTACCTGAAATAAAAGTGTTCGCATTTGTTCATATTCAATCAATGGTGATGTTTCAGGTGAAGAAGGCCCTGGAGCTGTACGAACAGCTCCGGCAGCGAATGGGAGTGGTCATTGTAGGTCCGAGTGGCTCTGGCAAGAGCACCCTGTGGAAGATTCTACGCCAGGCTCTCGCCAAGACTGGTCAGCTGGTCAAGCAGTATGTCATGAACCCCAAGGCCATGCCGCGGACACAGGTACGACCCTGCCCACTAGTCTCTGTGTCATTTTTGAGTTGGAGATCAGTTGAATGTTTATCATATAATTCTGATGATCCTGACATCAGTGCAGATCATTAGGGTTCTGATGATCCTGACATAATTGCAGTTCATCAGGATTCTGATGATCCTGACATTAGTGCAGATCATCATGAAATGATGATGCTGAAATCAGTGCAAATCATCAGGATCCTCATGATCCTCATGACCATGACCTGGTGGAAATCTTGTTAAATTGAAGTATTTCTGTTGCTATAGTTACTAGGTCAGATAGACATGGACACTCGAGAGTGGACAGATGGTGTACTGACCTACGCAGCCAGACAGGTGGTCAAGGAACCAACAGGTTAGTGTAGTACAGCCTCGGATATCAAACCACATGTAAAGTCTTTGGATTCATGTGTTGTGTTATCTGCTGTCAGCATCTGAGCACCTTTCACCCAGGCCTTGTCCATCCACTGCAGGATGTAGCCCTCCGCTCGACCTCTCACCCAGGCCTTGTCCATCCACTGCAGGATGTAGCCCTCCGCTCAACCTCTCACCCAGGCCTTGTCCATCCACTGCAGGATGTAGCCCTCCCCTACACCTCTCACCCAGGCCTTGTCCATCCACTGCAGGAAGTAGCCCTCCGCTCAACCTCTCACCCAGGCCTTGTCCATCCACTGCAGGAAGTACCCCTCCACTCGACCTCTCACCCAAACCTTGTCCATCCACTGCAGGAAGTAGCCCTCTGCTAGACTTTTCACCCAGGCCTTGTCCATCCACTGCAGGATGTAGCCCTCCCCTACACGTTTCACCCAGACCTTGTCCATCCACTGCAGGATGTAGCCCTCCGCTCAACCTCTCACCCAGACCTTGTCCATCCACTGCAGGATGTAGCCCTCCCCTACACCTTTCACACAGGCCTTGTCCATACACTGCAGGATGTAGCCCTCCCCTACACCTTTCACCCAGACCTTGTCCATCCACTGCAGGATGTAGCTCTCCCCTAGACCTTTCACACAGGCCTTGTCCATCCACTGCAGGATGTAGCCCTCCCCTACACGTTTCACCCAGACCTTGTCCATCCACTGCAGGATGTAGCCCTCCCCTACACCTTTCACCCAGACCTTGTCCATCCACTGCAGGATGTAGCCCTCCCCTACACCTTTCACCCAGGCCTTGTCCATCCACTGCAGGATGTAGCCTTCCCCTACACCTTTCACCCAGGCCTTGTCCATCCACTGCAGGATGTAGCCCTCCCCTACACCTTTCACCCAGGCCTTGTCCATCCACTGCAGGATGTAGCCCTCCCCTACACCTTTCACACAGGCCTTGTCCATACACTGCAGGATGTAGCCCTCCCCTACACCTTTCACACAGGCCTTGTCCATACACTGCAGGATGTAGCCCTCCCCTATACCTTTCACACATGCCTTGTCCATACACTGCAGGATGTAGCCCTCCCCTACACCTTTCTCACAGGCCTTGTCCATACACTGCAGGATGTAGCCCTCCCCTAGACCTTTCACACAGGCCTTGTCCATACACTGCAGGATGTAGCCCTTCCCTATACCTTTCACACAGGCCTTGTCCATACACTGCAGGATGTAGCCCTCCCCTACACCTTTCACACAGGCCTTGTCCATACACTGCAGGATGTAGCCCTCCCCTACACCTTTCACACAGGCCTTGTCCATACACTGCAGGATGTAGCCCTCCCCTAGACCTTTCACACAGGCCTTGTCCATACACTGCAGGATGTAGCCCTTCCCTGTACCTTTCACACAGGCCTTGTCCATACACTGCAGGATGTAGCCCTCCCCTACACCTTTCACACAGGCCTTGTCCATACACTGCAGGATGTAGCCCTCAACTAGACCATTCCACCTTTCTCTGTCTTTGACTTCTCTTTTCCTAAATGTTTATACATTATTCATTATGTCATTGCTCCATCATCTCATTGGTCTGCCTCTTGCTCTTTTCTGGGTTGTCTTTCGGTTGTTCTGCCGATTCACCTGTTGTCTTGCATTCTCGCTACGTGACCTCTTATTCACGTACCATTTGGTAAATGCAGGCAGTACCCTGTATTACAAACTAGCCATGTTAAAAATGCACACAATTGTAAGGAATGACCATACCAAAAGACCATAACATTCATGTACGGATACACTTGGATAGTTTGTCATATTTCAGACCAACTGTAATTGCCATAATATAAAATATGACAAGATAAACAAAGTTGAGTAATTGAACTGTCAGACAGCCCGGCAGAATAAAGTATGGATGACATTAAACAGTGTAACATTCTGTGTTGCAGAGATCCAGTCTTGGATTGTATGTGACGGAGACATTGATCCAGAATGGATAGAATCGCTCAACTCTGTGCTGGATGACAATCGACTGTTGACAATGCCATCTGGCGAGCGTATCCAGTTTGGGCCGAATGTCAACTTTGTATTTGAGACGCATGATCTGAGTTGCGCTTCACCGGCCACTATCTCGAGAATGGGCATGATCTTTCTCAGGTTAGTGATTGAGTCGTCACAGGGATGTAAGTGAATTAAAACTTGCTGCTCAGTTCATGTGTCCTGTTGCGAATAAGGTTCTTGATGATTTCACCAAGCTAAAATTAACAAATTTAACTGGCGTGTCGTAGTAAATATTAGACAGATTTGATTGTTTTGCGAAATGAATCTGAAACAAGACAAGTGTAAACATCTAATTGAGGAGGCAACTTTAATGGGTTACTCAAGATCTCGGTTGGAGAGAAAACTGTGATCTGTGGAAATGTATTATAGTATTTAATTGTCTTTCACAGTTCAGTTACATTCGGCACCTTAATTCTCTTGCACATGTGGCTTGGTCAGCCGCCTAGAGCCAGATGGCACTCTGGCCAGTTAGTTTCCACAGTCTGCGCCATCTGGTGGCCAGTTGTTAAGAATACTCTTCACCATACAGCTATTACTGCCTGTTGGCTACACCTGTTTTGACTAATACCTGTTACACATAGACAATATATTTTACTGTGTTTTGGTAGTAATAATTGTATTTTTTCACACATTAGTAGTTTTAATATGTGTGGTTTTATTTATAATGTATACACCATTATACAGCATCCCAGAATAATTATAAGACACTTGTTATTATTATTATTAATCGTAGTTGCAAATGGTTATTTTTTTAGTAACTCATGGTTTTGGGCCTGCGCATCTGTATGACATCTGTATGACATCTGTTTCCCTTTAATGTCCTATACTTTGCTGTTATGGAAATAATTTGGGAATGTCCCAGGGTAATGGTGCGTCAACTGTATTACCGAAGTGACCTTAAAGCGAGGTTTGACTGTGTTGTAGTGATGAGAACACAGACGTGAAGGCGCTGGTTGCGAGCTGGCTGAGCAAGCAGGAGGAGAATGAGAGGGTGATGTTGTCTGGGTGGGTCGAGGACTACTTCTACAGGGCTCTCGAGCTCGTCCTCAGACAGGTGGGTAGCAAACACAAGATGTAGCAGAAACCTACATGGGTGGCACCATATGGCAACTGATATATAAAATCTGCTCAGATAGGCATCGAGTCCTGGGAATCAGCAGACCGCAACAACTGGTGACAGACAGGCTGTGTGACGTGGGAGGCAGAGGAAATGGCGCAGCTTCATTATCTCGAGATAGACGGATGCCAATGTTGATTGAATATAATAATATTTATTTTATTTTACATATTACCAGATACAAGATTGTCCGTGGGATTTCACAGCATGTTAGAAATTAATAACATAGTCTAGAATTGCTAAGTAAACAAATATGCAAAAATATTAAATTTTTGTGGGTTCAAACCAAAATAAATTCTTCCCTCAAGAAATAAATTAGCAATATTCCTAACAGGAAACATATGTTGAAGGGGCTTCTTGTTCACAGAGTTTCTTGTTGAAGGAACTCCTTGTTCTATGTGATGAATGGTGTTTCAGACGGACTTTGTGGTGGACACAAGTCTGGTTGGCATGGTGATGAACGGTCTGTCACATCTCAAGAACGTCGGCACCAAGGCCCAGTTTGCTGTGTGTCTCATTCGGGGACTCGGAGGGAATCTATCGGAGGCTTCCCGGGAGAACCTGGCTAAGGAGGTGGGTAAATTTTGTATATAGCACTCCATCCAAATAACTTTTCTGTGGTGCTGTTTGGGGTATACATTATATCATGAAATCATAGAAATGCTAATGTGCAAAAATCTGCAATATATATATATATATATATATATATACATTTATATATATATATATATATATATATATATACATTTATATATATATACTATATATATATATATATATATATATATATATATATATATATATATATATATATATATATATATATATATATATATATATATATATATATATATATGTATGTATATAGTTTGAATGATATATTAAAATAAATAAACATTTTGAAATAAATAAATAATATAAAATTGAGCAAGCAGACTGTGTGTAACACGGTGCATCCACTTTAAGAGATGCAAGGCTTTACTGTTGCCGCCCACTGTTCTGTTTTATGTGTTGTGATTGCAGGTGTATTCCCTGGTTGGTGAGATGGCCCCTGACCCCCACAACCCCCTGAACACTCGCTACGATGCAGACACTGGCCGACTGACCACCTACACTGACCAGGTATAGTGGGATAAACTTAAAGATTAGTGTTATTTTTATATCTATTGTGGTTTTTCCATCGGCCCTTTTTCTAATGCAGCTGAGCCACAGATGAACATTGCAATTTCATTCATTTTCCAGTGCAATATTGTTTAAATATACCTAAGTTCACATGTGTTTTTTATCACATATTTGTGCTGTTCATCGAAATAAATTGTTTGATTGGTTGAATGATTTTAGGTTTAGTTTTTTCTTGAACTAATTCTAAAACGAGACATGTAAACAAATTTAATTGAGGAAGAACCTTTAATTATATTATTTAATTTTTAACAATCTTGTATTTTATTTTATACACTTTATAAATAAAAGTTATTATTATTTAAACTAACACAGTTATGGCTACATGTCTTTCCCAGCTTCCAACAGACTTGAGTGGTGATACCCTCGGTAGTGGAGGGTCACTGCCGGTCATTGAGACGGCCGAAGTGAGACGTGTACTGGACTACTTTGCGACATGGCTGGAACCGGACAACAAACAACCCTTCATCCTTGTCGGTCCTGAGGGCTGTGGCAAAGGGTCAGTGGTCTTCCCAACAATGGCCATTTCAATCTATATTTACTGAAAGCATGATATTTTATGGATGTACGATAACTGTGCTTTTCTGTATAATGACTGCAATGTCTCTATTTAACGCTGTGTATATTCAGTATAATACCTCCACCGGCTTTCATGTTGGTGCTACTGTCGAAGAGTGGAAGCTTGCTTTGGCCTCGTTTCGCACGAACGACATCAATTGACTGTTAAAGGCAACAACTAAGCATATGAAAATAATCAACTGAACTGAGACAGCGCCAACATGAACCAGTCAAATCAGTGACGGTAACGATCAAAATACGGCTTCCAGGCCACATTATGTTCTCAGTCCACGAAGGTGAGCAAGTGTCTGATAAACGAAGTGTAATCGTTGTGGCTTAACGTTATGAATAATGGAGTCGCTGGTGCTGTGTACTTGCAGAATGTTGCTGCGTCATTGCTTTGAGCAGCTACGGTCGACTCAAGTGGCGACCATTCACTGCAGCGCGCAAACAAACCCGTCCCACGTGCTACAGAAGCTCAACCAGATGTGCATGGTGATCAGCACGAACACTGGGCGCGTCTACCGGCCCAAGGACTGCGAGCGACTCATTCTCTACCTCAAAGACCTCAATCTGCCCAAGCCTGACAAGTGGGGCACCAGTGAACTCATTGCCTTCCTACAGCAGGTGGGTCACTTACAGGGGTCACTTACAGGGGTGTCACTGTCATCTTAAGCAGGTTGGTGACTTACATGGGTGTCATTGAATGGGGTGGCATCATAAACTATGCAGTGTTCAATTTTATAGTGATAATTTTATAGCAAATTGCTGTTTGTTCTGTTTCTGTTAGAAGTAGATCATGATCCTGATCATGCCTACATCATATAAAATTCATATTCATCCCAGATAGCCATTTATGTAATAATATGATAGTCCCTGTAATTATGATCATTTATCACTTAGCAACCAAGAAATATGTCATTTTGTCTTTCTTTTTTCTCACAGTGATTTTCAATCAGAATTTTGCACATATAATCATATTTAAAAAACACAGCTATGGCAAAATGTTATTAATGGAATTATACTGAGCAATGAAAATGTGCTTGTTTTACTCAAACGCCAGGTTCTGACGTACAACGGTTTCTATGACAACAACCTTGAGTTTGTGGGCTTGGAAGGGGTGCAGGTCATGGCGAGTATGAACGCTGGCAGCAGTCTGGGGCGACACACTCTCACCAGTCGCTTCACCTCAGTCGTCCGCATCTGCTTCGTAGGGTAAGTCAAGGGACCAGAGTCTTCCTTGACCACGACTGATGGGGCTTGGGGGCCGCTCATAATTGTCGACTTTGTATAAAGAGTACTAATTCTCAGACCCTCCCTCTCCCCGAATTAATACTTTAAATGTTGATAATTTTCCAGATTTAAAGAAATATCGATGTAACAAAGTCATGACACCATGTATGTATGTAGCACATACAATAATAACCATCAGACTGTTTACAAACATTTATCTCCAATTAAAAACAATAGTACTGATGATGCAACTATGGTCATATTTCGCATGTAACCAACATTAAGAAAAATTGTATGCACGCCTTAACCCCCTGTTTTAATACACTTTGTGCGAGTGAGGTAACTGTCGACAATTGTGAATAGCATTTACATGTTGACCACAAAACACTGTGTGCATACAACTTAATGGGACTTCCTTATTTTAATTTCAAATTACATGTTCTTTGGTACACGTTTGCTTCACATGATGACTGATCCCTGTGGAAAGTTTCAGATAGATATCTGTAATGTCCTTGATTTGGTGAAGGTTTGAGTCCATGATCCAGGTGTTGATCCTCCAGACACACTTGAATTTGAGCGAGTTGTCAAATCAGTGAGCCTTGGGCATGTCCTGAGTGTTTTATCTGATATTAGCCGAGTTACCCGGCATTGCCCGAGTTACCCGGCATTGCCTGAGTTACCCGGCAGCCACTGCAAGAACTTATGACTCCTTGCACAGTCAAGTTTTGGTAGGGCAATGCCGTATCATTGATGGATACAACTTCATGCCCCAAAACTTATGTGAATGTTTGATATAAATCACATTACTCAGAACAGTCGTAGAAAACAGCATAATGTTGCAAACAGTTGTATGTAACTACGAAATAAAAAATGTAAAATTTTAATGTTCGAACCATCCACGTCAGCTTCTGAGCACGCCTGTAAAGTGTCAGCCCCATGCATGCGAAACTGACAGAGATATGAAGGAACACACAGACGGACAGACAGACAGACAGACAGACAGACAGACATTGCCACGAACTACTTTATAGTATAGAAACTTGGCTTTGAGGAAATAAATACAAAAGTGCTTGGTTGATGATATTGCAGTAGAAAATGCTGAGGTTTGTAATGACACATTGTGACCCACTTCTCTGAGAGACCCTGCGGGTTTGTAGACAATACTCATTCATTCAGTCAGTTGTGGTCTCATGCGAGGTAGTTAGAGTAAGCAGAATTAACTGAGCCCTGTCATGGATGCTTCTGCGGTGACTTGTGATTGAGAAATAGAGTAACGCCAGATTACACATTTACCCCTGGGTTGGGTCTTGCTTTACTGGCATAAACACCGGATAGAAGGGACAAACTTTTTTGTAAAGTTTCATCTGAAAGACCCAGGCAAAGTGGGGTGAAATTTGCCGATGTTTTGAAATGTCAGCAGGTGCACTTGAATCCCAGTTCTCTCGACTGACAGTCTGGCGCTCTGACCGCTGAGCCACCGCGCCCCACACTGCCATGAAAACTAACCTTTCCATCCCCAGATACCCGAGCCACGACCAGCTGGAGCTGATCTACTTATACTACCTGGCTCCGGTGCTCCAGCGACAACTGGGGCGCCACCCAGTGTGGAGCAATCAAAGCAAGGTGCGACGTCTCGCCAGCTCCATGGTACAGGTGTACAACCAGCTTCGTGCAGAGTTCTCTGTCGATGATTACAGTCACTATCTGTTCACGCCACGCGACCTCACACGCTGGGTCCTCAGCCTGCTACGATACGATCTTAAAGGTTTGTATATATGTGTTATCATGCCTTCAGGATTCACACGGGTCTGCAGTGCCGAAAAATGGTTTCGTTTATCGATTTTGAACAAAGTAAATTACAGAGCGTATGATGTTTTTCACACGTGTTGCCAACTTTATTTAACTGAAATTGTCTTAAAAGTGCCAATAGAATTATTAAATATGTCACTACCCTGCTAGCTGCTAACATCGTTCTGGCAGATGGACTTTTAAGTCGACAAAAACAGGCCAAGTTTTAGTGCTCTCAAACGTAAACATTGTGATGGCACAAGTTATTTTGGTTAACGTGAATGAATTACAGTTGCTACGGCACCAGGAAGAAGTCAGCAGAAACTTGAATGATAGCCAAATTTTGACACAAACCTTCTATCAGTCATTCCATAAACTCTTGTTATTTTGTTATGTTCCATTCATATTCCATTCTGTGGTTGATATTGCTCTGCCCCAGACACTGACTCGGACTCCAGCAGTGACCAGGTCCTGGAAGTGTGGGCCTATGAGGCCAACCGACTGTTCCGAGACAAACTTGTTAGTCAAGACAGCATGAGACGCTTTGACAACATCCTTCAATCAGTCATCCAGGCCGAGTGGTCCAGTCGTGCCCTGGACAAGCTGCTAGGTTTGTGTGCCACAATGTTGGGAGTCAATTACATTTGTCAGTTACAATTACATAGCTTCAGAAAATCAAATACAAACATGGTGCTTCAAAACATCAGTTACAATGCTGCATAAAGGGTCTGCAACAGGTCATTGGTTGAGTGCAGCTACATTATGAATTAAGATTTAGTGTACCATAACTGCTTATTTTTAGACATGGTTTTAGTTGAATCCATACATTCTTGCTGCCAGAGTGGGGTTCAGTCACAATGATTAATCACAGTGGTAATTTTATCCAGGTGTTCCCAAACTGTGGTCCGTGGTCCTCAGGTGGTCCGCAGGATGGTTTGAGGTGGTCACAAGGGACAACACAATGCTCACGTTAATTGTGTGTAAAAAAAATCCTTTAAACCATTAGACTCCGCAAATTTAATTAAGCCTGTGCTGCTTTTCCCTGTGCAACTGAGACAGATTCTGAAAATTATATACAATATATTTTTATTTAATAAAAATGCACGTCTTCAATTGTATTGATAATTTTTTGCAATACAGTGGGCCTCAGTGGCTTTAGCAACCCCATGAGTGGGCCTCAAGAAAAAGTTTGGGAACCCCTGATTTAATCTGCCTCATAAGAACTCAATTACAGTTACAGTGTTCTAAAATATATTACAATTACATTATAATTGTAATTAATTAAGATATAAAAGAAGACATATATTTTTAAGATATCACTTCTGTGTTTTGTGAAATTCTGCCAATAATCACCAGAAATTGTGTTTTAGCAGTACATGTATCTTACATCATAATTAAAAAATTATCCCTGAAATTTTTTTTTACATTGAGAAATCAATATTGCAACACAAAATACTGGATTCAATTCATATTTTTTTTTAAGCCTGTCGAGACCTTTTATCACTATTTATTGTGAACCTGACTGTATGACTTTGTGCATAAAATTGTTGTCATTCGTAGGATCCTACTATGTGACATGGGGAGCGAGGGCAGATGCTTCAGCCCCCAGCTCTGTTCCCGGGGCCCCACTACCGGCCCATGGGAAACCCCTCGGAAAACTCAACACTGATGATCTGAACACGGTGATAGAGAAAGGGCTGTTGCAATACAGTAAGAGTCACTTGACATACCGCAACTTTATGTAGAACACACATTTTTACCCTTCACTTAAAAAAAATTCAGGTGTATATTGTATATGGCAATAAGGCTAAAACAAATTGTTTCTATGCCAATGCATTCCACATAATTCCATGTCCAAAAAGGTTATATTCTTTTAAAATATTGTGTTTTTGCAGTCCAGATAGTGCTGCAGATGTCATCCGCGGTGAGTGAGAACACAAGTAGCTGACATTCTACACTGATGGAGCAAAATAGTACATCAAGCTAAGGGACAATAATACCATGCTTAAAAAAAATCAGAAGTGGGAAACTTGGGGTTTGATACTAAAAAGTCAGTCATTATACTTGGGCACGTATTATTAAAATTTCGGTAATTGTTATGTATTTAGGCATCATCCAACTTACATTGCAATCTTGAACTTTGTTCAGTGCATTATTTGTTTAGACATCAAGTTTCCTGTGTTCTTGAAAGGACTTTGTTCAGTGTGTGTTACTTTTTTAGAGATCTATTCAGGTAACTTTGGCTCGGTTCTAAGACCTTAAAAGTGAGGTTCCGTACTAGGTTAATTACTGGTTTTGTTTAGGAGTTGTAACTATTAATGTATGGGAGAAAACATTACTAATATTACTATTTCAACTGAGGATATCAATGTTTCAGGCCGAGAGAATCGGGACCTAGATGTGCTCGTCTTCAAAGAAGTGCTCGACAACATGGCGCATGTCGATCGTGTTCTCACCATGCCTGGTGGCTCCCTCTTGATGGCAGGTCGCAGTGGGGTTGGCCGCAGAACCGCAGTCACTCTCGTCGCATTCATGCACCAGATGTCGTTGTTCACGCCAAAAATGTCACGCGGATACGGAATCAAACAATTCAAGAATGACCTGAAAACCGTATGTACCTGACACCTGGTGGCCGCTTCTGTTTACTGAATCTCAAAACAACGTTTTGAGTATGCTACAGTCTCTGAAAATATCCACGGTTATACCATTCCTTTATTTTAGAGGAAATTCCTTTAAGTTACTTTATTTGTTCCCACCCCTTAACATTCCTTTATTTTTGCAAGATAGTCCTTTAAATTTCAAATTTTTTTCATTGCAAGAAAAAATACCCTGAAATGTGCAGAATTATATTATTTCCACCCAGCAAATTATAGTATGTTCTGAAATTGAAGTCATGTATCTTGCACAGTGTCTTGATTAGCCAACAGTTTCCTAATCCACCAGCCACCAATGCTGTACTATTACTACTATAGGTGATGCAGCAGACAGGAATAGACAACGAGCAGGTTGTGCTGTTGCTTGAAGACTATCAGACGCAGGACGCACAGTTCCTTGAGATTGTCAACAGTCTGCTGTCATCTGGCGAGATCCCCGGACTCTACACGCCGGAGGAACTGGAACCCCTGCTCCAACCACTCCGGGATCTCGCCTCGGAAGCGGGATTCAGGGGAACGCTGTTGCAGTATTTTGCCTCAAGTGTGTATACAGTGCAGGGTTGTTAAGGCCTCTCATATGGGTAAATTGTATGTATGAGATTTATATGTGATATTTACTGACTAAGAAAATTTAAGAAAAAAATCAGGTTTTGCCCATATGATGTTCGCACTGACCGTATGAGCTGGACCTGAAAAAGCACAGTTCATGGGTGGGATGTATGTCATGTTGTGTTTACTTGAGAGGATGTTAGGTATTACCAGATGCTATTTTTTGGGCACTTTATCAGATTATTTACTACATGTAGCAATGAAACAAAATTAAGTTTGTTTACATAAGGAAGGACAACAAATCACCTGGAGTGGAGAAAAACAGCATAGCAATGTAGGATACAACCTGCATAAATAGTTTTACTTGTCATTGAGAGAGGGAGTGGTTCCTTTTGAATGGAAAGAAGCAAATATTATACCTTCGTTTAAAAAGGGTTCGAGAAACAAGTCGAAAAATTACATACCATGGATCGTAAATTATTTTAACCATTTGGTAAACGTCCTTGTTAATAAACCCATCTTGACAACAGTAACATGGATTCCTGAAAGGTAGGTGAGGCTTAGCAAATCCTTTATTTTTAGAAGAAATCACTAATTGTTTAAAGTGTGGTTCACCAGTAGATATTATCTTCAGATTTTTAGAAAGCTTTCAATAAAGTGCCACATCAAAGATTGTTACTAAAAGCCCAGGGTATAGATAAATTGCTAAAATTGTTTTATTTAAAATTGTAAAAATTTAGACTGCCAACAGCATAGTTACATTCTGTTAAAACAAAATTGTTAAGTTGTTTAAGTAAGGGTCAGACTGACCTGACTATACAGACCACCTGTACTGACCGCCAGGAATCCAGCAGAACCTGCACGTGGCCCTCATCATGGACAGCACAAGCTCCAAGTTCTCGCTGTACACAGAGAGTAACCCTGCCTTCTTCAAGCAGTGCACTGTCCAGTGGCTAGACAACTGGAGTCGCGAGAGCATGGTCAAGGTCGGTCATCACAGAGGTTATACCGTTCCTTTAGGAAATTCCTTTATTTTTGTCCCTTCCCTTAAAATATCTTTATTTTTGTCCTATCCCTTAAAATTCCTTTATTTGTGTCCAATCTGTTCACCCCACTTTGGCTGTGTTTGGTGTCTATGCCAGGGGAAGTAAAAGGTCCCACACACGGGGTAAATGTGTAACCTGTCGTGGACTCCATCTCAAGAGCCACTTCAGAAGCATCTATGATGCTACTCAATCAGTTTTGTGAATTGTCAATTTACGAATGAATGAATAGCAAATGATCAATTTAATGACAATGTAATACTTCTAATATACCCGGAGATGTGCAGAATTCCAAAAAATGGCAAATGTTCTAAAATGGCCACCACGAAGTACTAAATTGTGAATCTTGCGTATTGTCTCATGGTTGAATGATCTAGTGCTTACTTCTGATTTTATTAAAAATTATGGTATATACGTATAGTTTTATGTAATACATAATTATTAAATGTGAAAAAACGTCAACCTATTATAACAAGTCAGTCAATAAAATTTATTTCAGACTTGATATATTATATAAAACCAAACAACATAGATATAAAATAAAACAAATGGTAAAAACTTAACCTTGAGACATTACTATGACCCCAACCTCACCACGCCCTTGACCCATATAGTGACCATGTGATTATAGGTACCCTACCTCCTCCTTACCCGCCCTCCCAAGGTGGAGGGCGCCGCACTGTCGGGTAAACCCAAAGAGAGACAGCAACTGGTTGGTGGGGACGAACTACTCAAGGCCTTCCTGCATATACATGAATCATGTCACAATTACGGGGCTACCCCTCGTCGGTACATGGCCTTCCTTCATGCCTACCAGAACGTCTACATGAAGAAGAAGTCGGGCCTAGAAGAGCGCCAACAGCATCTTCAGGTGACCCTCTGCAGCTGATGTAGAATCACTTTTCCAGTGTGAAATTTGATTGAATTTAGTTTGATAAATTAATTTTTGCTGAACCAATTGTTTTGTAAATTTATTTGTATTTATTAATTTCATGTTCCAAAGTTTCGGTGCTGCAATTGCAAACGTGATCACCCAAAACCTTGAGTTTTGTCTATGACACAAGTATTGAGTTATAACCAGGTGACATACTCATGGACATTCTGTGCACCCTTGTTATATGTACTGATGGTTGTCATGCACATATTCCTCCAGGCTGGAGTATCCAAGTTGAATGAAGCGAAGGAACTAGTGGACAACTTGAAGCGCAAGGCCGCCGAGCAGAGTCTGGTTCTCGCTGAGAAACAAACAGAGGCAGACAATTCACTGAAGGAGATTACAACAACGATGCAGGCAAGTTGATGTCCTTTAAACCATTTTGTCCGGAATCTATTGCAGATGAGTTGCAGCAATTTCGTGACCAAATAAAAAATATATATTAAAATGGATGTAACCTTTGTGTTTCTCATTCAATTTTAAAATGTGATATACCATTAGAAAGCAGATATAAACAAACTATCATGTTATATTAATAAATTACCTTTTTAAAAAACAATATATTATATGTGGCATTTGGTGAAACATTTACTCAACTGTGAATTGTGCTTTGTCAATTTACTTTTCATCCTTCAATAACTGTTGAACTGGTTTTGATCCTCGCACCTTCGTCCACCATTGTTGCTAGGGGTGTCCTCTTTCTACGTTGATAAACCAATGCACGACACTGATTTGGTGCTCCCCTGGTATTCCCTAGTGACAACAAGATCATTAAACATGAATCATCCAATAGGCATCCATGTTACAAATGCCAGGGGTTTCCTGGAAGTGGGTTAATGAGGTAGATGAAGCACCCTCACTGTTTCTCATTATATTGGATCTTCACAAGTGGCATTCTTGGAATGCCACTAACATCAGTCATTGATACAAGCGCCACCTGCTAGGAGGTGGAGAATATACTTTGGATACTTTTCTCAATCAGTGTTGTTTAAATGTTGCTGAGCCTTTAATGTTCAGGTGATTTTTCCATATTATGGACGGACAGATATATCTATCAATCAGAAATATTAATTAATATACATTTTAAACCACTATGGCACCCATCCACCCACAATGTGGTTTGAAAATTTGTTGAGTTTTTCATCATTGTTTCATCGTATTTTCGACCGGCACCTTTTCAGCTGGAATAACGATGTTTCGTTCGCTGTGGAGTCTTGGCTATTCTGCACATGATAAATCCAAAACGGTCGAACTAGTGGAGGGATATTCCCATCAATTAATGTAGAATTACATTTTGTTAGGGCGTGTTAACAATTTTTTTGCGTGCCAAATGCCACGTTTACGCGCCCTTTGGCCGCACTCATGCGATTTGGTTGCACCAGTTTTTTAAATATTGCGTCAATGGCGCAAAGGGGCATCCTAGATTGAACCCTGAATGTATGAACATCACACGGCCATCCAGTAACTTCCTGTGGTGATTATGGTGAATAGTCTCATAACTAGTGGTCCATACCAACATCTGTAGTACAAACCTCTTTATGCCTCGTTTTCCTTTAAAAAAATTAACGTTTCAGATGTCCGCTCACAAGGACCAATATATCCGAATAGTGACATCTCAAGTGATCCAGTTTTTAGCATTTAAAAATATTGACTATGTTGACTATGCTTTTGCTTGCGTGCTGTAGAATGCGAGTGAGCAGAAGATGGAGATGGAGACGCTTCAGAAGCAGGCAGCGGAGGAGAACAAGAAACTTGGACTGAGGAAGAAAGACATCGATGTCGAACTCGCCGAAATTGAACCACTCGTCAGAGAAGCAAAGAAGGCTGTCGGCAGCATCAAGACGGAGACACTTGGCGAGATACGCGCACTCAGGGCACCCCCTGTTGTCATCCGAGATATCCTCGAAGGCGTGCTCAGTCTCATGGGAATCTTTGATACATCCTGGGTCAGCATGAAAAGGTCGGAGTTCATTGGTGGATGGTTAAGTTGTGTAGAGAAGATCTCAAAAATTTACATACTGCTATGCATGAGACCAGTGTATTTATTCTCATATTTTTACGGGTTTTAGCATTTTTTAGTTTTCATTTTTTAGTGAAGCTTTTGAAGTGAGTCAACAGTTGTTGAGTTAAGAAGAAACAATTTATAATCATCCAAATAACCCTGTTAAATCTATGACAATGTTTGCATTGTTTGCCAGTAAACAACTGCGCCTTCCCTTTGAACAGCTTCCTTGCGAAGCGTGGCGTCAAGGAGGAGATCCAGACATTTGACGCGAGGAAGGTCAGCCCAGATATACGCCAAAGTGTCGAGGAACTGCTGAGGCGCAATAAGGATTCATTTGACCCCAAGGTCAGCCGTCAATCTATTGTCAGTTATATGTTGACATCCACTAAATATGAAATATAATGTTGAGAGATATCGTACAGTGATTTTCTTTGGTTAACTGATACAAAACTAGTTGGAGCTTTTGTATAATTAGAACCCCCAAATTCTCTTAATTTTTTATTTGGAAGTACATCTAAATTAGCAGTATTAATAAATTACAGAAATTGTATAAACCTGGAATTTGACAGAGTAATAAATTATCTAATGAAAAACTTTATAATTCACTTTCAAATGTATGACATTTTAATCATGTAAAACTTTTTTTTACTTTATTGCATTTATTTTGTAAGGTTGGTTTTCTTTTGGCACTGTTAAGCAAGAATGTATCAGTATTATTATATTTATATTTTTAATGCACAACGTGTATATTTATATATATTTTTTTTTGTGTGTATATATATATATATATATATATATATATATATATATATATATATATATATATATATGATCTGTTATCTGCCTCCATCCTGATTTTTTTCACCTTTCGTTTCCAACTCAATAAGCTAATGTTTTCATTGTCCTGTCATCTGGGTGTTTTTTGCCTTGGATGGAAAGATAACGTAATAATAATAATAATAATGATCAATATATGCGTGCGTGCGTGCGTGCGTTCGTGTGTGTGCACGTGCGCGCACACATATTGACTTGTTATCTGAAATAAACATCATTATTATTATTATTATTATGTTATCTTTTTTATGTAGTAAATATATATGTATGATATGTATTTTTGCGTAGAATGCGAAGCGAGCGTCCACAGCTGCTGCCCCTCTGGCTGCTTGGGTGAGAGCTAATGTTAAGTTCTCGTACGTCCTCGAGAAGATTCAGCCTCTTGAGACTGAACAGGCTCAGCTTCAGAAGTGAGTAGACTCACTCACCGAATTACTTCTCTACAATCCTGTTAACTCTTTATTTTCATGAATGTAGTTCTCGTGTTAACCCTTGCATTCATCTTGGTTCTTTACGTTCCTGTTAACTCTTTACCTTCATGAATGTAGTTCTCGTGTTAACCCCTGCATTCATCTTGGTTCTTTACGTTCCTGTTAACTCTTTACGTTCATGAATGTAGTTCTCGTGTTAACCCCTGCATTCATCTTGGTTCGTTACGTTCCTGTTAACTCTTTACCTTCATGAATGAAGTTCTCGTGTTAACCCCTGCATTCATCTTGGTTCGTTACGTTCCTGTTAACTCTTTACCTTCATGAATGTAGTTCTCGTGTTAACCCCTGCATTCATCTTGGTTCGTTACGTTCCTGTTAACTCTTTACCTTCATGAATGTAGTTCTCGTGTTAACCCCTGCATTCATCTTGGTTCGTTACGTTCCTGTTAACTCTTTACCTCCATGAATGTAGTTCTCGTGTTAACCCCTGCATTCATCTTGGTTCGTTACGTTCCTGTTAACTCTTTACGTTCATGAATGTAGTTCTCGTGTTAACCCCTGCATTCATATTGGTTCTTTACGTTCCTGTTAACTCTTTACGTTCATGAATGTAGTTCTCGTGTTAACCCCTGCATTCATCTTGGTTCTTTACGTTCCTGTTAACTCTTTACCTCCATGAATGTAGTTCTCGTGTTAACCCCTGCATTCATCTTGGTTCTTTACGTTCCTGTTAACTCTTTACCTCCATGAATGTAGTTCTCGTGTTAACCCCTGCATTCATCTTGGTTCTTTACGTTCCTGTTAACTCTTTACCTCCATGAATGTAGTTCTCGTGTTAACCCCTGCATTCATCTTGGTTCGTTACGCTCCTGTTAACTCTTTACCTCCATGAATGTAGTTCTCGTGTTAACCCCTGCATTCATCTTGGTTTTACGTTCCTGTTAACTCTTTACCTCCATGAATGTAGTTCTCGTGTTAACCCCTGCTTCATCTTGGTTCGTTACGCTCCTGTTAACTCTTTACCTCCATGAATGTAGTTCTCGTGTTAACCCCTGCGTTCATCTTGGTTCGTTACGTTCCTGTTAACTCTTTACCTCCATGAATGTAGTTCTCGTGTTAACCCCTGCGTTCATCTTGGTTCGTTACGTTCCTGTTAACTCTTTACCTCCATGAATGTAGTTCTCGTGTTAACCCCTGCGTTCATCTTGGTTCGTTACGTTCCTGTTAACTCTTTACCTCCATGAATGTAGTTCTCGTGTTAACCCCTGCGTTCATCTTGGTTCGTTACGTTCCTGTTAACTCTTTACCTCCATGAATGTAGTTCTCGTGTTAACCCCTGCGTTCATCTTGGTTCGTTACGTTCCTGTTAACTCTTTACCTCCATGAATGTAGTTCTCGTGTTAACCCCTGCGTTCATCTTAGTTCGTTACGTTCCTGTTAACTCTTCCTCCATGAATGTAGTTCTCGTGTTAACCCCTGCGTTCATCTTAGTTCGTTACGTTCCTGTTAACTCTTTTCCTCCATGAATGTAGTTCTCGTGTTAACCCCTGCGTTCATCTTAGTTCGTTACGTTCCTGTTAACTCTTTACCTCCATGAATGTAGTTCTCGTGTTAACCCCTGCGTTCATCTTAGTTCGATTACGCTCCTGTTAACTCTTTACCTCCATGAATGTAGTTCTCGTGTTAACCCCTGCGCTCATCTTAGTTCCACGCTCCTGTTAACTCTTTACCTCCATGAATGTAGTTCTCGTGTTAACCCCTGCATTCATCTTAGTTCCACGTTCCTGTTAACTCTTTACCTCCATGAATGTAGTTCTCGTGTTAACCCCTGCATTCATCTTAGTTCTTCGTTCCTGTTAACTCTTTACCTCCATGAATGTAGTTCTCGTGTTAACCCCTGCATTCATCTTAGTTCGTTACGCTCCTGTTAACTCTTTACCTCCATGAATGTAGTTCTCGTGTTAACCCCTGCATTCATCTTAGTTCGTTACGTTCCTGTTAACTCTTTACCTCCATGAATGTAGTTCTCGTGTTAACCCCTGCATTCATCTTAGTTCGTTACGTTCCTGTTAACTCTTTACCTCCATGAATGTAGTTCTCGTGTTAACCCCTGCATTCATCTTAGTTCGTTACGTTCCTGTTAACTCTTTACCTCCATGAATGTAGTTCTCGTGTTAACCCCTGCATTCATCTTGGTTCGTTACGTTCCTGTTAACTCTTTACCTCCATGAATGTAGTTCTCGTGTTAACCCCTGCATTCATCTTGGTTCGTTACGTTCCTGTTAACTCTTTACCTCCATGAATGTAGTTCTCGTGTTAACCCCTGCATTCATCTTAGTTCGTTACGTTCCTGTTAACTCTTTACCTCCATGAATGTAGTTCTCGTGTTAACCCCTGCATTCATCTTGGTTCACACGCTCCTGTTAACTCTTTACCTCCATGAATGTAGTTCTCGTGTTAACCCCTGCATTCATCTTGGTTCGTTACGTTCCTGTTAACTCTTTACCTCCATGAATGTAGTTCTCGTGTTAACCCCTGCATTCATCTTAGTTCGTTACGTTCCTGTTAACTCTTTACCTCCATGAATGTAGTTCTCGTGTTAACCCCTGCATTCATCTTAGTTCGTTACGTTCCTGTTAACTCTTTACCTCCATGAATGTAGTTCTCATGTTAACCCCTGCATTCATCTTAGTTCTTTTCATTCCTGTTAACTCTTTACCTTCATAAATGTAGTTCTCATGTTAACCCTTGCATTCATCTTAGTTCTTTACATTCCTGTTAACTCTTTACCTTCATGAATGTAGCTTACATTCGTCTTGTTTCTTAACCTTCATGTTCGTTCTTGTCTGTCATGTTATTTTTTTACCTTCATGAATGTAACTTTCATATTGGCCCATAGGTCGCATGTAAATGAACCTGTGTGGGTGTGTCTAATTCTGGAACCTGCAGAAGGAGGAGTCTTGCATGTAAATGAACCTGTGTGGGTGTGTCTAATGCAGGAACATTCAGAAGGTGGAGTCTTGCATGTAAATGAACCTGTGTTGGTGTGTCTAATGCAGGAACATTCAGAAGGTGGAGTCTTGCATGTAAATGAGCCGGTGTTGGTGTGTCTAATGCAGGAACATTCAGAAGGTGGAGTCTTGCATGTAAATGAGCCGGTGTTGGTGTGTCTAATGCAGGAACATTCAGAAGGTGGAGTCTTGCATGTAAATGAACCTGTGTGATCTGATCTGTGATCTGATCCCACATGTAAATGAGACTGGGTGTGTCTAATGCAGGAACCTGAAGAAGGCAGAATGTCACATGTAAATGAGAAGGCAGTCTCGCATGTAAATGAGCCTTTGGGTATGTCTAATGCAGGAACCTTCAGAAGGAGATTCTCACATGTAAATGAGCCTGTGTGGTGTGATATGATCTCACATGTAAATAAGTATGTGGGTGTGTCTAATGTAGGAACCTTCAGAAGATGGAGTCTTGCATGTAAATGAGTATGTGGGTGTGTCTAATACAGGAACCTTCAGAAGGCAGAGTCTCGGATGGAGAAGCTGAGCAAGGCCCTGAGTGAAGTCGACCGCAAGGTGGAGGGACTGAAGGGGAAGTTTGAGAAGACGACCATGGAGGCGGCCAAGCTCAAGGTGGAACTGGAGAAGGCTCAGGAGACGATTGATGCTGCCGAGAACCTGGTCGGGAAACTGGATGGGGAATACAGGCGGTGGAGTGGGCAGGTGAGTGGTGCACTTGAAAGGAAACAAAAGTCATGCTTTTGGGCCTATGCATGCATAAGAATCTCTCAAACATAACCATTTGCAACTACAATTAAGAACATCACGCCAGTGATATTATCACAAACACATCTTAATTTCATGGCCCATGCCATGCTGTTTGATAACCCTACATCAAGAATGTGGGTAGTCTAGCAACAATTTTTGTCAAATGAAAATATATTTGTACGCACTTGTTCATATTCTTGTCAATAGGATATTGCCATGCTGTTTGCATCCAAACTCAAGTTATGTATCATATTTTGGCTTTTGTTTACTAAACTAGTCCTCTTTATGACAAAATAGCATGTTTGTTTCAGACTTTGCATTGGTTCTGTGTATGCCGGCCTCACTTAATATATCACATGTAGTCTTGGTTACCTGATTTCATAGTGTCGTGTATGTGCTTATTAGTCGTGCTGGTTAATATGTCAACCCTTGGTCCACTGGAGAAATGACCTGAATCTCCCACTGTTTAGAACACATCCTGAGTAAACCACTGGCGTGATATTCATGATATTAGTTGCACAAGGTTAGTTTTTATGATCTCTTTTAGGTGCATAGCCCCAAAACCATTACTATTGTTTCGCTTTAAAGCTCCCTGGCACCATCCTGATTTTTTGTACCTCTCGTTTCCAACTCGATAAGCTATTGTTTCCATTGTCCTGTCATCTGGGTGTTTTGACTTGGATGGAAATCTTGTTAAGTCTTGTTGTTAAATCTAGGTGGGAGAGATCACCCAGCAGCTGAAGGAACTGCCGATGCGAGTGTTGCTGGCAGCGGCGTTCATCACGTACATGTCGTCAGCGTCAGAGGACATCCGCCACAGCTGTCTTGAGGACTGGATGCAGTATCTACAGCTATCAGAGTTCGACCTGAGACACTTCCTCAGCACCGAGAGTGAGCAGCTCATCTGGAAGAGTGAAGGACTGCCCTCCGATGACCTGAGCATGGAGAACGCCCTTGTCATACTACAGGTATGCTGGTTAAGATAACCAAAGATGTTGTTGTTGTCATGCTGTAATCTGTCAGACACAGACAGCTTGTGTTCTCTCATCAAGCATCCGGTAATTGTCATTGAACGAACAACACCCTGCAAGTCGATCTTGGGCAAGGATCTGCATTGTAGACAGTGGAAGGTACGATATTCCATCAAGTGTGACGTAGGGTGGGGCGGGGGCGAACAGAGACGGAACAGCTCGAGACAGGACCACTTTCTTCACTGTGCGCGACTTGTCCATGTGTCTCCAGCACATGTCTGAGCCAGTTCCAGCGGCAACGCATCAGCAACATTGTGGTGCTCACACCCAGGTCGTCATGCTGTACTGTTGCCAAATCACTGGTTAACAGTCATGCCATGCAGCTTTGAAATATATGTATATATATATATATGTATGTATATGTGTGTGTGTGTGTGTGTGTGTGTGTGTGTGCGTGCGTTCGTGCGTGCGTGCATTCATGCTAGATGGTTCCTACTCACCAAAGAACACCACCAAGAGGTACTGAGGTGACTCAGGAGCCCGATTCATGATCTGCAGATCTTAGAACGGTGGGGGGTTGAAATCCCTGTCGCCACATGTCTATCACAGCTGGGTTTTGTAGGTGAGGCCTTGACAGAAGCCTGCCTGTGTTTGTTTAGTGTGAGAAAGCTGGTGCGCCAGCGATCTTGACAGGAAGACATCCATAGCCTGGGAACATTGTAAGCCACGAAGACCGAAGGCTGTTCTCCTGTGGCTGTCATCCGCCTTCACAGTCACTGAGACAGTTATTTGTCCTGTTCCATTGGGGCTAGATCGCTGTTAGTTGGGCACCTCACCTCAGACATGTGCCCCATGGGTGGCCCTACCAGGAGTACAAGACTCCGGACCCATAGCTCCGAGGTTCACTGGAGCACACAAACTTTTCCAACCTGTCAAGGTCACAATAGATGGTCCTGGATAACCAAAAGCTTTAAATAAGGTCTTTTTCCACAAACAGTGCTGAGCCAAGTCACAAGTTGTTTGAATGTTGACGGAAACACCTTGCGAAATATGAAGGGAAAATAAAATAGCATTTTTATTGACAGAAAAACATACCTCCAAGTGTTCTAGATTGCCCCCAGGGTGAAATTAATTTTGACAGGAATGTTTGAAGTGAAGTAGCGACGTTCCACTGTGTCCTTGCCAGAATGTCTCAGTGAATCATTAAAGCGTACGGTTTATTTCCTGCGGTCCTAATTCACTTTGACTGTCACTATTTTAAGGACCTTCAGAAGGTGCTAAATCCTCTCTAAGCCTGCTGGTGTTAATGAAGTATTATAATGATATGTTGTTATAGTCTATGTATTGTTTTATTTTAGATTAATCCACTTCTGCCGGGGGTAAGATGCATGTATTGCTAAGCACTGTACTTTACTTATATATACCAATGCATTGTTTATGCACCACCATGGGCACTGTAGTTTATTTATACACCATTCTTTCTTTTTACACTGTACTTTGTTTATACACCATGCATAGTTTGTGCACTGTACTTTGTTTACACCATTCTTTGTTTATACACCATGCATAATTTATGCACTGTCATTGTTTATACACCACACATTGCTCAATGTGCACTGTATTTCTTTACACATCATGCATTGTTTATGCACTGTACTTTGTTTAGTATCATATATAGTGTATGCACTAGGCACTATTAGCGCACTGTTATGGCCACATGGCACTAGTGCATCAAACATCTATTTGTAGTAACAAGAGTCTTATTCCCATTTCATAATTTGGCCAATTATTTTTATTCTTGGTATGCATTACAAATTAAAAATAACTTGATATATCTGTGTGAATAGTCTTTTCAACCAATCCTTTCCCCAGTACCATTTCATGACCACTCGTATGTCATTGCCACACACAATAAATTTGTGTCATAAAGTGAGTGACTAGTCACTTTGTAGCTTCACTTCACCATTTCTGCACTGCATGTGTTATCATGTGTTATCATGTGTTATCATGTAGACTCTAACTAGGGTTGATTGTATTGTTTCTGATGTAAAAATGTCAAGGTATCTGTTCTTATAATTTGTTTCTCTAGACAATAAGGTAACTGTTTAATACTAGTGGTGTAATTTGGTGACCAGTGTGAAACAACTGAAAAGTGGTGCCAACTGTTTAACACCAGATGGCGACACTTTTTATTTGTTGCACACTTGTCAAATAAAACAAATTATGAATCCTGCTGATTAAAATAGGGGGTGTACGCTAATTAGGGCATGTATGCTTAATAGGTCGAATATAGTATTTGTATTTACGGCACTTTTCTTGATGTTTGCTGTGTCGTTATCACTGTTTTATTCAAAATAACTTCTCGGTTGGGTCCAGCGTATTAGTCCAGCTTTCATACCCCATAATATAAAATTATGGAAGCATACACATGCACTAACCAGCTACCAAACTATTTTTATAAGTAATAATCTTGAGCCATTGTTTTGTAGACTTCTCTTCGGCCGTTCCTAGTTGACCCGTCGTCTCGTGCCACCGACTGGCTCAAGACGCACCTGAAGGAGTCCAAGCTGGAGGTGGTCAACCAACAGGTAGTGGACATTGCATCACTGGCTAATCCTGCTATTGAATGTCTACGGAACACCATTAACCATTTCATTCCTGTGGCTGTCATGTGTTGTAACCACTGAATACTGCATTCCCAGTGACTGTAAGAAAGTTGACTACATCACTTCAAATCAAGATTTGAGCAACAACAATGTATTTTATAAATAGGAACACCAAATATATTCTGAAAGTAGAATAATCAACAAGTAAAACAAGCCAGACAATTGTAGTTATCGTCATCGTGATAACCAACAGTACAATAATTACGTCACTTCATCATCAAAGTAGTGAACGAATATACAGTTACGGTTAGTTACAAGTTCACTGCCATTGATAACTTCTACATCATCATTATTCTGGTCGTCATGAGCATCCGACAGATGTCTAAGTAAGATATAACATGGTAAATGTCCATCACTAAAGGTACTAAGCAGTCTAAGTAAGATGTAACATGGTAAATGTCCATCACTAAAGCTACTAAACAGTCTGAGTAAGATGTAACATGGTAAATGTCCATCACTAAAGCTACTAAGCAGTCTAAGTAAGATGTAACATGGTAAATGTCCATCACTAAAGCTACTAAGTAGTCTAAGTAGATTTAACAAGATTTAACAAGATTTGCCATCCAAGCCAAAGGCCCAGGTGGCAAGTGGACAAGGAAGCCATTGGCTTATCGAGAGTCCAACAATGTTCACCTACTTATAACCCGCCCTCCTGATATATGTGTCAACCTTGTTTTTAAACATATTCACGCTGCTAGCAGTTACACAATCTGTAGACAATTTGTTCCATTCATTTATTGTCCTCTGTGAGAACGAGTGCTTCCTGATGTCCAATCTACATTGATCCTTTACTAATTTTACCTCATGTCCTCTAGTTCAGCTATCCTTCTTGAGTGAGAAAAACATATTTCTATCAATATTTTCATACCCATTCAATATCTTAAAAACTTCAATCTGATCTCCTCTTAACCTCCTTGTCTCTAGAGTTGTTAAACCACATTCTTTCAGGCGTTCTTCATAACTAAGGTCTTGAAGTTCTGGAATCATTTTAGTTGCTCTCCTTTGTGTGCGTTCAAGCGTATCTATATCCTTCTTACGATATGGTCTCCATGCTTGTATACAGTATTCTAAATGAGGTCTAACTATTGCTTTATAAAGAGGTATAATTAACTTTTTTCCCTTGTATGTTATGTTTCTTCTAATCAATCCAAGAATTCGATTACCCTTTGAAGCTGCAATACCACACTGCTCTGAAACTTTCATATCAGCGCTTATTGTAACTCCTAAGTCCTTTTCTTTTACAGTAGTACCCAGAACAGTATCTCCCATTTTATAGTTTACATTCAAGTTCCCATGTCCTGTATGTAGGCATTTACATTTCCCAAAATTGAACAGCATCTGCCATTTCTCAGACCATTTCACTAATCTGTCTAGATCGTTTTGTAAGTGTTGTTTATCACCATCAGTATTAACCTTTCTAAACAGTTTTGTGTCATCCGCAAATTTCAGTACGTTACTTGTTATACTGTCGTCCAAGTCATTGATATAAATTAAGAATAATATAGGTCCTAATACTGATCCTTGAGGTACCCCACTCAAAACCGATTTCCAATCTGAAACTTCTCCATCTACTACAACTCGTTGTCTTCTGTCAGTCAGCCATTGTTCTATTCAGTCAGTTATGTTATCCCCGATACCGTGGGCTTTTAATTTAAGTAGCAATCTTTGATGTGGTACTTTGTCAAAAGCTTTCTGAAAATCTAAGTAGATAATATCTACTGGCGATCCCACGTCTATCCACTTAGTGATTTCTTCCAAAAAACATAACATATTTGTTAAGCATGACCTCGCTTTAAGGAATCCATGTTGAGATGAATTTAATAATTTATGCTTAACGAGGAAGTCCACCATATGGTCTTTAATTAACCTTTCTAATAATTTACAAATCACTGACGTTAAACTCACTGGTCTGTAATTCTCTGACTTATTTCTCGAACCCTTTTTAAATAATGGTATGATGTTTGCTTCTTTCCATTCAAACGGAACAACTCCCTCTTTTAATGACAAGTTGAATACTCTTGCAAGTGGTATACTGATTTGATCTACTGTTTCCATTAGTAATTTTGGAGGAATCCCATCCACTCCCGGTGATTTGTTATCCTTCATTGCCTTTATTTTCTTAGCTACCAATTCTGGAGTTACAACTAACGGTCCTAAATATTCAGATTTAGCCCCCTAAGTAAGATGTAACATGGTAACTGTCCATCACTAAAAGTACTAAGCAGTCTAAGTAAGATGTAACATGGTAAATGTCCATCGCTAAAGCTGCTAGGCAGTCTAAGTAAGATGTAACATGGTAAATGTCCATCGCTAAAGCTGCTAGGCAGTCTAAGTAAGATGTAACATGGTAAATGTCCATCGCTAAAGGTGCTAGGCAGTCTAAGTAAGATGTAACATGGTAAATGTCCATCGCTAAAGCTGCTAGGCAGTCTAAGTAAGATGTAACATGGTAAATGTCCATCGCTAAAGCTGCTAGGCAGTCTAAGTAAGATGTAACATGGTAAATGTCCATCGCTAAAGCTGCTAGGCAGTCTAAGTAAGATGTAACATGGTAAATGTCCATCGCTAAAGCTGCCAGGCAGTCTAAGTAAGATGTAACACGGTAAATGTCCATCGCTAAAGCTACCAAGCAGTCGAAGTAAGATGTAGCACGGTAAATGTCCATCGCTAAAGCTACCAAGCAGTCGAAGTAAGATGTAGCACGGTAAATGTCCATCACTAAAGCTACCAAGCAGTCGAAGTAAGATGTAGCACGGTAAATGTCCAT
Organism: Lamellibrachia satsuma; assembly: GCA_033239005.1. Classification (NCBI taxonomy): domain Eukaryota; kingdom Metazoa; phylum Annelida; class Polychaeta; order Sabellida; family Siboglinidae; genus Lamellibrachia; species Lamellibrachia satsuma. The sequence continues at coordinate 1,572,277 of BSQZ01000028.1, forward strand.
CACTAAAGCTACTAAGCAGTCGAAGTAAGATGTAGCACGGTAAATGTCCATCACTAAAGCTACTAAGCAGTCGAAGTAAGATGTAGCACGGTAAATGTCCATCACTAAAGCTACTAAGCAGTCGAAGTAAGATGTAGCACGGTAAATGTCCATCACTAAAGCTACTAAGCAGTCGAAGTAAGATGTAGCACGGTAAATGTCCATCACTAAAGCTACTAAGCAGTCGAAGTAAGATGTAGCACGGTAAATGTCCATCACTAAAGCTACTAAGCAGTCAAGTAAGATGTAGCACGGTAAATGTCCATCACTAAAGCTACTAAGCAGTCGAAGTAAGATGTAGCACGGTAAATGTCCATCACTAAAGCTACTAAGCAGTCAAGTAAGATGTAGCACGGTAAATGTCCATCACTAAAGCTACTAAGCAGTCGAAGTAAGATGTAGCACGGTAAATGTCCATCACTAAAGCTACTAAGCAGTCGAAGTAAGATGTAGCACGGTAAATGTCCATCACTAAAGCTACTAAGCAGTCGAAGTAAGATGTAGCACGGTAAATGTCCATCACTAAAGCTACTAAGCAGTCGAAGTAAGATGTAGCACGGTAAATGTCCATCACTAAAGCTACTAAGCAGTCGAAGTAAGATGTAGATTTTGGTAATCAGCTACAAAAAGCCAAAAATTCTCGACGAAATGTGTTGAACAATAATTCATGATTAGTGCTACGCTAAAGCATTTACCTTAACAACAATATGTAACAAGTGGCTCCACATAGTGGATAATTGTGAGTAAAAACAATTTTAATAGTGGACAACATCAATGCCGCTATACTGGCCTGTCGTACTGTAGTGTCATAGACAGACTGGTATAGTGACCTGTGGTGCTAAAATGGTTAACTATTGCCACTCATTTAGTAGTTGTGGATTCTCAGTCATTCAATGCCTTCCTGTTCCACCACTCACTGTCTTTAGCCATACAGACAAGAGCAACAGGTTATATCAGAACCTGCAAGACTGACACAATTTAACATCTGAAGTAAAACAGATGGCCAGTGAACACAGAAGCCATTGGCTTATTGATACTCCAAAGATTATTTGTCCGTGTAACCCACCCATCCTGAGATATTTGTCAATTTTGCTTTTAAATGTATTCATGCTGCTAGAATTTATACAATCTGTAGAAAATTAATTTATAGTGCTCTGCAAGAAAGAATCCTTTCTGATGTCTAATCTACACTGTTCCTTCACTAACGTAGCATCTTTTGCTCTAATTCTTCTATCTTCCGTAAGTGAGAAAAAAATTATTCTATCAATATTTTTTATACATTTAATATCTTAGAAACCAGCATGTGTTCATGTTGTGGTTTGTTCCAATGTTTTATTTTTTTAAAGGATGCCAACTTTAACACGGTGCTAGAGTTGGCGGTCAGATTTGGAAAGACTCTGATCATTCAGGAAGCAGACAGTGTGGAACCTGTGCTTTACCCTCTACTGCGGGGCGATCTAATCTCACAGGGTAAGTCATTCCTTGCTTTACCCTCTACTGCGGGGCGATCGAATCTCACAGGGTAAGTCATTCCTTACTATACCTTCTACTGTGGCGAGTTCTAATCTCACAGGGTAAGTCTTTCCTTACTTTACCCTCTACTGTGGGGAGATTTAATCTCACAGGGTAAGTCATTCTTTGCTTTACCCTCTACTGCAGGGAGATCTAATCTGACAGGGAAAGTCATTCCTTACTTTACCCTCTACTGTGGCGAGATCTAATCTCACAGGGAATGTCATTCCCTGCTTTACCCTCCACTTCAGAGCGATCTAATCTCACAGGGTAAGTCATTCCTTACTTTACCTTCTACTGCAGGGAGATCTAATCTGACAGGGTAAGTCGTTCTTTGCTTTACCCTCTACTGTGGGGAGATCTAATCTCGCAGGGTAAGTCGTTATTTGCTTTACCCTCTACTGTGGGGAGATCTAATCTCACAGGGTGTCATTCCTTACTTTACCCTCTACTGAGGGGTGATGTAGTGTAACGGTAAATCATTCTTTGGTTTACCCTCTACTGCAGGACAATCTAATTTCTCAGGGTAAGTCATTCTTTGCTTTACCCTCTACTGAGGGGCGATCTAATGTAACAGGGTAAATAATGTTTTGGTTTATCCTCTACTGCAGGACAATCTAATCTCACAGGGTAAGTCATTCTTTGCTTTACCCTCTACTGCAAGGCGATCTAATTTCACAGGGTAAGTCATTCCTTACTTTACCCTCTCCTGCGAGGCGATCTAATCTCACAGGGAAAGTCATTCTTTGCTTTACCCTCTACTGTGGGGCGATCTAATCTCACAGGGCAAGTCATTCCCTGCTTTACCCTCTACTGCGGGGTGATCTCACATTTTTTATAGTTTCATTCACCCCACATTGCCTGTGCCTTTCCGGATTAGACATTAAGAGCCATAGGTCACTTCTATCCACTGTTTGTGCCAGGGGAAGTAAAAGACCCCACATGGGGGGTAAACTATAACCTGTCGTGGACTCACAAACTCTACCACACGCTGCACCAATTGTATGTAGGATGAGCGCTGAATTAGCTGCTCCCAAAACTAGCTCTGATAATGCATGGAGCAAAGTGCCACAACTGCTTTGTCTAGGTGGATGTCTGCACTATGCAAGATGTCATTATTATTAATTGAAGCCCAAACTGTTGTTTATATTTGAATTATCAGTGTTGATAGCTGAAATTTTTAGAGCATTTTAAGTTGTTATGCAGAATAACAGCCAAGACACTGTATTATTTATTGACATGATGTTGATGCAGAGCTAAGTCACAAATGCATGTTCCAGGACCAAGATATGTAGTTCAAGTTGGCGAGAAGATAATTGACTTCAACGAAAGTTTCCGTCTGTTTCTGTCAACTCGCATCCCAAATCCAGAGATCCCACCAGATGCCGCCTCTATCGTCACCGAAGTGAACTTCACAACAACAAGGGCGGGACTCACCGGCCAGGTGGGAACTGAGCTGATTGACAAGCATCTAAGCCATGTTAACATACAGTGGCACTTGGCAATATTCTGCAGTTTACCCGTACCATATCAACAGCATTAACCATCAATAATCAATTTCCATGTATCTTACATCGTTAATTAATGTTACATATGCCAGTAAAATGTCACTACGCCACATGTGCTAAAATGTTATTGACATGTTTGCAAAGCAACAAAGTTTACATTTGTCTTCCTTTCCACAGGGTCTCAAATTGGAACTGTGGAACCCTGGGGGCCATGGACCCGTGGGGGGCCTCCATGAAGTTTCGGGGGGCCTCAACAAATATTATTTTAGTAAGGCGCATCATGTGTGAAATAAAGCTGTGGCTTCTGCCAGAAGGCTGTTGGGGCCGTTGAAATGAGACATTTTGAGAACTCCCGTCTTGTCACATGGTATGTTGACTTGTAAACTGTAGATCCTTATAGCAGTGTGTTACTATGGCGTGTTCTCCTGTCTTGCAGCTCCTGGCCACTACGATCCAGCATGAGAAGCCAGAGCTAGAAGTGAGGAAGACGGAACTGTTGAAACAGGAGGAGGATCTAAAGATCCAGCTGGCTACACTCGAAGACATGCTCCTCGAGGTAGGGGTGACACTAGTCTCATATCTTATCAGGTATGCTCCAAACAGCCGTTTTCTCCAGGGCCAATGCAGGTCATAATGCCCTGTTGCACTAAAATCCTTCAGAAACCCAAGCTCAGCAGCAGACAGTTTCTAGTTAGTTTAACAATTCCAGTCGTAAACAGTTGGACTGGTACACTGAGGAGCTATGTAGGATAAGCGAGTTTAAACTGGTGGGCAAAATATTGCTATTTATCCTGCCGACTTAACGATAATAGGAAGTGAATTCCACAGAGTTGGTGCGGCAACTGAGAAAGCTCTAGTTCCTGTGTTTGTCTTAACACCGGGAACGAAAAGTAGATTGGAATTAGATGTTCGAAGCTGTCTAGGTTGTCTTACAGGAGTGAGCAGTGAATGTGCTGGGTGTTTGGATGAAAGTGCTTGATAGGTAACTGTGCAGATCTTAAACATAATACAGTATCAGACATGGAGCCAACGCAATGATCTAAGAAGTGGCACTGAGCGAGAGAAACACGGAGACCGGGTAACTACCCTTGCCAAACAATTTTGCACAAAGGGAATTGCAATAGTCAAGTGTACTGCTAACAAGAGCAGGTGCAATATCTGTTATTAATGTGGAGTTGCACAGGACTCAAATTCAGGACCTAGGACCTAGATTCTTTTTGCTGATGACATCAATATTTTTCGCTCAGGAGATGACCTGGTTGAACTCAGCAGGTATAAAAGCAAACAACTGGGTAAATGGTGTATATAGTTTGCATTTAATAAATTATCGTTTAATGTATTTGAAACTAATGTCATGCTATTTATGAATGTTAGTGGGTAAACAGATGAGACCGCCAGCTCTGTGAGTCCAAAACAAGTAACACATTTACTCCATGTTTGAGATCTTTTACTTTACTTCCTCTGGTGTAGACACCCTATGGAAGGGTTCAACAGCTGTTGGTGTCTCTTCCAAAAGACAAAGACAAAATGGAATGAACAAAATTACACAAATTTCAAAATGGCTGCACGTGGTCCCAACCCCTTTTCTCTCAGTTGACAGTCCAGTGCTCCGACCACCGATCTACCGCTTGTTAGGCATCCAGTGTCCAGATCGTCTCTCTATCTCCAAAGTAATCATTTCCCAAATCTATATCGTCAGTGTTCTCCAGTAATGGTTTTACACTGCAGCTTTGCCACTTATAAAAAAAATAATTCCACTTTAAAATTCAGAGTGCTATATAATAGTAACCAACAAAAAATATCTTGCCATTAAGTGCATTTTCTGCCTTGTTCTAATTATTGTATTCTTGCTGGAAGCTGTACAAATGTCTTTGTCATGTTGATGCATGTACTTGACAGTATCTCTTAGTGCTTTGGGATAAAGGTCCATTTCCTAACATACAAAGAAACAAACAAGTTGTGCTCCCCTGCAAATTAATTAGTCTTTAAAATTAAGGATACAATGTATAATTTTTATTTTGCATCACAATTAAAAATTAAAGTCCAACTTGTCTATGTATCTCACCTACCCATGTACATCTGACAGAGCTATTTACAGCTGAGATTGTATCGATTGTTTTTCAAAAACATATGTCTCTGTTGTAGGAGTTGGCTAATGCCACTGGCAATATCCTTGAAAATAAAGAGCTGCTTGATTCACTGAACAAGACGAAGCAAAGTAGTATCACAATCTCTGATTCGCTGGTGGAGTCTGTCCGTCTCCAGGCAGCCCTGGACCAGGTACGGTGTGTCTAATATTAAAAAAAAAATTAGTAACAATTAAATAATAAATTTTTATCAATCAGTATATTTGTAGTTATGTTTTTTTTATCTAAAATATTTATGCTAGACTTACGAAAATTGTACAATTGGTGTCTTTTATGAACATTATATGATTATTTTTTGTATTATATATTCTAACATAAACATATGTGAATTACGATTTTGTTGAACTACAATTATTTTGATTACTTACTCAACGTTTCGACTGCCATTGGCAGCCTTCGTCAGGAATTCTGGGATGGCTAGTTCTTCCTCTGCTCGCCAGTTGTCTTGGTAAGCAGGCCGTCCCATACGTTTCTCAATCTATATCCCCCCTTGTCTCGATTCATGACTGCAGTTGTCTTTCAGGTCCATATGGCCTCTTTGATCCATCTTTAATTTCTGTTACACTCTGTCAATCACTTGTTGCCCCCTCCCAGTCTATGATACAATTGTCCCTCTCTACATGGTCTGTTACACTCTGTCAGTCACTTGTTGCCCCCTCCCAGTCTATGATACAATTGTCCCTCTCTGCATGGTCTGTTACACTCTGTCAGTCACTTGTTGCCCCCTCCCAGTCTATGATACAATTGTCCCTCTCTGCATGGTCTGTTACACTCTGTCAGTCACTTGTTGCCCCCTCCCAGTCTATGATACAATTGTCCCTCTCTGCATGGTCTGTTACACTCTGTCAGTCACTTGTTGCCCCCTCCCAGTCTATGATACAATTGTCCCTCTCTGCATGGTCTGTTACACTCTGTCAGTCACTTGTTGTTCCCTCCCAGTCTATGATACAATTGTCCCTCTCTGCATGGTCTGTTACACTCTGTCAGTCACTTGTTGCCCCCTCCCAGTCTATGATACAATTGTCCCTCTCTGCATGGTCTGTTACACTCTGTCAGTCACTTGTTGCCCCCTCCCAGTCTATGATACAATTGTCCCTCTCTGCATGGTCTGTTACACTGTCAGTCACTTGTTGCCCCCTCCCAGTCTATGATACAATTGTCCCTCTCTGCATGGTCTGTTACACTCTGTCAGTCACTTGTTGCCCCCTCCCAGTCTATGATACAATTGTCCCTCTCTGCATGGTCTGTTACACTCTGTCAGTCACTTGTTGCCCCCTCCCAGTCTATGATACAATTGTCCCTCTCTGCATGGTCTGTTACACTCTGTCAGTCACTTGTTGCCCCTCCCAGTCTATGATACAATTGTCCTCTCTGCATGGTCTGTTACACTCTGTCAGTCACTTGTTGCCCCCTCCCAGTCTATGATACAATTGTCCCTCTCTGCATGGTCTGTTACACTCTGTCAGTCACTTGTTGCCCCCTCCCAGTCTATGATACAATTGTCCCTCTCTGCATGGTCTGTTACACTCTGTCAGTCACTTGTTGCCCCCTCCCAGTCTATGATACAATTGTCCCTCTCTGCATGGTCTGTTACACTCTGTCAGTCACTTGTTGCCCCCTCCCAGTCTATGATACAATTGTCCCTCTCTGCATGGTCTGTTACACTCTGTCAGTCACTTGTTGCCCCTCCCAGTCTATGATACAATTGTCCCTCTCTGCATGGTCTGTTACACTCTGTCAGTCACTTGTTGCCCCCTCCCAGTCTATGATACAATTGTCCCTCTCTGCATGGTCTGTTACACTCTGTCAGTCACTTGTTGCCCCCTCCCAGTCTATGATACAATTGTCCCTCTCTGCATGGTCTGTTACACTCTGTCAGTCACTTGTTGCCCCCTCCCAGTCTATGATACAATTGTCCCTCTCTGCATGGTCTGTTGCACTCTGTCAGTCACTTGTTGGCCCCTCCCAGTCTATGATACAATTGTCCCTCTCTGCATGGTCTGTTACACTCTGTCAGTCACTTGTTGCCCCCTCCCAGTCTATGATACAATTGTCCCTCTCTGCATGGTCTGTTACACTCTGTCAGTCACTTGTTGCCCCCTCCCAGTCTATGATACAATTGTCCCTCTCTGCATGGTCTGTTGCACTCTGTCAGTCACTTGTTGCCCCCTCCCAGTCTATGATACAATTGTCCCTCTCTGCATGGTCTGTTACACTCTGTCAGTCACTTGTTGCCCCCTCCCAGTCTATGATACAATTGTTGTTTCTCTCTACATGGTCTGTTGTTGCAGATTTATGCTCTATCACCGCTGACTCTCTCTTCTGTTTCCTGGTAAATCGTCTGGTTGTGATGTTTTCAACCTCCTTCTTGTGTCCTTCTAGTCTTGTTCCAAATATTCTCCCTATTTTGCCGATATACGTGTGGTTACAGTTCTTACAAGGATCTGGTATCTTCCACTTTGTCCTTTGGAAACACTAGTATTCTGATGTTTTGATGAGGTCTAACCGATGTAGCGATCTCACGGTGTTTTAAAATCCACCGTATAGTTTCTATTACTCCTTTGACATATGGGAGTGTGACCATACCTTTGGAATTCTCTGTGTTCTTTTCTTTCTTTCCTGTGTTTTTTTCCTTCTGAGATTGCTGTTCTTTAACATTCTTTATGATCCAACTTGGGTGCCCACATCTTTCTAGTGCTTTGGTGATGTGTTCCACCTCTTTCTCTCTGTCTTCTGGCTCTGATACCATATTGTTGCATCTATCCAGTAATGTTTTGATTTACACCAAGAACTACACATGTAGTTCTTGGTGTAACGAATGGTGAGACGTGAAGTTCAGATATTAGCCTGTATGTGTCTTCTTTCGATACACTAGGAGTTTCACTGTTCCATCTTCATTTCGTATCATAAGTGTGTCCAGGAAGAGCAGGGAGTTGTCGCTCTCTTCTTCATGTGTGAACTTAATGCTGCCTGTGGTGTCTATTCTGTTGAGATGCTCTGTCAGTTCATATCCCTTCCTCAATACTTCCATCACATCATTGTATATATTTATATATATATATACACATACATGGTTGTCTTGTATCATGTTGCCAATGTTTGAATAAGTGAATGAATGAATCATCCACATATCTCTTCCATAATTTCGGTTTGCAAGTTATTGGTGCTGTGAGAATAGTTTGCTGTTCCAACTATTCCATGAAGAGATTTGCCATTACAGGTGACACCGGACTTCCCAGTTGTGACGATGAACTTCAGCAGCTCCGTTATGTCATCCACATTTAGACTTGTCCATAGTTTCAGTTTTGTGTCAGCTTCTAGTTGTTTCTTGATGATATCCAGTGTCTCGTTGATCGAGGTGTTGGTGAAGAGAGACACAACGTCATGTGATCTCGTTCGATCATAATAGAAGCCATTTCATTGGCTAAGTGCTTCAAGTTCTTTATGTGGTGTGATGTCTTACCCACAATTGGAGCTAGTAAGTCCTTGATTCATTGTACCAAAATGACAATAGGTCTGAGAGGGTTGTCTGGCTTATGAATTTTCGGAGTACAGTTCATTCTCGGTACATTCTTGAAACGTTGAGTAAGTAATCAAAATAGTTGTGGTTGAAGAAAATTGTGATTCATATATATATATATATATATATATATATATATATATATACCAACTTGATATGAACATTTTCACGAATATAAACTTTGTTTATATATCAAGACTTAAGAGTCAAAGCACTTGTATTGTCGTCTGCTTCGAACTGCACAAAATGCCATTCATGGAGATTATTTTGTCTGCTTTACAGGAGAGAAGCGCGTTCCTGCCCCTAGCGGAGAATGGCAGCAAATTGTTCTTCGTCATCCGAGACTTGTGTAAGATCAACAACATGTATCGCTTCAGTCTGTCGTCCTTCCTGCGTCTCTTCCAGAGGGCACTCAAAACAGACCAGGTACGTTCTAGTCAAAACACTCAAGTAATCTTCTATGAAGGACATTCATGTGTTGCTGGTGCTTCAGTCATGTTTAGACAGGGTTTTAGGTGAATTTTTTTATTCTTGCTGTCAGTGTTGGGTTCACTTACTATGGTCAAGTACCACTACGCACCTGAATAAAAAGGCAGTGACAGTTACAATTAGTAATCGTGGGGTGCGGTGGCATTGTGGTTAGAACATCAGACTCTCAATCAAGAGAGCCCAGTTGCCGTTGCCTCAGTTCGCTCAGCTGTAGAAATTAGTACCTGGCTGTAGACAGGTGGGTATGTGAACAAATAGTCTTTTCGCAATAATTGCAGTGAGGCTGAATGATTCCCAGAGAAGTCGAATTTGTGTTGGAATGAACAGGTCTGCCAATATAAAGCATCTGAGCATCATACAAACTGGATACCGCACTATACCTTTACCTTATTTGTCTTTTTTACAATTACAGTGTAATATTTACAATGTACACACTTACAGTTGGACCATGATGTGTTGTTTCAGGGGGGAGACAGTTCAGAGCAACACATCAAGGCCCTCAACTCCTCCCTGCAGTACCTCGTGTATGAGTCGGTCTGCCGTTCACTCTTCAAGGCAGACCGCCTCATGTTTGCCATGCACATGGTTCATGGCATGTCTCCTCACATGTTCAAGGACAGCGTGCGTGACCTTCTTTATATGTAAACATTGTATCGGTGTATACGTACATTTTGTCATTGTGTTGACTTGTGGAATAGTAGCCATGACGTATGCAGTGGTCGTACTGTTTCTCCTTTATTTTTGTCCCATGCATTAAAATTCCTTTTTTTTGCAAAATATTAATACTCCTTAAAACATCTGAAGAATTGTTATGTTTGTATATATATATATACTCTTAAAATATCCTGAAATGCTCAGAATTCCATTATTTCCATCTGGCAAATTAAAACATTTTCTTAAACATTATCTTGCACATTGTCTCATGGTAGAATGATATATTTCTATATTTGAGTAATAACCATAATATTTTTAACCATAATATTTTTCATTAACATTGCTGTTTAATCGTTCACAAATGATAACCTGTGTAGTTCTGTGTTCTGTCGCCAGGAGTGGGATGCTTTCATTGGTCTGATAGTTTCCGACGCTAAAGGTGACCCACCCAGTAAGTCGGGCGGGGACATGCCACGCTGGATCGAGCCGGACAGGATCCCAGCAATCCAAATGTTGAAGGTTTGTATTTTTTGTTGACATTCAGTGCACTACGTGGTCCCAAGTACACTACGTGGTCCCAAGTACATGAAAGACATGTTCACCATCAGAAGTACACAACATGGACCGAGATCACATGATGTACAGTGAAACCCATCCATAGCACACATGATGTACAGTGAAACCCATCCATAGCACACATGCACCGCCAGGGTTATGCATTATGTCCGTTATGGACAGGTGTCCATTATGGAGAATTTTATTAAGTGGGCACTCACTAGGTGGCGCCATTATAATTTTTTATGATTATTAAAACAATATCACAGAGAGCTGTCATTAGTACATACGCAAATACATTAATACATTTTCATTAATCACTACTGCATTCCATTGCATGCATACCATGTGGAGCCGTTGATCTGTTTCATGTAATCATCATTTCTTTGACCCCTCTATGACAAAATCAGTGTTTGAGCTAGGACGCGATTTTGCAACATTCTCGTGTTTATTTTTCAAATATCGCATATGTTTGGAAATTGCGCGACACCGATGTCGCATGATTATCTTAAATATTGCACATTTTGATCAGTGGAGCAACACCTGCTATATTATGAAATACAGTTTTTTACTTTTGTTCAGAGTCTAATATTACTGTAAAATCATTTACATTTGCCCCCAACCACTTAGGATTTGCCTCTGACATCACTGGCTGCACTTGATTCATCCGCCGCCGATGTACGCCGGCAGATGAATCAAGTGCAGATTCATCCGTCGACGTACGCCGCTGGCGGATCGGCGGAAACCGTTGATGCTCCATTAATAGACGCCGAATACGCTGGTCCAGTTTCAGGGGCGCATTCAAAACAAGATGGCCAAAATTGAGTTTGGATTATGATATATTGTTATATTTTCAATGCAATGTGCCGTTGAGTAAGTAATTTGAAACAGTTGTGTATGGGAACAAAACCACGTTCCTGTCTCATGGTTTGTGCATTTTTCGAACCTTTTAGCACGAATCAACTGCGTCCCTGTTTTAAAATGTGACGCTCGATTGGACACAAAAAGCGGCGCGCCGGTCACATGTCCGGCGGACTCCAGCGTACACCGGCGGCGAATGAATCGAGTTCAACCATATAATAACTATTACTATGTCTATGGCTATGCAATTACTGGTTCTGCTTCTAGTCTGACGGCTTTTGTAGTACCAATGGCAATGCCTAAGTAGTACTGCCAACGCCAGGGCAATTATATGTTTTCGTAGGATGTGAATCAGACCTGGGGCTGAGAAAATTTCCATGAGTAAAGTACGAGTACGAGTACATTGTTCAAAGCTGAGTATGAGTACGAGTACATTGGTGATGGCTGAGTATGAGTACGAGTACATTGTTCAAAGCTGAGTATGAGTACGAGTACATTGGTGATGGCTGAGTATGAGTACGAGTACATTGTTCAAAGCTGAGTATGAGTACGAGTACATTGGTGATGGCTGAGTATGAGTACGAGTACATTGTTCAAAGCTGAGTATGAGTACAAGTACATTGGTGATGGCTGAGTATGAGTACGAGTACATTGGTGATGGCTGAGTATGAGTACGAGTACATTGGTGATGGCTGAGTATGAGTACGAGTACATTGTTCAAAGCTGAGTATGAGTACGAGTACATTGGTGATGGCTGAGTATGAGTACGAGTACATTGTTCAAAGCTGAGTATGAGTACGAGTACATTGGTGATGGCTGAGTATGAGTACGAGTACATTGTTCAAAGGTGAGTATGAGTACGAGTACATTGGTGATGGCTGAGTATGAGTACGAGTACATTGTTCAAAGCTGAGTATGAGTACAAGTACATTGGTGATGGCTGAGTACGAGTACATTGGTGGTGGCTGAGTACGAGTACATTGGTGGTGGCTGAGTATGAGTACAAGTACATTGCTCAAAGCTGAGTATGAGTACGAGTACATTTCCACGAGAACGAGTACCGGTACATCTTGTATTATATTATTGTAACTAAGTATAGTAATAATAACATATTTTAAAATAAACATTGTGAATTAATTTATATAATTCAGGAAGAGCTGACTATGCAATGACAGTCGATCACACTTTTTTATGAGGAAAACCAAAAAACCTTTACGTTTGGGACCAAACTGGTGGTTGCATTCCATTCAAAGGTACAATTCGCATTCAAATACAAATGCTCAGGGCAAATACAAATGTTCAGGGCATGCATTCAAATATGGGTTAAAATATATTTAAATTGAAAATACTTTTCAAAATACATTTCATAGCACAATATAACAAGAGAAAAGAAATTAAGAAATATAACCATTAACTATATATGATATATGAATCAATGAACACTGTTAGGCATGTTGTGGCTGGCCGTGACCACAAGTCCACAACTAATGTTTGTTGAGAGGGTGGATTAGCACCGCCAATGTCCAGGGCTCAATACCCCCTTTTGTACTTTAATTGGCACCAGACAATATTGGTGCAGGCTGTCAGACTTGGGTCACCAAACTTCTTCAGAAGACTCAGCTAGCAGTACTTAGCACTGTCACTTGTGAGGATATGAACTAGGGGTTTCTGACTGGTAAAAGAATCAAAAGATGCTGTCTCTTGAAGCTAAGCTTCAGTACATTTAATGTGCAGAAAAGTGATCCACGGTGTGAATTTGTGAAAACTCATCAATACCAAGTAAAAATGAAACCAAATCTACTAAATGTAACAATAATAATTATTACAAATCAGGGGCTATTATGTTGCAATTAATATCATGGTTATTACAGTAGAATTTACATAATAATTGTTTTTAATGATATAACTCGGCTGAGATGCATGCAAGAACATACCATTTTTTAAAATTCTTATGCAGGTAATACAATTTGCTACCATACTTTTTGAAACTGTTGTAGTTGTTAATGATTTGATAATAAAAAATCAAATAATTTTCACAATATCATATTAAAAAAGTACTTGGATGTACTCATAATGTAAAATCTGAGTACTTTAAACACGAGTATGAGTATGTGTACATGACCATAATTTCTACGATTATAAAAAATGTACTAAAGTACCACGTACTTCAGCTCCAGGTCTGATGTGAATGTATGACTTAACTAATGCTATTGTAATAAATATGTTTCACAATTATACTACACCATTTTTAGCAAAAAATCATGCGTTTAAGGAAAGTTGGCATTGCCTTTGGTGTTGAGTTTCCGTAACTTGTATACGCCATAGACGTAGTCTGTGGTGTGGAAGACATAATAATATTACTAGAATAATAATTTCTCACTCAAAACTCTAAAAAACTGTATTGGTTTGGTTGTCACCTCTTTTCTTTTGACAAATAAACCCAGCACCTGTTGTACCACCTAACGGATATTATTGACGCTATAGTGGTTATTAGAACTTGGTGGCGTGGTGGATACCTGTCTTGATAGCCATGTCACGTCAGTTGAATCTGTTCGACAACGTTGTCCAGCTTAGGTTGTTCTATAACTCTCCTTCAAAGTCGCTTCCAGTGTTATGGAGCATTATCAGTACACATCACAGGGACACATTCCCCAACTTGGTGATCCTGGCAACCATGGCAAAGGTCTTCCCAGTCCACACTGCGGATGTGGAACGTGGATTTTCAGCACAGAAAATGTTGCGGAACAGGTTGTCTAGTCAGCGACTCAACATAATTGCTACAATCTAGGTAGAGGGTCCGCATTGGCGAGAATTCAATTATGTTGAGTCCCTGGCAGCCTTCAGGAAGGTGAAGGAAAGGCGCCTTTATCAGGGACTGATGGTGGTGTTAATGATTGGTGTTAACTTGATCATGAAAGGTTTAATAAATCTCACCTTTACTGGGTGGCTCTGTATCAACTGAGTATGTGATTAATACCTCATCAGCAAGCAGTTTCTACAGCAAAGTGTGAGTACAGCAAACAAGAATGTTTGATAAAGTCATATCTAACACACAAATGCAGTTTATGTGACGATATCTGTCTGACTAATTAAAAGATGGAAAAAATGGTAATTCATTTGTGACTCTCAGCCCCTCCATATATCTTACATACGCTAAGGATTCAAGGTGTTTTTTGGCAATGGTCACTGCAACAAGCAACAGATCTGTAGTGTATATTTTGCAATGGCCACAGCAACAAGTCACAGGTCAATAGTGTATATTTTGCAACCATTATGCTTAGTGTTTAAAATGATCAACAGTGGTATTATGCTGTCCCTTCAATCTTGCACTCTGCATTAGGTTGCCCACTCCATTAGGTTGCCCACTCCATTAGGTTGCCCACTCCATTAGGTTGCCCACTCCATTAGGTTGTCCACTCCATTAGGTTGCCCACTCCATTAGGTTGTCCACTCCATTAGGTTGCCCACTCCATTAGTTTGTCCACTCCATTAGGTTGTCCACTCCATTAGGTTGTCCACTCCATTAGGTTGCCCACTCCATTAGGTTGCCCACTCCATTAGGGGTATTTTTATTTACTACCTTCAATTACTGGTTACTGACTCTGAGCTAACAACAGAAAACATTAATATTTGTGCTCTGCCCCATATATATATATATATATATATATATATATATATATATATATATATATATATATACCGTGTGCATGTGTGTTAAATAAATTGTGATCGCCATGATTTATATATATATTGATCAGTGGCTCAGCCTAAGACTGAATGTCTCACTTTTTTAAAGAAGGGGAGACGTGTCCCCCAAATTTCAAATCACATATAGCAGAATACACACAGCAGAATACACACATAGCAGAATACACACATAGCAGAATACACACTTTGCAGAATACACACATAGCAGAATACACACATAGCAGAATACACATTTAGCAGAATACATACGTAGCAGAATACACACATAGCAGAATACACACATAGCAGAATACACACTTAGCAGAATACACACATAGCAGAATACACACATAGCAGAATACACACTTTGCAGAATACACACATAGCAGAATACACATTTAGCAGAATACATATGTAGCAGAATACATACATAGCAGAATACATACTTAGCAAAGTTAGTGGGCTCAGCTAGATTGACTCGCAGGATTGTCAATACACAGCTCAGTGAGCATAGCCAACAGCTGCAGATTAGTTACAGAATACATACATAGCAGAATACATACATAGCAGAATACACACATAGCAGAATACACACATAACAGAATACACACATAGCAGAATACATACATAGCAGAATACACACATAGCAGAATACACACGTAGCAGAATACACACAGCAGAATACACACATAGCAGAATACACACAGCAGAATACACACATAGCAGAATACACACATAGCAGAATAAACACATAGCAGAATAAACACATAGCAGAATACATACATAGCAGAATACACACATAGCGGAATACACACGTAGCAGAATACACACGTAGCAGAAAATAGCAGAATACATACATAGCAGAATACACACGTAGCAGAAAACACACATAGTAGAATACACACTTAACAGAATACACACATACATACACACATAGCAGAATACACACATAACAGAATACACACATAGCAGAATACATACATAGCAGAATACATACATAGCAGAATACACACAACAGAATACACACATAGCAGAATACATACATAGCAGAATACACACATAGCAGAATACACACGTAGCAGAATACATACGTAGCAGAATACACACAGCAGAATACACTCAGCAGAATACACATGTAGCAGAATACACACGTAGCAGAATACACGCGTAGCAGAATACACGCATAGCAGAATACACGCGTAGCAGAATACACACGTAGCAGAAAATAGCAGAATACATACATAGCAGAATACACACGTAGCAGAAAACACACATAGTAGAATACACACTTAACAAAATACACACATAGGAGAATGCACACATAGCAGAATACACACAGCATAATACACACAGCAGAATACACACAGCAGAATACACACATATCAGAATACACACGTAGCAGTATAGATACGTAGCAGAATACATACGTAGCAGAATACACACGTAGCAGAATACACACGTAGTAGAATACACACGTAGCAGAATACACACGTAGCAGAATACACACAGTAGAATACACACATAGCAGAATACATACACAGCATATCAGTGGTGGCCGGCTACCCTGTTTCATGGGATTGTCAATGCACGTTGATCTGTCTTCAAGTGACAGGGCAACTATGACTATGAATGGTTGGGTCCAAAGTCTCTGTCCCTGTCCAATGTGGAGAATGGACGGAATTTGTAGTAACATTTCGCCGTCACTTTAAAACCCAACTGTTTAAACTCACTTATCCTCCAGAGCTCCTCAGTGTACCAACCCAACTGTTTAAACTCACTTATCCTCCAGAGCTCCTCAGTGTACCAACCCAACTGTTTAAACTCACTTATCCTCCAGAGCTCCTCAGTGTACCAACCCAACTGTTTAAACTCACTTATCCTCCAGAGCTCCTCAGTGTACCGACCCAACTGTTTACAACTGGAATTGTTAAACTAACTAGAAACTGTGTAATGCTTTTGTTTTGGTGCACTGCTGAGCTTGGGATTCCTTAGGATTTTCACACAATGGAAGTTTATGTATTGTATTGTGTTGTATTGTATTTGCAATTGTTGTTTCTGTTTGTAGACGACCTTTCCCCAGTTGTATCAGGACCTGCAGCTGACAGACTCAGGGATGTGGTCACAGTATGCTCACAGCAGTGAGTGTGAGCGGGACCTCCCTGCCAGCATCGCCAAGAGAATCAGTCTCTTTGAGCAGGTTCTCTTGGTGCAGGCCACACGCACTGACCGTCTACAGTCAGCCATGGCTCTCTTCGCCTGCAGGGCGCTAGGTTAGTCACAACCACAAAGTGGCAGTGGATGTGTACTGGCTTTAAAGAAATAAACAGCTATCAGTACTCACAGTTGTAAACAAGTGAATAGCCATTCATGCTGACGGCTTTAAAGAAATAAGTAGCCATTAGTGCTGACAGTTTTAAAGAAATAAATAGCCATTAGTGCTGACCGTTTTAAAGAAATAAATAGCCAATAGTGCTGAGTGTTTTTAAGAAATAATTAGCCATTAGTACTGATACTCTTAATGAAATAAATAGCCATTAGTACTGACAGTTTTAAGGACATAAAAAGCCATTAGTACTGACAATTTTAAAGAAATAAATAGCCATTAGTACTGACAGTTTTAAAGAAATCAAAAGCCATTAGTACTAACAATTTTATAGAAATAAAAAGCCATTTACTGACAGTTTTAAAGAAATAAATAACCATTAGTACTGAGAGTTTTAAGGAAATAAATAGTCATTAGTACTGACAGTTTTAAGGAAATAAATAGCCATTTATTAAGGCATGATTTTGAAACAATAATGTTCTACGCTACACACAGTTGGTTTCAGGGGCGCAGAATCTGCTTTGTTTTTCCCCAACAACATTCTTTTTTTTCGTGTCACAGGTCATTAGGAGCTGACTGCTGGGCACAGCCAGGCAGTTTTGTGTCATGATGACTGCTGGGCGCAGCCAGGCACTTTTGTGTCATGATGACGACTGAACACAGCCAGGCAGTTTTGTGTCATGATGACGACTGAACACAGCCAGGCAGTTTTGTGTCATGATGACTGCCGAGCACAGCCAGGCAGTTTTGTGTCATGATGACGACTGAACACAGCCAGGCAGTTTTGTGTCATGATGACTGCTGCATGAGCACAGCCAGGCAGTTTTGTGTCATGATGACTGCCGAGCACAGCCAGGCAGTTTTGTGTCATGATGACTGCTGCATGAGCACAGCCAGGCAGTTTTGTGTCATGATGACTGCCGAGCACAGCCAGGCAGTTTTGTGTCATGATGACGACTGAACACAGCCAGGCAGTTTTGTGTCATGATGACTGCCGAGCACAGCCAGGCAGTTTTGTGTCATGATGACGACTGAACACAGCCAGGCAGTTTTGTGTCATGATGACTGCTGGGCGCAGCCAGGCAGTTTTGTGTCATGATGACGACTGAGCACAGCCAGGCAGTTTTGTGTCATGATGACTGCTGGGCGCAGCCAGGCAGTTTTGTGTCATGATGACTGCTGAGCACAGCCAGGCAGTTTTGTGTCATGATGACTGCCGAGCACAGCCAGGCAGTTTTGTGTCATGATGACGACTGAACACAGCCAGGCAGTTTTGTGTCATGATGACTGCTGGCCACAGCCAGGTGGTTTTGTGTCATGATGACGACTGAACACAGCCAGGCAGTTTTGTGTCATCATGACTGCCGAGCACAGCCAGGCAGTTTTGTGTCATCATGACTGCTGCATGAGCACAGCCAGGCAGTTTTGTGTCATGATGACTGCCGAGCACAGCCAGGCAGTTTTATGTCATGATGACGACTGAACACAGCCAGGCAGTTTTGTGTCATCATGACTGCCGAGCACAGCCAGGCAGTTTTGTGTCATGACGACGACTGAGCACAGCTAGGCAGTTTTGTGTCATGATGACTGCTGGGCGCAGCCAGGCACTTTTGTGTCATGATGACGACTGAACACAGCCAGGCAGTTTTGTGTCATGATGACGACTGAACACAGCCAGGCAGTTTTGTGTCATGATGACTGCCGAGCACAGCCAGGCAGTTTTGTGTCATGATGACGACTGAACACAGCCAGGCAGTTTTGTGTCATGATGACTGCCGAGCACAGCCAGGCAGTTTTGTGTCATGATGACGACTGAACACAGCCAGGCAGTTTTGTGTCATCATGACTGCCGAGCACAGCCAGGCAGTTTTGTGTCATGATGACTGCTGCATGAGCACAGCCAGGCAGTTTTGTGTCATGATGACTGCCGAGCACAGCCAGGCAGTTTTGTGTCATGATGACGACTGAACACAGCCAGGCAGTTTTGTGTCATGATGACTGCCGAGCACAGCCAGGCAGTTTTGTGTCATGATGACGACTGAACACAGCCAGGCAGTTTTGTGTCATGATGACTGCTGGGCGCAGCCAGGCAGTTTTGTGTCATGATGACGACTGAGCACAGCCAGGCAGTTTTGTGTCATGATGACTGCTGGGCGCAGCCAGGCAGTTTTGTGTCATGATGACTGCTGAGCACAGCCAGACAGTTTTGTGTCATGATGACTGCCGAGCACAGCCAGGCAGTTTTGTGTCATGATGACGACTGAACACAGCCAGGCAGTTTTGTGTCATGATGACTGCTGGCCACAGCCAGGTGGTTTTGTGTCATGATGACGACTGAACACAGCCAGGCAGTTTTGTGTCATCATGACTGCCGAGCACAGCCAGGCAGTTTTGTGTCATCATGACTGCTGCATGAGCACAGCCAGGCAGTTTTGTGTCATGATGACTGCCGAGCACAGCCAGGCAGTTTTATGTCATGATGACGACTGAACACAGCCAGGCAGTTTTGTGTCATCATGACTGCCGAGCACAGCCAGGCAGTTTTGTGTCATGACGACGACTGAGCACAGCTAGGCAGTTTTGTGTCATGATGACTGCTGGCCACAGCCAGGCAGTTTTGTGTCACGATGACTGCTGGCCACAGCCAGGCAGTTTTGTGTCATGATGACAACTGAGCACAGCCAGGCAGTTTTGTGTCGTGATGATCGCCATCTGGCGAATGCAAAGTTGCACACGGGTCAATATGGTTCAAAGGGTCAGAAAGTCAGAGGTTCAATGATGGCAGTTTTGTGAAGTGTCGTACATCCAAATCTGAAAATCTTCCCTAGAGAACATTCTACACTACAATAAAACAGTTTCAATTGGTTTCAGAGATCCGTGAGCTGTCACCGCCAAATATCAACCTGAAGCGACTGTACGAGGTGGAAACGAGACCTCAGGAGCCGATCCTTATAATCATCTCAGCTGGTGCTGACCCTTCACAGGAACTCGTCGAACTAGCGTCTCAGATTATTGGAGCTGACAAGTATCACCAGGTCAGAGTGTAATGCTAATATCAAAACTTATTTTATGAACTTATCTTTAGTCTTTTTACAATGGTTTAATCACTGCTTTTTCAAGTGCTTTGTTGGCATTTAAAATAGGCAACCTTGTGTACAAGATATTAATGTTGTCATTTGTTTAATATATGATAGTGTTAATTATGTACTAAAATAATATGCAATATAATATGTATTATGTGTATGTGAACCAGTACCCCAAAATTAGATACTTCTCGGGTCATAATAATTAAATACGATAGTTAGATTTATGTACATGGTAGATTAATGTGTGTCAAGATCATGTATATGTGCAGGTCGCAATGGGTCAAGGTCAGGCAGAGATAGCCATACAGCTGCTGCGTGACTGCGCCCGCAATGGCGAGTGGTTGTGCCTCAAGAACTTGCATCTGGTGACGTCCTGGTTGCCAACACTCGAGAAGGTATGCTGTCTTGTGCCCTCTAGTCTGAAATACTTCAGACAGCCATTTATTGTGCTAACCCAGGAGCAGCAGTGTGTGGACTGGCTGCACTGACAGGTGGGCTAACCCAGGAGCAGCAGTGTGTGGACCAGCTGCACTCACAGGCAACAGATCAACAACAAGAGACAAATGTCTGCTCTATTGAATGGTTCCTCCTCAGTTTAATTTATGGCCCGTCTCATTTCAGATTCATTTCATGAAAAATGTGACCTATCTAGTAATGACTATAACAACAGTGTCATTGTTAGCTCATATGTGACCTATCTAGTAACGACTATAACAACAGTGTCATTGTTAGCTCATATGTGACCTATCTAGTAATGACTATAACAACAGTGTCATTGTTAGCTCATATGTGACCTATCTAGTAACGACTATAACAACAGTGTCATTGTTAGCTCATATGTGACCTATCTAGTAACGACTATAACAACAGTGTCATTGTTAGCTCATATGTGACCTATCTAGTAACGACTATAACAACAGTGTCATTGTTAGCTCATATGTGACCTATCTAGTAACGACTATAACAACAGTGTCATTGTTAGCTCATATGTGACCTATCTAGTAACGACTATAACAACAGTGTCATTGTTAGCTCATATGTGACCTATCTAGTAACGACTATAACAACAGTGTCATTGTTAGCTCATATGTGACCTATCTAGTAACGACTATAACAACAGTGTCATTGTTAGCTCATATGTGACCTATCTAGTAACGACTATAACAACAATGTCATTGTTAGCTCATATGTGACCTATCTAGTAATGACTATAACAACAGTGTCATTGTTAGCTCATATGTGACCTATCTAGTAATGACTATAACAACAGTGTCATTGTTAGCTCATATGTGCAAATTTTTTAGTTAGTTTTCATGAAATCATCGGACAAGCTATTAAATTAGTTTACACAAAGCAGTATCGTTGCTGTGACAAGGCAATGGTTATGACATTAGAAAAACTGTTTTTCATACATCCTGCATTGAGTCGACTTACTTTATAATGTATTTCAAAATTAACATATGACGAAACTTTCAAGTGTGTCAGGTTTATTTTCAAAGAATCTGTAGTGCTGTTTTTTCCAGAAAGTATGTAATACATTTATTGCAAATACTATTCTTTAGATGTGAAAATGCCAAGTAATTAATTTGTAATGTGGTTTCATGTATTAAGCTGTGTTTCCCTACGTTATTTCTTGCTGTGTTTGTAGGAACTAAATCAGCTTCAGCCAGACGATGGGTTCCGTCTGTGGATGACCGCCGAAGTCCATCCCAAGTTCCCGACTGTCCTTCTCCAGTCCAGTCTCAAGATCACATATGAGGTATGCGTGTGTGCATCCGTGCGTACATTTAACAAGATTTAACAAGATTTGCCATCCAAGCCAAAGGCCCAGATGGCAAGTGGACAAGGAAGCCATTGGCTTATCGAGAGTCCAACAATGTTCACCTACTTATAACCCGCCCTCCTGATATATGTGTCAACCTTGTTTTTAAACATATTCACACTGCTAGCAGTTACACAATCTGTAGACAATTTGTTCCATTCATTTATTGTCCTCTGTGAGAACGAGTGCTTCCTGATGTCCAATCTACATTGATCCTTTACTAATTTTACCTCATGTCCTCTAGTTCTGCTATCCTTCTTGAGTGAGAAAAACATATTTCTATCAATATTTTCATACCCATTCAATATCTTAAAAACTTCAATCTGATCTCCTCTTAACCTCCTTGTCTCTAGAGTTGTTAAACCACATTCTTTCAGGCGTTCTTCATAACTAAGGTCTCTAAGTTCTGGAATCATTTTAGTTGCTCTCCTTTGTATGCGTTCAAGCATATCTATATCCTTCTTACGATATGGTCTCCATGCTTGTATACAGTATTCTAAATGAGGTCTAACTATTGCTTTATAAAGAGGTATAATTAACTTTTTTCCCTTGTCTGTTATGTTTCTTCTAATCAATCCAAGAATTTGATTACCCTTTGAAGCTGCAATACCACACTGCTCTGAAACTTTCATATTAGCGCTTATTGTAACTCCTAAGTCCTTTTCTTTTACAGTAGTACCCAGAACAGTATCTCCCATTTTATAGTTTACATTCAAGTTCCCATGTCCTGTATGTAGGCATTTACATTTCCCCAAATTGAACAGCATCTGCCATTTCTCAGACCATTTCACTAATCTGTCTAGATCGTTTTGTAAATGTTTTTTATCACCATCAGTATTAACCTTTCTAAACTGTTTTGTGTCATCCGCAAATTTCAATACGTTACTTGTTATACTGTCGTCCAAGTCATTGATATAAATTAAGAATAATATAGGTCCTAATACTGATCCTTGAGGTACCCCACTCAAAACCGATTTCCAATTTGAAACTTCTCCATCTACTACAACTCGTTGTCTTCTGTCAGTCAGCCATTGTTCTATCCAGTCAGTTATGCTATCCCCGATACCATGGGCTTTTAATTTAAGTAGCAATCTTTGATGTGGCATTTTGTCAAAAGCTTTCTGAAAATCTAAGTAGATAATATCTACTGGCGATCCCACGTCTATCCACTTAGTGATTTCTTCCAAAAAACATAACATATTTGTTAAGCATGACCTCGCTTTAAGGAATCCATGTTGAGATGAATTTAATAATTTATGCTTAACGAGGAAGTCCACCATATGGTCTTTAATTAACCTTTCTAATAATTTACAAATCACTGACGTTAAACTCACTGGTCTGTAATTCTCTGACTTATTTCTCGAACCCTTTTTAAATAATGGTATGATGTTTGCTTCTTTCCATTCAAACGGAACAACTCCCTCTTTTAATGACAAGTTGAATACTCTTGCAAGTGGTATACTGATTTGATCTACTGTTTCCATTAGTAATTTTGGAGGAATCCCATCCACTCCCGGTGATTTGTTATCCTTTATTGCCTTTATTTTCTTAGCTACCAATTCTGGAGTTACAACTAACGGTCCTAAATATTCAGATTTAGCCCCCTGAAATTTAGCATCAGCAACTGGTAATGAACTAATATCTTCTTTGGTAAACGCTGAACTGAAGTAACTATTTAGGTCTTCCGCCATTAAAAACCCCTTTCCAGCACTGTCTTCTAGAGGTCCAACCTTGTCTTGTACGTTTTGTTTACTCCTGACATATGCATAAAAACTCTTGCTGTCATTTTTTATGTTACATGCCAGTTTTTGCTCATAGCTTCTTTTAAATTGTCTGATTTCAGTTGTAGCTGCATTAAGTGCCTCTTTGTATTTTGCATAGTCTTCTTCCTTTCTGGTACGCCTATAAACCCTCCACATAGTTTGTTTTAGCATTATTTTTCTAATAGCCTCTTTTGACAAGTGTTTGACAAGTGTTTCTTTTATCGATGATACTCTCAATTTCATATTTTAGAATATTCCAACATTCAATTGCGGTCTTATTCATTAGCATGTTATTCCAATCTAGCTAGCTACATCCATGCGTGCATCCATGCATGCGCTCGTGACAGTTTAAGATTGCATCATGTTGATAAACGGCGTTCGTGCATATAATTTTAAATCGTCCCATGCTGGTAATGTGGTAACAAAATGTTTACTTTAACATGTAAGTGTATCATGTGCAATATATTTGGAACTAAAGCTGATCTGGTGGTAATTTTTATGAGTGGCGAGGATGTGAAATATTCTGATTTACCTGCAGTTCTCTGATACCCTCAGTTTTATGCATAAATCTTTGCATTTCCGAAACTTAATATGTATGGGTTCATATACGCGCATACAAATACTGATGACAAACTATCAGCACCAAGACTAGCCTTCCAACATTTGTAATACCACTTTACTGGCTAGCAAAAGATTGGAGTTGCACTTTGGACACATAACTCGTCTCGATATATTTTAACTTCAGTGATGTCCACCATTTTGATTGTAGGCGCCACCCGGTGTCAAGAAGAACCTGCTGCGCACATATGAGTCATGGAGCCCAGAGTTTGTGAGCGGCAACGGCAACACGGTGCGGTCCCAGGCCCTGTTTGCTCTGGCGTGGTTCCATGCCATGGTGCAGGAACGCAGGAACTACATTCCACAGGTACAACACTGCCTTTACGTTGTTGTCACAGCACACATAATTACAATGTACAGTTACCAGAAGTGACGGTGGTTCAGGGACACCTTAGTGTACCTTAGTGAAGTACTTAATTGTGTAAGCTACATGGTTTTCACGAAATTTCTTTCACATGACAAAAACATTTCCCATTGACCTGAATTATCTTGTGCCGTATTTGTTTTTGGGGCATCTTTAAGTATGCACCATAAGAAAATTCATGTCAATAGAAAATGGTTTTGTTCTGTGAAAATCATGTAACTCAACATCGCAGTGAACAAGACAGTGAAGACGCCGTGATAAAATTACCTTTATGCAAAATAACAACACAAGTCCAGCGTAGATTGAAATAGGCCAAAGAATGACATTTAGATTTATTAATTAAGGAGCATGAAATTAGGCAAGCATACACCATCAAAATAAGATACATCCAATAATCTCAGCAAGCATGCCGGCCCCCAAAAGGTGTTTACACATAATTAGTAAATCATGCCTATCAGCTACCCACTACCAGTACTATCTGTACCACTACTGACTTATATACAATTCACATGGTATCGGTGGGGGTCACTCCGCCCCTAGCCAAACATGGTAAATGAAAAAAGTGGGCTAACCACCCAACATTCTTGAACAATTCATAATGAACATTATGGAAACACAACGCACAATGTTAAAGGTGTTACATATCTAGACATTAGTCAACCAGTAACTACTAACACATCAGACACTAAAAACCCTGTGTACACTACTGAAAACTCAGTGGAGGGAAAAGCGTTAATGCAGAACCTCGTGTACCAAACTATAACAGGGAAAAGCGTCAAAAAAAAAAAAAAAAAAAAAAAAAAAAAAAAAAAAAAATTCAAAAACTTTGTGAACTACCTCTCTGTCTTCAGTGTTCCAGTGTATCCCTACCTAATGCACCACTTGATTTATTAGATAACACTGGGTAACAACTGTTAACACAATATTAGGGAGGGAGGGTGGGATTTTTCAAACGGATCGGAATAAACCGAACAACAAAACTGATCTTGCAATAAAATCAACAAATTCAGCGATAACGAATAATCAGTAACAATAGAAATTCGGAAATATTTGCAGCGCAAAGGTCTCACAACGACACAAGCTAACTTGGAAATCGAGAGAGGCTGGCTCTAGGTCACGTGGTTGGTGTATCCATACGCGTGAGCGAGTAATTAGGCCAATACTCTCTCTACCATAAAAGGTCTAACCTCAAATCGCCTTCTCGTAGTTGGTTGAGATCAAGTGCTAACTTTGCTTATCGTCATGTCTCCTCTTGGAGGGTTGGTTATCATGGATCGCCACTCTGCACTGGGCTGTTCAGCTAGAAAACTTAATTAAAATTTTTAATAATTTTCTGCACTTCTGGTTGTTAATGCATATGTCTTCATTCTGTTGCTCATTCTTGTGGAAGTTCACACTGGCAATATTATTACTGTTTTGTCATAGAATATGTGACGGCAGTTATAGTTATGAAAGCATCTGCTTATCAAAGATGCTCAGTGGTTCGGCAGTTAGAACATTGGACTCTCAATCAAGAGAACCCAGAAACCGTCCTGCTGCTGTTCACTCAACTGTATGAGTGCCTTGCTATAGACAGTGGTGGATATGTGAATGAATAGTCTGCTCAGTAATTGCAGCATGGCTTAATGCTTTCCTGAGAAGCCGATTTGATTTTCTAATGAACTGGGCCCGAGGTTATAAACCGTACTCAAACTCAAGCTCAAGTCTGTGCTGAAGTCTAAGATTTCATGCTCACCAGAGTTTTCGTGCTCAACCGAGGTTATAAAACGTCTTGAGTACGTACTCAGCTGAGTACGAAACGACGCGTTTTTTTCAAATGCACAAGCGGCCAAGTGGAACTCTCTCTTTGAAAAAGATAACAAAGATACTTCCGCATATAAACAATGGTGGACGAAGAATTTCGGCTGCAGGCGTCTCTTTTGCGGGAAAAAGCGCCGGAGAAAAATCAACCCATCACCAATATCACACCCTGTGTGGAAATTCGAGCACACAGTGAACGATTTAACAGACAGAACGAGATGAGTCACAAGATAAAACTGTCTACAAATAAAAAATAGCAAAAAGTAATACCTCGCAGCCAGACTAAGACTGCCCCAACTAAGCGATTCGGCAGCCTAAGTAATTATGTTTGCCATGTTCATTTGACGTAGTAACTAGAACTTCTGGAAATGTACCGAGGAACACGACAAGTTGTACTTTTTTAATGAATGCAAGTGTTAATATAACATCAATTTCGTTACAAAATATATTATATTTATGCTGTCAAAGGTAAACAGTAATGATATTACCTAAATCCGTGGTTCATTATAATATTTTGTTTTAATATTTCATTAGAATGTCCATTGTTTACATAATCTATACATGCGTGTAACAATACACACGTACTGGAAAGAGGAGTACAAAAATAAACATTTTGTGAGACAAAGGTTCAGTTTCATAGTTTTGATCATTCTATGTGTACTGAATATGTAAAAACTACTCTGTTCAGATCATGATGTACCTATGGCTATACACTTGAACTATAGTCTATACACTTGTCTGGTGGAACCATACGTCAGAGTCACGTAGAAGACTCTGTGTGGTACACAATGATGTATTCAGATTGTTGCACAGTGAACCCAGAAACTGAAGTATTTGTCAAAACTAAGAAATAGCGGTGTTAACAACTAATTTTGTTTGCCCCCTTAGCCTAGGCTTAGTTTTGACGTCGGGTGTCACATGTTTGTGTCACGGGGATTACCCACTGTTAGTAGTCTATAATTTTAGTCCAGCCTATCTTTTATATGGGTGTAGTATTACAGAGTAAAGTGATTGAAATTAATAAATGATATGTCAAAACGAATTTCATTGAATATCATAGAAAGGTTTGTATTACTCCTTAATGATTAATATTTTTATAGATAATAAAACAAATATAGTACTATTACAATATCAAACAGTAAAGTGTAAACTGAAAGAGTAAGCTATGTTATCATTGATTTGTAGTGGTAATTCTTAATAATAATAATTATGATGAGAGTGCCCAAGCGAATATATTATTTGCACTTTTAATGTGCACACTATCTACTATATGGAATCATTATTTCCATAACATATATTATTTTATTCATCATAAATTAAGTTATATTTGAAATAGGTTACTGCACAAGACAATATATGCAGCATATGTTGCTATTAGTATTATATTACATACGCCCTGGGTATATGCACTACACATGTCGCTGTTTTCACTAACACCTTGCTTAGTTTAGTGTGGCATGCCTCTTAATCATTGTATAGCTATATTTGCCAGTACTTTATATTCCAATCACATACTTTTCCCAAAGTATGATGCTCTTCTTTGTCTTAGAAAAGTCGTGATATCTTTGTATCTATTATTTGGAAAATTTGCATTTACTATAAATTATAGGAAAGGTGTAAACACTATATTAGAGCTGTAGTTTGTCACCTGCACTAGTTCGTTCTTAGATTTCCTGTGGCATTGGAGTAGTAAGGCTAGAACAGCATTATGTTTAACATCAATAACCTACAATTTTACTTTTTGCGGTAGGCTAAATATAGACATATGGAAGTTTTGTCTTACATATTGTTCAATTTGAACAATCTCTTAAAAAACTCAACAACACAAGTGTTACATTATCCTGGATGTGTGTGTTGCATATTTTGCATGTATATTCTACTTCCAAAGGTCACCCACTATGTGAAGTCCTACCCCTAGGCTATAGCTGCCTTGGCCTGGGATAGCAATTTTTTATATTTCATATACATACATCCTTCACCCTGGCCTGGGGTCGGGCTGCATGAATAATATAAATATAGCATGGTATGTAAGCTTAATCCAGTTGATATAATATTTAGATTAGCTATATTATGTTATAAACACATAATTATATATTATTTGCTATATTCCCAACTCAAAACTGGCGAAATGTTTTAAATCACTGCCTAATTCTGTACAGTGACAAAACGAAGTGGCTGCCATGCCCATGGCCTGGGCCATGGCCATGCCCATGCCATGGCCATGACATTGGCATTGGCAGTTCACGGAATAATTTTATTTTGCAGCACTCATACACTTCGCATATATCGTATTGGTATGCCTTAATGTCCATTATGGCATGTTATAAATCGTTCAACTAAACCACATAGTTTTAATTTCTGTAGACACGTTTCGTGTGAATCATGACTCTGACTCGGCAGTTGAAATATAACGTTGTTGTCCTGCAGCAGCTGTAAATGAATGGTCCCCGTCGCCAAAAAAGCCGCACCTAAAAGTAAACTATCACTTGTTTTGCGGTGTCTGTCACTGCTGCGGTTACATTTGGCAAATGTTCGTTAAATAGTGCAGTTTGAGCCATCAAACAAAATCTTTCACAAATGTCATATTCCATCAGGTCTTCATACGGATAAAACTCAGAAGTAGGCGGCCTGGACCCTAAAATCGGACAGCTTATCTTCTCAAAACGGAACAAACTTTCAACGACTTCAATAAATTTATGCGTGAGCTGCCATTTTTATTTATGCTTGAGCACGGCGTTGAGCACGGTCTTGAGCATACTCAGGATTTCAGCATTTCGTGCTCAACGCTGAGCACGATTTCATGTTCAAGATGTTTTATAACCTCGCCTGAGTTTGAGCATAGTGTGAAAGCGAGGCTTGAGCATGAAACCGTGCTCAATTGAGTTGAGTACAGTTTATAACCTCGGGCCCAGGTCTGCCAGGGGGTGAAAGGTAAACAGACCAAAAGACTGGATATCGCGAACGTACCTTTGTGCTGTCTAACAAATGGTTACCTTTGGATTTCAGGGCTGGACCAAGTTTTATGAGTTTGGTTTGTCCGACCTGCGTGCGGGAGCCCAGATAGTAGACCGATTGTGTGCGAGAGCAGGTGAGAAATGGCTAAATCTCACACAGATATTAATTAGTTATTATTACTAACACACGATTATATATAACAGGATTCCCATGGATCATGGAAATCCAGGAAACTCATGACTCATTAAATTATGTAATTGTGCTCCTAATTAGGAATGAGACGTGTGTACATATAGACATACAATACACACACATTGAATCATATAACACGATAGTGGCACATTTACTGTAATCCACATCACTCATGGAAAGTCATATAAAGAGTAAATTAATTACATTTTTAGATTCACAGGTTTTATTTTATGATTCACAAACACAAATATTATGAATAGGACGACAGGATTCATAATTCCTGATGAAATAGTTGTTGATCTAAGTGGAGAAACCAGTATCTCGATTGTGTGTAGATGAGATCAGTGATGACATTGAGAGTATTGTTAATTGTTTCTATTATGTTGTGTCTACTAATTCTGTTAATGCCAACAGTGTGAATATGTTTAAAAATTAAATTGACAGATATTTGATACGTGCTGGAAATACATAATGAAAAATCGTTTGACTCTCAATAAGCCAATACTTGTGCACCTGTCATCTGGAGTTTATTTCTTTGAATGGCAATCTTGTTAAATCTTTTGTAATATATTGTTTTGCCTTTTCATGATTGAAATAAAGTCCTTGTGTGTTTTTGTCCCTGCAGTGAAGGAGTGTAAGTAATCTGATTGGTCATAGCAAGCAGACACATGTATTTACGTGCAGCTTCTGTAAATGCACTTGAATACATGCTTGCACATGCCCAGTCATGTTTGTGTGAATACCTGCATTCTGTTTATGAAACATGCACGCCCTAGCTTCTACATGCATGCATGTCTGTGCACACGTGTGCACGTGCGCCTGCCTCTGTTAGTCCCTGCTTAGCAGCATACGAAATAAAATATTTTTTTAATATTTGCAAATAGTCTTTATTGAAAAATCAGTCATGATAGGTAAACATAAATTAAACACATTTATTGTAAATATTATAAAATGTTGTCTCCCATAATGATAAAGTAAACTTGGATATTGAGGATTCGATGACAATAATTTCTAGATTCCCGGTGGGTCATTTGTCCCCACTCAATTTTCTTGTGCCTTTTAATTAAAGATGGTTAATTTAAGATATGTGAAATAGGTGATAAGTAATTTATAATTGACTTATGAACAATGACTTATGATGTGTGAATTGTGATAGCTCTTGTTCCCATGATATGTCACTGTACGTTTGCTTCTTGCTGCTGCGTCTTGCTTCTTTTTGACTTCAACTTGGCCTCATTTACTCCACTTACATCATTTGTACCATCCTCATTGGCTGCACTTACTTCATTTGTACCATCCTCATTGGCTGCACTTACTTCATTTGTACTATCCTCATTGGCTGCACTTACTTCATTTGTACTATCCTCATTGGCTGCACTTACTTCATTTGTACTATCCTCATTGGCTGCACTTACTTCATTTGTACCATCCTCATTGGCTGCACTTACTTCATTTGTACCATCCTCATTGGCTGCACTTACTTCATTTGTACCATCCTCATTGGCTGCACTTACTTCATTTGTACTATCCTCATTGGCTGCACTTACTTCATTTGTACCATCCTCATTGGCTGCATTTACTTCATTTGTACCATCCTCATTGGCTGCACTTACTTCATTTGTACTATCCTCATTGGCTGCACTTACTTCATTTGTACCATCCTCATTGGCTGCACTTACTTCATTTGTACCAACCTCATTGGCTGCATTTACTTCATTTGTACCATCCTCATTGGCTTCACTTACTTCATTTGTACCATCCTCATTGGCTCCATTTACTTCATTTGTACCATCCTCATTGGCTGCACTTACTTCATTTGTACCATCCTCATTGGCTGCAATTACTTCATTTGTACCATCCTCATTGGCTGCATTTACTTCATTTGTACCATCCTCATTGGCTGCACTTACTTCATTTGTACCATCCTCATTGGCTGCATTTACTTCATTTGTATCATCCTCATTGGCTGCACTTACTTCATTTGTACCATCCTCATTAGTTGCATTTAATTCATTTGTGCCAACCTCATTTGTTAATCTTCAAAGGTACAGAGGTACACAGTTTTATAATTTTTATTGTAAAATCATCATGTTATATAGTGTAAGGTAATGTATTCAAACATTTGATAGTACAAAAGTCTTTTAATGAACCACAGGTTTTAGACAATAATTCAACTGTTATCCATTTATGAATAGTGTTGTTGAGCCTGTTGCAATGTAAACATTATATTCAAGTCAAAACATTCAAGTTAAACAGATAATGGTCAAATTATGTGAACAAACTGTGGTTTATTAAAACACATTTTGATAGCCAAGATGTTAGACTAGATGTGGTTTATAACCTGATTATGCAATAAAAACAATCACACTATTTGCCTTTAATGTTTTAAAGGAAGATATTACTTTTTCCTTCACTTGTTTTTTGTAGTCAGCAATCTAACTGAATATGTTCCTTGGACATTTCGCATTATTAGTCCAGCGGATAGGTGAAAAGATTGTGGACTTTTTGATAAAAGTAAGACACTAGACTCATCTATTCTACATACCAAGGGAACCATTTTAAAGATTGGAGGCATTCCAGATGTTGCTGCATTCATTCAGAAATGGCAGCCATTTAAAAATGGCCGCCGCATTCAATTTCCCCATATCTTAATAACTGCATCACCTAGAGCTATAATTTTGTTGTCTAAATATAGGTTCAATTGTTTTACTTTTTAACTTCTCCGACATTCATATCTGCTATTTTTAAAGATGGCGGTCGTCAATATAAATGTCATGATATCTTAAC
Organism: Lamellibrachia satsuma; assembly: GCA_033239005.1. Lineage (NCBI taxonomy): Eukaryota > Metazoa > Annelida > Polychaeta > Sabellida > Siboglinidae > Lamellibrachia > Lamellibrachia satsuma. The sequence goes on from BSQZ01000028.1 coordinate 1,604,959, forward strand.
AACTATGTCACATAGAGCCGTAATGTTTATGTTTTTTATAGATGGGTAGTGATTTCAAAAATATTGCTTTTGCCCTTCGCCGACATTCATTTTAAAGATGGCACCCTTCAAAGCCTATTATTCCCATATCTTAAGAACTACATAACCTAGAGCCACAAAGTTGATGTCAAAATATAGGTTTTTTTAGATGCGATGATTTCAAATATAGTACTTTTGACCTTCCCTGTTATCCCCATATCTTAAGATCTACATATCCTAGAGCCTTGAAGTTGATGTCAAAATATAGGTTATCAGGTGCAACGATTTTAAAGGTGTTACTTAGATATTCTCTAAAACGGGCAAAGTTACTTCAAACAGTAGTTTAATTACGTTATAGTGATGCCTACCCCCTAAATCCACACCATTGATTCCCAAACATTTAACACATCCTGCTGACATCCGCATTAGCATAGCATTGTGCTGCACAGGTTGGCTTTTAAACACCGAAACTGTACTCTGCCTTTCGTTCAGCCACACTTGATGATCGCATGGCAAGCTGTACCTGCAGGTAGAAGTGTCATCCACTGCATCGCCCATTCAGGCACGTCCCCCTGTCGAGTCCAGCCGAAGTCTTCTGGACTGGGCAGGTGTGGTACTTTCAGCAGGGCCTGACCCCAGACGTGGCCAGCCTCGTAGCCCACTCGGTGCAAGTGTTGCATGAGGACATCCTGCGTTGGTGGAATCTTCTCGATCTCCCTTCCTTTCTGCGTGATGAGGACGTGTCTGGCGCGGTTCACATCATCCTCAGAACTGCCCCGGTCGTATAGGACAACCACGTACCTCTCGATGGTTGATAGAACTTCTCCCAGGACAGCTGCCGAGGGAGTGTCTGCAAGAGTACACAGTGCAGGTGTTACACTGCTGAAACCATTCCATGATGTCCAAGCTGTGCGTTTGTCTCTTCCAGCGAAACACGATGTGGTATGACACCCGGTCAGTGCATGGAAGACAGGCAGTGCCTTGCATTTGTCAACACAACGCACATGTGCAATAGAAGTTGCATCGACGTATCAGAATGATTTCCCTGTGCCGATTGCTACCATAAGACTTTCACGGCCAAGTCTGCGAGCAAAGCTGACAGCTAGTACAACAACATCACTATCAACAGTTCTTATGACAATCTTCTGTCTTTCCTGCTTGACACCATCCACAGCATGCAACAGCATCCTGGTGTCCACCTCTTCATGTGTACACGGTGATAGCCACTCCACGTTAGTTGCCTCTGAGCACAGCACCTCGTCTCCATCTGTGATCACCACCTTGCCAGGAAATGTTTTGGCAGTCACTCATTCACTTAGCAGGTGAAATAGTTCTGTCTTGTTATTCTCTCGCAAGAACTCTGACCAGTTTGCAGGTAACTTCTTTCGACCCTCAACTCGTCTTCTTGTCCCCATCCCTCTTTTTCTGGTGGTCTGAGGCTGTCAGGTCTGTACACATCGAACACGATGTCAACACGACAAACTGTCTCCTGATGTGTTCCATGAACATAGATGCATAGTCATCGAACGTTTCAGACATAGCAGGCTTGAGGATGTTAACAAGAGCTACGCCGTCCATGATAATCATGTGAGCTTCCCTCTGCAAGCAGGTGTTGTCATTGTGCGGCACCAGGTCTTCTATGCACTGAAGCATGTCAGCCTTTGTACTGAGCCTCATGTTGCCGTAGTGTGACAGTGATGGGAGAAATGAATGATTCTTATGTTGGAAAATATTATCAAGATCAGCATCGCATACTTGGCAGGCGATGTACAATGTTGAAAACAAGTTGCGGTCATGTTTCAAGGACAACAACTGTTGTTGTGCATGTGATTTTTGTTTCACAAGATGTCGACTGAAGAGACACAGCTTGTTCTTTGGGATTGCTTCGTTGACTGTGTTCGTGCTGTCCACCAGACGTTTCTTGAAGAACTTGCATTGGTCTTTTCCAAGTTTCTTCATCTTGCTGACGGAATCAACAACTGCTACCTCTGCCACCACACATATGTCAAGAATTAGGAGATCTCCACTGATATCCCAGAAAGGTTTGCCCTTCTCCTTCATTGTTGTGTTTCATCTTTGATGAAAGCCGCCTGCGTGCCTAAAGAAACATAGACAACATTCTGGTAGGAACCACTGTTATAAGCAGCCACAAGAATGAATAGATGAAGCTAGAATAGATGTATGTCGTAATTGGACAGCATGTGCACACAAAGGATGTTCACAAGCAGGGGTTTCATTTACCATGCCCATTCACCCACATACATTCTTTATAATATAATACAAGCCGAAACAACTTGCTGTGATAAGATAATGGAATAATGAGCACTTTTACTAGGCAGCAAACAGCGCTATATAAGACCATGCATTAGTGTTTTACCTGGCTTGTTCTCATGGTGACTTGGTTGAGATGCAGCTTCTGTCTTTTCCATTTCTGGTCCAGCCACCATCCACCACGGTAATGCCGCTGGCTTCTCAGTAAGGCCGACTGCTCCCCCACAGGCATTGTTCGTGGCGTTCATCCAATGGCATCCTGGAGAATGGTCGATGTGTCTTGTTGACTGTGAACTTGCCTTCGCAAAATGCTCTGAACACATCTGGGTGTTTGACTTGTAATGTTCCCATACCCCGTAGATGAATGGCAACAGCAAGGGGGATAGTTGTAGTGATCAGGTCCATGAAGGCATCCACGTAGTAGTGCCCTGTACGGGCCTGTAATTTGAGCCCAAGCCCGGCCTGCAATTAGAAGTTAGAATCCAGGCCCAGCCTAGGCCCGCAAAAATTTATCCGGCCCAGGCCCGCAAACTAGAATTTAGGTCCAGGCCCGACCCAGACCGTTAATGTTTGGCCCAGGCCTGGCCCACACATTCCAGGCCTGGCCCATACCCGCGGGCCAAAGGCGGGTAAGCCCGCAAGCCCGCAGCCTGCCAAATTTTTAAGGGATAAACCTATTATCTTATAATAAAAACGAAACACAAATAAACTGTATTACATACGTATTGTTTTATTAAATAACATAACAAAAATAATATATGAACATAGTATACCGTCTGCTAGTCTGCTGTCTACTACATAGTGTGCTGGAAGAGTTCTAGAAATCCAGCACAACCAACTGCTTCAAACGGACGAATATCCTGAAGAAAAATAATCAACTGTTTATTGTCATTACTATTAAGTATTATAACATATTTTTATGTATGGCTTTAATTTATTGGCTTATGGTTAGGGTAGGAGATTTCTTTATCTAACCCTAACTTAACCCTAATGTAAACCATAACCCTAATTTAAGTTGTTAATTGAATTGGCTCAACTAAGTTAATTTAATTAATTAAAGTTACCAGTAAGGGCAGTTAATTTGGTATTAATTGATATTTCAATTAAATGTCACCCACTGGCACTGACACCCAGTGACATTTCCAGCAGGCCTGCAATCACTACTCTGACACAGATCAGGTTCAGACTTGTGAATTAGTACAAATGTGAATGAATCAGTACTGGGGAAATTGTAGACACTACACAGTAGCCACTAGTTGACACAATTGAAAAATACCAACTACCAATTCAGGCAGGCAAGATTTAGAAGGAAGACAATAGAATGTCCACTGGTAGGGTCAAAGGGTGATATATTGATGGTTAATTATGGCTTGAGTGCCTCTGCAAATGTGTCTAAAGTAAACATTTGGGGCTGGCTACTTCCAGCCATGTGAACTTATGGGTTCATTAGATCTATGCGAAGGCTACATTCATGCAAAAAATATGCATCTGTAACATCTGTATTCTGTATGTACTATGTAGTAGTAATATGTACTGTGTAATGTGTGTACTGTGTATGCAATACTATGCATTGCTATTATATGAAATGTCTCTATTAAAAGAATGCACATTATTAAAATGATATCATTGGAAGTCCCATTGTTGAAAAGAGGTTAAACTACATTCCAATATTGGCTGTGGCTGTCATATGTGTCAACATCTGTATTGGCTGTGGCTGTCATATGTGTCAACATCTGTATTGGCTGTGGCTGTCATAGGTGTCAACATCTGTATCGGTTGTGGCTGCCATAGGTGTCAACATCTGTATTGGTTGTGGCTGTCATAGGTGTCAACATCTGTATTGGCTGTGACTGTCGTGTGTCAACATCTGTATTGGTTGTGACTGTCGTGTGTCAACATCTGTATTTGCTGTGGCTGTCATAGGTGTCAATATCAGTATTGGCTGTGGCTGTCATAGGTGTGAACATCTGTATTGGCTGTGGCTGTCATGTGTCAACATTTGTATTGGCTGTCATAGGTGTCAACATCTGTATTGGCTGTGGCTGTCATATATGTCAACATCTGTATTGGCTGTGGCTGTCATAGGTGTCAACATCTGTGTTGGCTGTGGCTGTCATGTGTCAACATTTGTATTGGCTGTCATAGGTGTCAACATCTGTATTGGCTGTGGCTGTCATAGGTGTCAACTTCTGTATTGGCTGTGGCTGTTATAGGTGTCAACATCTGTATTGGCTGTGGCTGTCATAGGTGTCAACATCTGCTCATGAAAAGTGGGAAGCACCCTCCAAACACCCTCCAAACACTGTCCAAGCACCCTCCAAACACCCTCCTCCACTTTGTAGTTTTGTTAGTGTGCTGTTGTTATTTTTAATGTGTTGTTTTACTAGTCTGGCCTCGTGTGCAATAAATAAATAAATTTTACCGTGAATTATTATATTTTTTATGACCTAAAAGTGGGACATTTCATCCAGAAAGGGATAAAAGTGGTATTTTCCATCCAAAAGCGATAATGTTGACATGCGCTATACAAAATAAATATTATTATTATATTATCTCAACAGGGAATGGTGTTGTACAGTGGGACTTTGTGCACGGTCTCTTTGAGTTCGCCATCTATGGTGGTCGAGTCGACAATCCGTTTGACATGCGAGTCATGGTGTCATACCTGCAACAGTTCTTTGATGCAAATGTCATAGGTCGAGGGTCACGCACCCTTGGGCCACTCAACGTGCCTGTCTCTACTGGCCATCGGGTGAGTAGCAACCTCTAGTGAGTGGTCAGTCAACCTCTACTGAGTGGTCAGTCACCTAAATCACAACCTCTAGTGAGTGGTCAGTCAACCTCTAGTGAGTGGTCAGTCACCTAAATCACAACCTCTAGTGAGTGGTCAGTCAACCTCTAGTGAGTGGTCAGTCACCTAAATCACAAATCCTGCACTCTTATTCATAATTGTTATATATCTTAAACTTAAAAAACATTTATATTTAATTATACTTGTGCTTGATTACATGACATTTTTTTTATTTGTAGCATTATTAGCTTTGATGGGAAATACTTGTCTAGATTCTGGAAGTTCTGGTTGAAATCTTTGTATGTCCACTTTCTTGTTGTCTGAAGCAACTATGCTATTTTTATTCAGTATAACTTCAGTTAACACAAAAATGTCAGCATATGTATGTATTTATATATTGCATGAAGTTCGGGAATAAAACATTGAATTGAATTGATAATGACCTCTGTGACCTTGCAGAGTTTCGTTGATGCCATTGAGGGTCTGCCTGAGTTCGACAAACCAAGCTACTTCGGTCTGCCGGAGAACATAGAGCAATCCTCGCAGCGAATGATTAGTGTCAATGTCATCAGTCAGCTCCGTGTGCTCAAGCGAGCCAATGTCAAGGCCACAAAGTTTGACAAGGACGTCTGGGCCACTGAACTTGGCCCTGTTCTTAACCTCTGGAAGAAACTCAACCAGGTGAACTTTGGCTTTGAAAACTGAGAAAATAAAATGCTAATTATTGCATTGGAACTGCTCAACTTTACACATTTGGATTTTTTCTTATTTTATACTGAAGTTCAGGGGCCTGGTGATACAATCAACAGGTGAAAAGTGGCCCAGAGCAAAGCTTAGCAACATTGCACTAAAAGCGAGATAAAAACAAGGATGGATCACTAAAAAATATATACAACAGAAGAAAAAATAAATAAGTAAAAAATTATTTATCTATCTGGTGGTCATGGTAACCAGGAAAAAAACGCTACGCCCTACTATTATATAACAGCGTGCCAGACACTGTTTATAAATACAGACACTGCGCTGCCAGTGTGAATACCTGTTTAGTGTCGCTGTACGGCAGTGGGCGTATCTTCATGCCAGCAAGGTACCACATCAGAGATACATACTTTGGGCATTAGGCCCTAACTATTGACATAAAATATTCCAGTTCTACAACATATATAGAAACTGCATTACGGCAATATAAGACAGACTAATAAATCTTAAATTTTGAAGATGAAATCATTCATCGGATGATTTATTGGTCGATCAGATTCCCATTTTATAAAATTTCTGATGGCAAATAAGAAGTGTAACACTATTGATTTACGTGAACTGTGAGATCGAAAAATTAAGAGAATGGGGCATTTTAATCATGTGAAGCCCCCAACTGGCTCCGTATCAGTTAACCAATGAAATTTGTTCTGCATTCGATCTATAACGGAGGCAACTTTAAACTGTTGTAGGGTCAGAATCTCATCCAGATGAAAGTGCCGCCACCTAGTGACAAGGGCAGTTCAGGGTCGCCAGTGACAGCGTTCGTGCTGCTGGAGCGATTCAACGCCATCAAACTCATACAGGTCGTCCACGCGTCCTTGGCCGCACTTAGCAAGGTCATCCGAGGCACACAGTTGTTGACGAGTGATGTCCAAACTCTGGCAGCAGCGCTCATGAACCAAGAGGTCATTATACATGAAATGTTTTTCTGCAAAATGCATTAAACACCAAAATAATATAAATTGAGTTAAGTGTGGTCTTGTGATTGTTCTGGAGAGGACATTCCATTTAACACAAATAAATGCGTAAATGCGTTAGTTAGAACCATGTTTAAACATATATTACACAATGAAATGTTTGAATACTATGAGGGAATGTGTATTTTGGCAAAAGTGTACCCTTTACATGGAAATGCCTATTGACTGATGACATAACAGTTTTCCCATCTATCGCTTAACAGTGTGCAACAGAAAACATGATTTATCTAAAAAATGTTGTGGATAAATGCTTCACGTGCCCTCATGCGTGCACACAAGTTTTTATTTTCATTCAGTTGTTCTGTGGTGCATTTTTATGTGAATGTATTTGTCTGGCTGGTTATTTACTCATTCTTTTTTTTGTTATACACAAGAGTTCTGCATTGTTTTTACTTTATTTTTTAACTGGAAACAGGAAAGGATAAATAAATGTTGCCATTATTCTTGAAAATTCTTGAAAGACAGAGGCAGTGTGGGATTAATGAAGTTGCCTTAGCTTCCAAAGTTACTTGATTTCTTGTACTCGTAAACATGTTATTTGAGGGCTTCTAATTGTTAATCTTCACCTGCTGTAGACTCCCATCAGCTGGCTGCAGATGTGGGATGGACCGGAAGACCCGATGTTGTTCCTGCGTGGTCTCGTTACACGGTCCATAGCCATACAGACCTGGGTGGAGAAAGCGGAGAGTGGGCGGCTACTTGACAACACCCTTGACCTTAGTGAACTCTTCCACCCCGACACCTTCCTAAACGCCCTGCGTCAGCAGACGGCCAGGTCAGTAGGATAGGGGTAACAAATAGTGCCCCATGCCAGACCCCACCCATTTCACAGAGATCTCGGCAAATGTAGTTCTCAAATCAGTCATCGTTTCTGTGGACTACTTGTACCATTTCAGTCGACACTTGTCTGGTGTGTTCAGTCAACACTTGTCTAGTGTGTTCAGTCAACACTTGTCTGATGTATTCAGTCAACACTTGTCTGATGTATTCAGTCAACAGTTATCTGGTGTATTTGCTTGAATATGCATTAAACTAACAAATTATGTGTAAGGTTCCTCCACAATTCTGCTTTCTTTCAATGTCTCGGTTCAGACTCATTTCTTAAAAAATTTAACTTATATAATATCCACTATGATATGCTAGGTCATTTGTACAAATTTATTAGTTAGTTTTGGTGAAATCATCGAACAAACCATTAAATTATTTTGAATGGATCTGGTAAAAATTCAAGAAAGAATGGCTATCGTCATTTGGCTCTAAAGGCTACTCACTGTGTGCCGTCCAGTGATATATACGTTGTCCCGCACTGTGTGCCGTCCAGTGATATATACGCTGTCCTGCACTGTGTGTCGTCCAGTGATATATACGCTGTCCCGCACTGTGTGCCGTCCAGTGATATATACGCTGTCCTGCACTGTGTGCCGTCCAGTGATATATACGCTGTCCTGCACTGTGTGCCGTCCAGTGATATATACGCTGTCCTGCACTGTGTGCCGTCCAGTGATATATACGCTGTCCTGCACTGTGTGCCGTCCAGTGATATATACGCTGTCCTGCACTGTGTGCCGTCCAGTGATATATACGTTGTCCCGCACTGTGTGCCGTCCAGTGATATATACGTTGTCCCGCACTGTGTGCCGTCCAGTGATATATACGCTGTCCTGCACTGTGGGCCGTCCAGTGATATATACGCTGTCCTGCACTGTGTGTCGTCCAGTGATATATACGCTGTCCCGCACTGTGTGCCGTCCAGTGATATATACGCTGTCCCGCACTGTGTGCCGTCCAGTGATATATACGCTGTCCCGCACTGTGTGCCGTCCAGTGATATATACGCTGTCCCGCACTGTGTGCCGTCCAGTGATATATACGCTGTCCCGCACTGTGTGCCGTCCAGTGATATATACGCTGTCCTGCACTGTGTGCCGTCCAGTGATATATACGCTGTCCTGCACTGTGTGCCGTCCAGTGATATATACGCTGTCCTGCACTGTGTGCCGTCCAGTGATATATACGCTGTCCCGCACTGTTTGCTGTCCAGTGATATATACGCTGTCTTGCACTGTTTGCTGTCCAGTGATATATACGCTGTCCTGCACTGTGTGCCGTCCAGTGATATATATATATACGCTGTCCTGCACTGTGTGCCGTCCAGTGATATATACGCTGTCCCACACTGTGTGCCGTCCAGTGATATATACGCTGTCTTGCACTGTGTGCCGTCCAGTGATATAATACGCTGTCCTGCACTGTGTGCCGTCCAGTGATATATACGCTGTCCTGCACTGTTTGCTGTCCAGTGATATATACGCTGTCTTGCACTGTTTGCTGTCCAGTGATATATATGCTGTCCTGCACTGTGTGCCGTCCAGTGATATATACGCTGTCCTGCACTGTGTGCCGTCCAGTATTATATACGCTGTCCCGCACTGTGTGCCGTCCAGTGATATATACAGTTATAATTAAATAGACGCACGCGCACCGAGCAATTAATTCAAGTGGCCCCCACTGTACAATTAATTCAAGTGGCCCCCACTGTACAATTAATTCAAGTGGCCCCCACTGTACAATGTGTAAATAATTGTCTTATTGCATTAAATGTGTTGAAATGTTACTTATAAACCCAAGTAATAAATACCTTATCGAATGTTACTGGGTTTATGCACTCGTTGCTTTAGAATGTTGTATTTGGATCGCAAGCTCGCTTAATACAAACCCAGTACCATTCTATAAGTGTATATTATGCAATAATGTTGGTTGTTTGTTTTCCAGAGAGACCAAGTGCTCCATGGACAGTCTGAAGTTCGTGTGTAGCTGGCAAGGCACCGTGCGAGGAGCACGTCTCTCTATCAAGATCGGAGGCCTGCAGCTTGAGGGGTGCACCTTCGATGGGACTCGATTGGCAGAGAACCAGCGAGATTCTGCTACCGTCTCCTCTGTACCTAACTGTGTAGTCGCTTGGATATCAAAGGTATGTTTATTTATTATAATTTTTTATTACTTTAATAACTATTTATTTATTATATTGTTTTATTAAATTATTTACAATCATTAATTATTTATTATAATTTATTTACTATAATTATTTATTTATTATATTTATTATTAATCTTAGTCAAATGCTCTATTTTTTATTATATATTTTTAGCTCTAATATTATGTACAATATATATATATATATATATATATATATATATATATATATATACTATTATATATAATATTATATATTTTAGCTATAACATCATAATTATTTGTTATTTTTATGATTGCATGTATGTTTTGTACATGTCTATTAACGGGCTGGTCCCAGATTTAACAAGATTGCCCTTCAAGGCAAATGCCCAGATGGCAAGTGGACAAAGAAGCCATTGGCTTATCGAGAGTTTTTCATCTATGTGTAACCCGCCCTCCTGAAATATGTGTCGACCTGTAGAAAATTTGTTACATTCATTTATTGTCCTCCGTGAGAATGAGTACTTCCTGATATTCAATCTACACTAATCCTTTACTAATGTAACTTTATGTCCTCTTGTTCTACTATGTTTCTTTAGTGAAAAAAAATATTTCTATCAATATTTTCATAACCATTCAATATCTTAAAAACTTCAATTTGATCTTCTCCTAACCTCCTTGTATCTAGGGTTGTTAAACCAAATTCTTTTGGGCGTTCTTCATAACTAAGGTCTCTCAGTTCTGGAATCAGTTTAGTTGCTCTCCTCTGTATTCATTCTAGCGTATCTATATCCTTCTTACGATATGGCCTCCAATATATGACTTTATTAATTTTAGTAATAATAAAGTTTATAAGCCATCATGTTTATCATAGCATGAGTATGACTTGGTATAGTTATCTGGAGTGCTTTGCATATTGTGTCCTTTGTGATGCTTGGAAGAGAATTATTTAGATATTTGTCAACAAGGAAGAACTAAATTGTGAACCTGGCACAGTGTCTCATGTTTTAATGACTTATTGCTTACTTCTGATTTTGTGTGAACAATTCTTGTCCAAATTTGACTGGTGAAAAGTTTACTCTGCTTATTGGCCAGATTATTTCTAAGACTGGCCAAATTATTTCTAAGACTAATTTGGGTAGAAGCTAGTTGGACCCAACATTCTTAAAAAAAACACTTAACATTTCTTTTAAATCCTCCATTAAATTTGTCTATTTTTTAAACAATGTCTCTGTTGCAGGAATTGCCTGACCTCTACAGTGCTGGGGATGCCATCTCACTGCCCGTCTACTACAGCAGTGACCGAGACCACCTCGTCACTCGCATCGATGTCCCATGCAGTGGTAACCAGGCCCACTGGCTGCAGTGTGGTGCTGCCATCTTCCTGCGCAGCTACTAGTTAATGTGCATCATCACGCATGGCACTGTATGCCAAATGCGAAGATACTCTCCACGACTCTCCACAACCTTAGGGGCTTTATAAATATAAAAAATTTCAATAAAAAATATTCTCATATCCAAAAAAAATGTATGTGGTTGGGTGGATCAAGGGTCCACTTGGATTATCACCAAAAACGTGATTTTGTTCTTGAAATTTTGCAATAATTGGCTTTCCATTCACTGGATTAGCAATGTGTGTGCAGTTCCCTCCAATTTGTTTTGGATAAGGGGTGGCTGGGTAAGGTTAACCCTATGTACATTTTTGGGGATTGTTTAGTTTTGCAAAGCCTCTTTGTTGTTAATTATTGTTAAATGTATTCCATGGAACAAGATTAACTGTGAAGATGTTTGTTTAACAGAATTTCACTCGAGAAAAAAATGAAATTTATCAATAGGGTTATTCTTCTGAAATCTCAAGCTGTAGACATTTGAGCAAACATGCTACACTGTTTATTTTCTCTTTTTAATAGAAACCATTGTTTGCTGATATTACAAACCACTGAAACATTGTGCTGTCTGTATATCTTGGAATTGTAGATCTCATTTTGTAAAGCACTTGCCAGTATTTATGTGTTTATTTATGCATTTGTTTGTCATGCTGCAGTATATTTATTCGGTGAACTCGTGAAGTTCTTTGTTTGATCTTTCTAAATGGGTAATTGTACTCCTTTGTGTACATGAATTTGTTTATTGGCTGTATCTACGCTGTTTCTGATCAGTGAAAAGCTGGAGCAGTGAGAAGTCCTTTCCATAAAGGTTGATTGGAAGGTCAGCCACACAGATGAGTTTGTTGTTTTTTGTTGTTTCTCTGTTGTTCCTGCCATGAGTGGACGTCCACGAGGTGAATATTGACACTGGCTCTTTTTTGTGGTTAATCGGTTAGAGGACTTGAAATAAAATAGAGATGAGATTTGTGTACATGCAGAAGAATGCGGACTGAGCAAAGACATGAAATGTGTTTTTCATTAATGAATAACACAAAAAGTGTTCTGGGTACATTTGTGATTTTTATTGTACGATATTTATTCACATTGTTGCTATGACTGTTATACATCCGTCCAGCTTTTTACTTCCCAAAATAAAGTTGTGCAAGCACACTGTAGAGTTTGTTTATCTTATTTCATTATAATGACATGCACAGTTTATGCTGCTCTGCTTTGTCGACTATAGTGGTAAACATGCTTGGGTACACGATACTGAAAGTGAAACTCAACAACAAAACGATGGTAAAGTACCTGGTAGAAGATAATGATGTTCGTCATTGCACAAGGAAGTACAACACATGGTGTACACGAGAAAATTACATATAAAACAGTTTGTGGCTGTGTATGTTTTACCAGTGATTTAAATGATTCACCATGGTATGCATTTGTTTTAATATGACGAAAACATGAGCTAAAAAAACCTGAAAAACACTCTCTGTCCAAGTTATATAAACTAGCCAGAACCCTGAGCCATACATATATAAAAAGAACGATCAACCCTCATTTATATTTGTAAAGAATTACAGTTGCTGTATTTTCACCCTCCTCAATTCATTTTAGGTAAATAACATTTAATTTAACAAAATAACACCCATATTTGCACACACGAGCTAGCATGTCATAGTGGATACTAAATATGGGTCAGGTAAAATTTTGCCAAAGAAACAAATGAAAAAATTTAAGTGGGGAGGGACCTTTAACTGAAAACTTATTAGCTAATAAAAAAATCTGTAAAAACTCGAGTCACTGTAAACTTGGACAGGAGACTAACATCTGGTAAACAGTGCCTTTGAATATGTCCAACAGCATCATTGTAACATCGTAGCAATAAGCGCCGTATAACTTGCCTGTTTTGATATCTTCTTGGTATCACAATCATTTTGTGTCCTGAAAAAAGCCATACAATCAGATCAGATCAATCAATCAGATTAATGACTAAAATGTCATTAACCTGATTTTACATGAAATAATGTTTTAGCCATTGTTGGGTAACTGTTTGTACCTGTGATCAAAAAGCACAGGCTTGGTGCCTTCATACACTCGTCTCACTTCATTGCATAACAAAATGCAGACTGTACGTCCTACTCAAAGAGCTGCAACATAAACATAACTGTTGTATAAATGCATTATATATATATATATATACATGAATTAAATGACAACGCCAAAAGGTAGATCTGATCAGATCAGATAGGTGAAAGAACAGAGGCGAGTGGACCTCAGCATGTGGGGGGAGGGGAGATACTGCCAGACTGCCTCCAAAGTTAGCGTACATTTATTAATATAAAATAGATAAGTGCCTCTGAGTGCGATTTATATACACTGTCCACCCGTCTGCTCTGGTCCGCCTGTTAGGTTGCCCAGCCATCTGCTCTGGTCCGCCTGTTAGGCTGACCCTGCTGGTCAAATTATAATTAAAAACTGTGGTTCATTAAAATACATTTGAGCAGCCATGATCTTAGAATAGATAGAGTTGATATTTTTATAACACGATTTTAGAGTAAACACAGACTTTTAAAATTCTTCGTCAAATTAATTCTTCGTCCAATTATGTAATTGTAAAATGATTACAGGAAAACCATGCACTGTGTAATTACACCAATTACAATAATTACAGTATTTTTTTTATCACTAACTTTATCAAAAAGCCTATCTTCTTGCACCCTAGATGGTGCATAGTGCCACACTTAGCTATAGAGATTGTATCAAATAGCAGAAGTTACTAAGTGGCCACATGCACCAAGGTGCAAAGAGGATAATGTTCTCCACCATCTTCCAAGAACTCTGTCCCAGTTAGTTTCTCTCTACTTGTACATGATATGTAATTGTAATGGCATAATTGATTTGAACATATTAGAAGTGTAATCATAACAAAAAGTCATTGCAATTGACTTTGTGTAATTACACCCAGTCCTGTTCTATTCTGCTGCAAAAATACACACGACTTCTTTGGGAAGCATTCAGCCATGCTGCAATTACTGTGTGGAGACTATTCATTCACACACCCACCATTCTATAGTCAGGTACTCATTTATACAGCTGAGTGAACTTAGGCATTGTGGAGTAAACGAAATTAGCCTAACTTCGAAATGGCAGCATGAGGATCCCAGCCCAGGTTCTCTCAACGGAGAGTCTGATGTTCTAACCACAACGCCACCGTGCCCCAGTGTTAGTTGAGGGTGTAGAACTGTGAGCGAACCACGATGTTGTGAGAGGACACCTCGTGAGACGTCAGCTGTTCCTTGCGCTTGAAAGCCACCCCACACACAATGCACCTATAGGGTTTCTCCCCAGTGTGAGTCAGCTGATGGCGTCGCATATTTCCCTTCTGTGTGAACAACTTCTCACAGTACACGCAACCGTACCGCCCGTGTGCTGCCATGCAGTGCTGTTCAAACAGGGCAACACCGTGCAGCACCGCCGTGCACATGGCACACACATACGTTCTGTCGGGATGGGGTGGGGCTTGCGGAGGTGTCACCTCCTCCCTGACGGTCCGTGCAGGCTCCTGTCTGTCATGCAAATTATCATCGCCGGTGGTGGGGGAACGTTCGTCGTCTGATATATTGTACACCTTGATATCGCTATGAGTCTCGTATCGTGTTGTCTCATTTGTTGGCGAGATATTATCAACGGATTCCTTCCCCACTACTGACTCTGCATGTCGAGTACTGGGAAGTGTCACATTCATCCTGTCTGTGAATTGTTCGTCACGCAAACCTTCTTTGACATGCCAACTGTCCCCTACATTGTCAATGCCGTGATTGTGAAACAAATGTCTCCTGTACATGTCACTGTCAAAGAAGTCTATGTGACAAGTCATGCAATACAGTGCTTGGAGCTGATGGATAGCGAGAGTATGACTACGACGCTCGAACACGTCTTTGAACATCCTCGGACAGTAATGACATGGGTGCCAGCAGTGGGTCTTCTCCACATGGCACACGTACTCGTCAAACGTAGTATGATTCTGCCAGCAGAACTCACACAAAAACTGTTCTACTGGATCACCTGGATGAAGGGCTTTCTTTCCAGGCACAGGGATCTCCTGGGTGTTGCTAGATGAGAGATCTATCACGTTGTCTTCGCTGGCGTAGTCAACATCATCACCAGCCTGGCATTCTATAATCATCTTTTTCTTGGTGTCTTTTTTAACCAAATCAAGCGTAAAGTCAGTGGATGTAGATGACTTCTCACTTCTTTCATGTGAATCAAGAACCGATGTTTTTATCTCATGTACACAGTGACTTGGTTCACAAACAACACTTTCAGTGCCTGTATGGTGTACCATATCATGTTGCTGCTCTGAACTGTGAATGTTTCTGCCTGGTGGCTTATCATCACATTGGTTTATACAGACAATGTATTCGCTGGTGAGCAACGACGGGATGCCTTTTGTGGTTGTCAAACCATCTTTGTTAGTCTGACACGCTGCTGGAGCTGAAGTTGCGGTTGGTCCAGAACACAAGTCTTCTGCATCATAGTTACACTGATCTTCACAGACTGAACGAGAACCACATTGGCATTGTAGACTATGTGGACGTCGCTGACAAGTGCTACGAGATCGCCTCAATAGCCTCACACGTTGTCTGTGTTTAGGTGAATACCGATGTCTCATGTGTGACATGCCATCAGTTAATCCCACATGACACGTGTGACAAAAATGTGACATGGGTTTATGGTGCAACTTCCTCACGTGACTGACCAGTTGGCATTTTGCAACAAATCTTGCATAGCATACGCCACATTCGTATGACTGCTCACTCCTTGTCTGACCCAGAGCAGTCTTATCACAACAACGTCTACCTGGCGACACACACCTCTTGTCATCTGACTTTGAGGCAACCTCCTGCAGGTGTGACACTTCCTCCTCCTGGGATTCTGTATTCACCAACGACACATCCGGAGTATGGCCACGGTGCTGTTTTGGGTCACAGGCAACGTTTTCATTAATCAGTTCTAATCGCTCGTGAATTTTCACCACAATCTGATGTGGTTCATCATCAGAACATATGCACACAATGCCATCGACCATAACGTTGCCCGAGAGCCCGGCGGTCACCCGACAAAGTTGAATGATTGACTCCTCCAGTAACTTGGTTGTTGTGCATCGGTCTTCCCTCTTCTTCATATCCATGGCGGATGGCCGACCTACAGAACACATAATGAATCAGTGTGATAAAATAAATATATAAATATTACTTATAGAGCACCAAATCTAGTTAAAAAATATTTTAATTATTTAAAATTAAATAATAACATTTAAATAGTTAAATTACATATTATTAAAAATATTATAAGTAAATAATTACATTAAAATTAAATTACAATAAAAATACATTAACATTTAATTACAGTAAAAATTACAATAGAAAATACATTAAAAATAAATTACAATAAAAATTATATTAAAAAAATAATGTGGTTATGTGTGCGAACGAGCGTGCATGCGTGTTTGCATGCGTGCGTATGTTGTGTGTGTATTGTGCGGTCGTCACTGTTAGGGTTAAGTGATATCAGCTATGTCTACCTGATACAATGGTCGAGTCAAAGCCTGTTAGTTACAGTCTAACACTCAAAAAAGGAAAGATTAACATAACATGTCATTTAATGCTGGTGATGGGAGAGGCTTTTGTCTAGAGGGGTCATGTCCTGGATTCCTTTTACATGTGCACATGCAATCACAACCACCAACATTAGAGCAGTTAATATTTCCACTTTCCCTATCAAATTTGGACCCGACTGAGAAATCAATAATTTTTTTGTGACACCATCAATATGGTCATTTCCAGTTTTAGTTGTCATTCCAAATTAACAAAAGGGACATACGTCTAGATAGTAGATTAATAATCATACATATAGCAATTTCCATTACACAAAGTGAATGATGATTGGCCTCTTAATGTAAAGGGTTGCTAAAATAAATAAAGCATTTATATTTCACACAAAAAATCGTGGAAATATGACAACTATGACAAACTGCATTATATTATCTAATCTACTGACTAATCAATAAAATTTTTTTTAATGGGTGGTCCAACATCTATAATAGAATATGGACACCGGGACCGTTTGTTATGGGGTCCATGGATATTTTATCCAGTAGTAGTACTGGTGGACATCACTGACACGTCACACTGTAGTCAAAGGGTTCAACGTAGTCAAAGCCCGGCCAGAGTCAGAGACAGGGTAGTCCAGGGGATCTCTCTTTATTTGCGTCAATGACCCATTAAACTCTACAAGGTTTGGTTTCGGGCGAATTCCCGTTAACTGGGACCGACTTACCACATAAAATAGTTGATGTGCGTCAATAAATAAGACTAGGATGAAGTCGCATCTATTTTCATGGTGATGAACAATAGAATTTACTGTTTACGTTTTGTGGTGACACTGGTCTCAACTCGGCCCATTATGAACTCATCCAAAAGCAATGCGGCAGTGAACGCGGCACGCTTCAGCTCGGCCACGGTCAACTTGTTCTAGGTTCGGCATTAGAGATCAGACCACATGCAGTGCACTGCTAAAAAGAAGTGTCTTATTTTAAGAAAAAAAAACAAGAAACAAATTCTAGGGAGATATGTAAGAACTTTTTGGTGATTTAAGAAATTTTTCACAAGAAAATATTTCGTGGTTTAAGAAAATATATTCTCAATTCAAGAAAAGTGTACAGAAATATTTGTTGTCTTATCTAAGAAAACTGTGTTCTTAAGTCAAGAAAAAAGCAAGAAAATGTTTCTTAAATATTTTCTAGGGAGCCACAAAAGAACATTTGTTAATCAAGAAATGTTTTTTATTTCATAAGAAATTTTTTTTATATAGTCATTTCTGATGTTTCACATTAATAAGAATATTTTTTCTAAACAAGAAAAAAATTCAGAAAGAGTTGTTTTTGAAATAAGAAACATTTTCTTATTTAAATATTTTCTTGTAACAAGAATAGTTTCTGATCAAGGAATATATTGTAAAATGCCAAATCAGGGATTTAAACACCAAACACACACATTACAACCATTGCACCTCTACAGAAGGGGTGGCCTTATAAGAGGGGACTACTGGCACAGTTAAGTACGATTAAATTAAATTGCCATAGCATAAAACTAAATTTCCATAATAAGATCAACAATTTGTTGGAACTTTTGAATTGTGTACAATTTGAAAGACACAGTAGCTATGGCGTCATTTAGGTGTCTATGTCATTCTCCACACATCATAGAAGGAATGCTATATTGCCAGAAGATACAATAGTTAATGAACTTCCTAGCTTGTGCAGAATTTCATCCATAGGTTTATTTTATTACAAATTAGCCTTCGTGAAATGTAAAACAGTCAGTGTGATGATAAGTGAATGTGCATTTTCACATTTATTCATCATCAAAATGTGTTATTGACAAGTTGAAAGTACTGAATATAATAACAACTGCAAACTGCCATATTTCAAACAGCTCGGCTGCTGCACAAACTCAAAAATGTTCTCACTGTGTTTATTGCGTTGCAGAGAATGTCAAATTGCTATAAAAGAATATGTCTGGACAACATGCTTCTCTTTAGTCTCATGGAATGAACAGGGTACAAGTCAAACCATTCAGGGGTCTTTTTATTATGTATTTCCTACTGGTTGTACAGGGGTGTATAAGCTGCATGTCTTCTACTACCATCCTGGTACTAGATTATGCAGACATGGAAGCTAACTGGTGACCCTCACACAACCCTCATTAGCACAGACCATTAATGACACCGCTGGGGCACTGGGAGTGTGCTCACTGCATGTGTTTCACAAATTAAGTGTTATGTCATGGGAGACTGAGCTAAATCTCATGTCAACCATACATTTATAGGCACACACACTGACAATATTTTAAAATCAAAGTGTGCTGAAGAAAGATTACACATATGCCAAATACCTGATTAATTAATTAAAATTCCATGTGTTATTGATTACTGTAAATTATGCTTGAATCATTATATTTGGTATCATATCCTAACTCTAGTTGTCAGAAATAATTCATGCAATAGAACCAATATATCCTTTACTCCAAGAGTCGATAGCCAAAAGTTATGTTGTTGATTTCACTAATATCGTAATCTGATAATAAAAAA
This sequence comes from Lamellibrachia satsuma, assembly GCA_033239005.1. Lineage (NCBI taxonomy): Eukaryota > Metazoa > Annelida > Polychaeta > Sabellida > Siboglinidae > Lamellibrachia > Lamellibrachia satsuma. The sequence continues at coordinate 1,624,251 of BSQZ01000028.1, forward strand.
TTTAGTAATATGATAATCAGAAATATTACATTTAAATATTATTTGGTAGCAGACTTCAACTTGTTAACAAATGCAAATGCATTTGAATTAACATTTTGGATGGCATGCACGTTAAAATGCAGATGTGACATTTTCAGTGCGTTTGCATGCAAACCATACCATAAACATCAAGGTCATCAAGACTCAACATAGAACATATATTTGAATGCAACATTCAAACATTTCATATTTCAAATGCTCAATCAAATGCAGACATAATTGTTTGCATAATTATTATTGTTAGAGTCTGCATTTGATATACAGTTTTCTATTATTGCTTATAACTAATAAGCCTCATATTGTATTCTATGCTGTTGTTTGATTCTTAAATTCATCATATGTACATACATGATAATTATACGTACAACGTAATATATGTCCCCTATATAGGCCACTTTGTAAGGTATAATGCGTATCAGGGCATCCGGTCTGACACATATCTTGAAGTCACTACATATTAGGGAATTAACAGGTTAGGGATGAGCGTTACTAACTTCTAATAATTGTATTATGTCATGTCACCTTCTGTGTTTTTGTGGCCTTTCTGGCCATTACACAGGTAAATCTTTACAACGTATACATGTTTACTGCTATAGCCATATATAGGTGGCGATATCCATGTAGAATTCTGCAAATTGTCCAGGATGAACAGGGCCACATCCAAAACACTAGTAGTACATTTCTGGCGATACAAGGACATCCGCTTGAGAATTCTTTTCAGGTGTGTGAGACTTTATGTTATCTGATGTTTAACAGCCAAGTAATAAATAATTTCTTTCTGACTAAATCCTAATTTGAAGTACAGGTGCACAAGTTCATCTCAGTCAGCATCCATTGAAGTAATCAATGATGTTCTAATGACTCCAAGATCTGTGTCAGACCAGACAACCTGTAGATAATTCTTGTTACAAACATTTTATTATCACGTACATATGTATAATTATCATGCATGTACATACATATTAGCTATCATGTACATACATAACTATCATGTACATATGTACATACGTAAAACTATCATGTACGTACGTATACCTATCATGTACGTACTTTAAAAATATATATGTCATGTCCCCATAATGTCCCCTATGGGGCTTTGTACAAATCTTTCTTGAGTAAGAAATATTTTCTTCATTCAAGAATATTTTCTTATTCAGCCACATATTTGGATCTTGTTAAGATAAAATTTATACAAATATTTTCTTGCATAAAAAAATATTTTTGGCAGTGTGCATTGTTGAATTGGTGGCCATGCAAACGTTTTGCCTGATTATGAGAAAACTGGACCATAAAAAATCTGAAAATAATTCACAGCCACCCCTATCTTATTATTGATATTCTGAACAAGTTTTGTCAAAATCACACAGCTTCAACTCTAAATCTTGTGACAAATGCACCAAACTTAAAAATCAGCAGCTTTTGCCAAATATGAATATGTCTACCGGTGTTTTGGGCACCATCGAAATACCTACACGTCTTTGAATCCACGTCATACTGCAACATCTCACTGCAACATTTTGAATGTTCCAACCTTGCTGGCTGAATACATTTTCTTCTTGGCAAATAAAATCACTGAAATCAGCTAAATTGCAAAAAGATGATTATTTTACTTCTGTTCTGGGTTCATGTTGAAAACAAATCTTTGCCCTGAAGCCTTCTGTACACTCTGTTGACATTTTAATGACTTGGACATTTTAATTTATTTAACTTGTTTTATTTAACTTATGTTTATCTAATGTATCAACTCAATTGTAGTTGTTTACTTTAATTTATTAATTTTATTTATTTATTTAACTTCTTTATTTAACTGATTTAATTAATTTACTTAACTTATGTTTACCTGTCTTCTAACCACATTTTATTTTTAATTTATTTATTTTCAATTATTTAGTATCGTCTTGTTAGGACCTTTGCGCAGGTTTTTAACCCAGAAACATGGCACGCTATAAATGTGTAACAATAATAATAAATAATGTCATGCAAATAAAGTAGCTGTGGTTTTGAGACAGTATCCCATTAAAAAAATTTTGCACCTGAAATTTTTTATGAATAGGGAAACGGGCACATTTGTAGACTACAATACATGTGTTACACGCAGGTTTTAATTTCTAGTTGCTGGTTGGCAGGACATGCGTGTGTCAGTTATGATAAAACTCCTCATGTATGAAGACAGAATCAATTTGGCATGGGCAATAAATGACAAGAGCATCTTCACTGTTGACTTTCTTGAAAACAAAAGTTGTAGGATTTGATGAAAATTCTATTTCAGATCAACGACAAGAGAAACATCAAAGTGTATAGTCTTTGTTAAAACCAAATCGTAACTTTGTGTAGTGTGGTATTGCCAAACCAATCAACATGCAATTGTAGTTTGTATTTAGTACATGCAATAGATGAACCTTTTTCCTAATGATGCAATAATATTACTAGGAAGTGTTTATTAAATGTAAGGAATCCTACAAATCAAGAACAGGGTGGCTCCTATAACAGCCGACTAAATGTAGTCTTTGTATGAGTCTCCTGTACGATATGTGACACTAACCTTTAATTTGATATTTAATTTTCTGTACAATTATTGTTACCAGTTTGTTTTTCTGTTGACTTAAAATGAACAAGTTCTATGGTATATACTAGGATACATGCGTTGTATGGTATATACTAGGATACATGCGTTGTATGGTATATACTAGGATACATGCATTGTATGGTATATACTAGGATACATGCATTGTATGGTATACACTAGGATACATGCGTTGTATGGTATATACTAGGATACATGCGTTGTATGGTATACACTAGGATACATGCGTTGTATGGTATATACTAGGATACGTGTGTGGCTGCGCACACACGAATAAAGTTTTGCTGTGCTGGTAGTGAAAACATTTACACTGGTTTTTTTCTCAAAATATTACTGAAATGGTGCATTATGGTGAACACCGAGTCTACTGCAGCCATCTGTGTTTCAGTATATTTGGCATACAGGTATGTGAATGTGTGGTTATCATATTACATTTTAGGTTTAACATATCAGAGAAATGAATCAACAATTTTAATACAAATATAATTTTTATTATAATTATTATTATGTATTTCTACCAAAGATAAAAAATTACACTATATTTTATTATGTAGTGTATGTGTGTGTGTGTGTGAACAAATTAATATTACCAATATTAAAAACAATGACACATAATAATACAGTAAATTATACTATAATATACTATTAGTATAATAATAATATACAGGTATATTTTTTGCAATATTTTACAATCATTTACATCAGTACATGTCACCTTTACTTTTATCATAAAAGTGTTGCAATGAATGTCTTTAGTAGAACACAGGGTGAATAACTTAACAATTATTACTTTCCTGACCACAAGTAATGACAACAATAATTGTGTAGCAGTAGCACAGTAGTAAGAACGCTGGACTCAATAAAATTGAAAGGATTGTTTCAAAGTTTGGGCAGTTTTGTTCACTCTACATTGCCTCAGATCACTCAGCTGTAAATGAGTACCTGGCTATAGACAGTTCACTCAGCTGTAAATGAGTACCTGGCTATAGACAGTTCACGCCCAGTGATATATACGCTGTCCTGCACTGTTTGCTGTCCAGTGATATATACGCTGTCTTGCACTGTTTGCTGTCCAGTGATATATATGCTGTCCTGCACTGTGTGCCGTCCAGTGATATATACGCTGTCCTGCACTGTGTGCCGTCCAGTATTATATACGCTGTCCCGCACTGTGTGCCGTCCAGTGATATATACAGTTATAATTAAATAGACGCACGCGCACCGAGCAATTAATTCAAGTGGCCCCCACTGTACAATTAATTCAAGTGGCCCCACTGTACAATTAATTCAAGTGGCCCCCACTGTACAATGTGTAAATAATTGTCTTATTGCATTAAATGTGTTGAAATGTTACTTATAAACCCAAGTAATAAATACCTTATCGAATGTTACTGGGTTTATGCACTCGCTGTTTTAGAATGTTGTATTTGGATCGCAAGCTCGCTAATACAAACCCAGTACCATTCTATAAGTGTATATTATGCAATAATGTTGGTTGTTTGTTTTCCAGAGAGACCAAGTGCTCCATGGACAGTCTGAAGTTCGTGTGTAGCTGGCAAGGCACCGTGCGAGGAGCACGTCTCTCTATCAAGATCGGAGGCCTGCAGCTTGAGGGGTGCACCTTCGATGGGACTCGATTGGCAGAGAACCAGCGAGATTCTGCTACCGTCTCCTCTGTACCTAACTGTGTAGTCGCTGATATCAAAGGTATGTTTATTTATTATAATTTTTTATTACTTTAATAACTATTTATTTATTATATTGTTTTATTAAATTATTTACAATCATTAATTATTTATTATAATTTATTTACTATAATTATTTATTTATTATATTTATTATTAATCTTAGTCAAATGCTCTATTTTTTATTATATATTTTTAGCTCTAATATTATGTACAATATATATATATATATATATATATATATATATATATATATATACTATTATATATAATATTATATATTTTAGCTATAACATCATAATTATTTGTTATTTTTATGATTGCATGTATGTTTTGTACATGTCTATTAACGGGCTGGTCCCAGATTTAACAAGATTGCCCTTCAAGGCAAATGCCCAGATGGCAAGTGGACAAAGAAGCCATTGGCTTATCGAGAGTTTTTCATCTATGTGTAACCCGCCCTCCTGAAATATGTGTCGACCTGTAGAAAATTTGTTACATTCATTTATTGTCCTCCGTGAGAATGAGTACTTCCTGATATTCAATCTACACTAATCCTTTACTAATGTAACTTTATGTCCTCTTGTTCTACTATGTTTCTTTAGTGAAAAAAATATTTCTATCAATATTTTCATAACCATTCAATATCTTAAAAACTTCAATTTGATCTTCTCCTAACCTCCTTGTATCTAGGGTTGTTAAACCAAATTCTTTTGGGCGTTCTTCATAACTAAGGTCTCTCAGTTCTGGAATCAGTTTAGTTGCTCTCCTCTGTATTCATTCTAGCGTATCTATATCCTTCTTACGATATGGCTCTCCAATATATGACTTTATTAATTTTAGTAATAATAAAGTTTATAAGCCATCATGTTTATCATAGCATGAGTATGACTTGGTATAGTTATCTGGAGTGCTTTGCATATTGTGTCCTTTGTGATGCTTGGAAGAGAATTATTTAGATATTTGTCAACAAGGAAGAACTAAATTGTGAACCTGGCACAGTGTCTCATGTTTTAATGACTTATTGCTTACTTCTGATTTTGTGTGAACAATTCTTGTCCAAATTTGACTGGTGAAAAGTTTACTCTGCTTATTGGCCAGATTATTTCTAAGACTGGCCAAATTATTTCTAAGACTAATTTGGGTAGAAGCTAGTTGGACCCAACATTCTTAAAAAAACACTTAACATTTCTTTTAAATCCTCCATTAAATTTGTCTATTTTTTAAACAATGTCTCTGTTGCAGGAATTGCCTGACCTCTACAGTGCTGGGGATGCCATCTCACTGCCCGTCTACTACAGCAGTGACCGAGACCACCTCGTCACTGCATCGATGTCCCATGCAGTGGTAACCAGGCCCACTGGCTGCAGTGTGGTGCTGCCATCTTCCTGCGCAGCTACTAGTTAATGTGCATCATCACGCATGGCACTGTATGCCAAATGCGAAGATACTCTCCACGACTCTCCACAACCTTAGGGGCTTTATAAATATAAAAATTTCAATAAAAATATTCTCATATCCAAAAAAATGTATGTGGTTGGGTGGATCAAGGGTCCACTTGGATTATCACCAAAAACGTGATTTTGTTCTTGAAATTTTGCAATAATTGGCTTTCCATTCACTGGATTAGCAATGTGTGTGCAGTTCCCTCCAATTTGTTTTGGATAAGGGGTGGCTGGGTAAGGTTAACCCTATGTACATTTTTGGGGATTGTTTAGTTTTGCAAAGCCTCTTTGTTGTTAATTATTGTTAAATGTATTCCATGGAACAAGATTAACTGTGAAGATGTTTGTTTAACAGAATTTCACTCGAGAAAAAAATGAAATTTATCAATAGGGTTATTCTTCTGAAATCTCAAGCTGTAGACATTTGAGCAAACATGCTACACTGTTTATTTTCTCTTTTTAATAGAAACCATTGTTTGCTGATATTACAAACCACTGAAACATTGTGCTGTCTGTATATCTTGGAATTGTAGATCTCATTTGTAAAGCACTTGCCAGTATTTATGTGTTTATTTATGCATTTGTTTGTCATGCTGCAGTATATTTATTCGGTGAACTCGTGAAGTTCTTTGTTTGATCTTTCTAAATGGGTAATTGTACTCCTTTGTGTACATGAATTTGTTTATTGGCTGTATCTACGCTGTTTCTGATCAGTGAAAAGCTGGAGCAGTGAGAAGTCCTTTCCATAAAGGTTGATTGGAAGGTCAGCCACACAGATGAGTTTGTTGTTTTTGTTGTTTCTCTGTTGTTCCTGCCATGAGTGGACGTCCACGAGGTGAATATTGACACTGGCTCTTTTTTGTGGTTGTCGGTTAGAGGACTTGAAATAAAATAGAGATGAGATTTGTGTACATGCAGAAGAATGCGGACTGAGCAAAGACATGAAATGTGTTTTTCATTAATGAATAACACAAAAAGTGTTCTGGGTACATTTGTGATTTTTATTGTACGATATTTATTCACATTGTTGCTATGACTGTTATACATCCGTCCAGCTTTTTACTTCCCAAAATAAAGTTGTGCAAGCACACTGTAGAGTTTGTTTATCTTATTTCATTATAATGACATGCACAGTTTATGCTGCTCTGCTTTGTCGACTATAGTGGTAAACATGCTTGGGTACACGATACTGAAAGTGAAACTCAACAACAAAACGATGGTAAAGTACCTGGTAGAAGATAATGATGTTCGTCATTGCACAAGGAAGTACAACACATGGTGTACACGAGAAAATTACATATAAAACAGTTTGTGGCTGTGTATGTTTTACCAGTGATTTAAATGATTCACCATGGTATGCATTTGTTTTAATATGACGAAAACATGAGCTAAAAAACCTGAAAACACTCTCTGTCCAAGTTATATAAACTAGCCAGAACCCTGAGCCATACATATATAAAAAGAACGATCAACCCTCATTTATATTTGTAAAGAATTACAGTTGCTGTATTTTCACCCTCCTCAATTCATTTTAGGTAAATAACATTTAATTTAACAAAATAACACACATATTTGCACACACGAGCTAGCATGTCATAGTGGATACTAAATATGGGTCAGGTAAAATTTTGCCAAAGAAACAAATGAAAAAATTTAAGTGGGGAGGGACCTTTAACTGAAAACTTATTAGCTAATAAAAAAATCTGTAAAAACTCGAGTCACTGTAAACTTGGACAGGAGACTAACATCTGGTAAACAGTGCCTTTGAATATGTCCAACAGCATCATTGTAACATCGTAGCAATAAGCGCCGTATAACTTGCCTGTTTTGATATCTTCTTGGTATCACAATCATTTTGTGTCCTGAAAAAAGCCATACAATCAGATCAGATCAATCAATCAGATTAATGACTAAAATGTCATTAACCTGATTTTACATGAAATAATTTTTTAGCCATTGTTGGGTAACTGTTTGTACCTGTGATCAAAAAGCACAGGCTTGGTGCCTTCATACACTCGTCTCACTTCATTGCATAACAAAACGCAGACTGTACGTCCTACTCAAAGAGCTGCAACATAAACATAACTGTTGTATAAATGCATTATATATATATATATATATATATACATGAATTAAATGACAACGCCAAAAGGTAGATCTGATCAGATCAGATAGGTGAAAGAACAGAGGCGAGTGGACCTCAGCATGTGGGGGAGGGGAGATACTGCCAGACTGCCTCCAAAGTTAGCGTACATTTATTAATATAAAATAGATAAGTGCCTCTGAGTGCGATTTATATACACTGTCCACCCGTCTGCTCTGGTCCGCCTGTTAGGTTGCCCAGCCATCTGCTCTGGTCCGCCTGTTAGGCTGACCCTGCTGGTCAAATTATAATTAAAAACTGTGGTTCATTAAAATACATTTGAGCAGCCATGATCTTAGAATAGATAGAGTTGATATTTTTATAACACGATTTTAGAGTAAACAGACTTTTAAAATTCTTCGTCAAATTAATTCTTCGTCCAATTATGTAATTGTAAAATGATTACAGGAAAACCATGCACTGTGTAATTACACCAATTACAATAATTACAGTATTTTTTTATCACTAACTTTATCAAAAAGCCTATCTTCTTGCACCCTAGATGGTGCATAGTGCCACACTTAGCTATAGAGATTGTATCAAATAGCAGAAGTTACTAAGTGGCCACATGCACCAAGGTGCAAAGAGGATAATGTTCTCCACCATCTTCCAAGAACTCTGTCCCAGTTAGTTTCTCTCTACTTGTACATGATATGTAATTGTAATGGCATAATTGATTTGAACATATTAGAAGTGTAATCATAACAAAAAGTCATTGCAATTGACTTTGTGTAATTACACCCAGTCCTGTTCTATTCTGCTGCAAAAATACACACGACTTCTTTGGGAAGCATTCAGCCATGCTGCAATTACTGTGTGGAGACTATTCATTCACACACCCACCATTCTATAGTCAGGTACTCATTTATACAGCTGAGTGAACTTAGGCATTGTGGAGTAAACGAAATTAGCCTAACTTCGAAATGGCAGCATGAGGATCCCAGCCCAGGTTCTCTCAACAGAGAGTCTGATGTTCTAACCACAACGCCACCGTGCCCCAGTGTTAGTTGAGGGTGTAGAACTGTGAGCGAACCACGATGTTGTGAGAGGACACCTCGTGAGACGTCAGCTGTTCCTTGCGGCTGAAAGCCACCCCACACACAATGCACCTATAGGGTTTCTCCCCAGTGTGAGTCAGCTGATGGCGTCGCATATTTCCCTTCTGTGTGAACAACTTCTCACAGTACACGCAACCGTACCGCCCGTGTGCTGCCATGCAGTGCTGTTCAAACAGGGCAACACCGTGCAGCACCGCCGTGCACATGGCACACACATACGTTCTGTCGGGATGGGGTGGGGCTTGCGGAGGTGTCACCTCCTCCCTGACGGTCCGTGCAGGCTCCTGTCTGTCATGCAAATTATCATCGCCGGTGGTGGGGAACGTCGTCGCCTGATATATTGTACACCTTGATATCGCTATGAGTCTCGTATCGTGTTGTCTCATTTGTTGGCGAGATATTATCAACGGATTCCTTCCCCACTACTGACTCTGCATGTCGAGTACTGGGAAGTGTCACATTCATCCTGTCTGTGAATTGTTCGTCACGCAAACCTTCTTTGACATGCCAACTGTCCCCTACATTGTCAATGCCGTGATTGTGAAACAAATGTCTCCTGTACATGTCACTGTCAAAGAAGTCTATGTGACAAGTCATGCAATACAGTGCTTGGAGCTGATGGATAGCGAGAGTATGACTACGACGCCGAACACGTCTTTGAACATCCTCGGACAGTAATGACATGGGTGCCAGCAGTGGGTCTTCTCCACATGGCACACGTACTCGTCAAACGTGAGTATGATTCTGCCAGCAGAACTCACACAAAAACTGTTCTACTGGATCACCTGGATGAAGGGCTTTCTTTCCAGGCACAGGGATCTCCTGGGTGTTGCTAGATGAGAGATCTATCACGTTGTCTTCGCTGGCGTAGTCAACATCATCACCAGCCTGGCATTCTATAATCATCTTTTTCTTGGTGTCTTTTTTAACCAAATCTAGCGTAAAGTCAGTGGATGTAGATGACTTCTCACTTCTTTCATGTGAATCAAGAACCGATGTTTTTATCTCATGTACACAGTGACTTGGTTCACAAACAACACTTTCAGTGCCTGTATGGTGTACCATATCATGTTGCTGCTCTGAACTGTGAGAATGTTTCTGCCTGGTGGCTTATCATCACATTGGTTTATACAGACAATGTATTCGCTGGTGAGCAACGACGGGATGCCTTTTGTGGTTGTCAAACCATCTTTGTTAGTCTGACACGCTGCTGGAGCTGAAGTTGCGGTTGGTCCAGAACACAAGTCTTCTGCATCATAGTTACACTGATCTTCACAGACTGAACGAGAACCACATTGGCATTGTAGACTATGTGGACGTCGCTGACAAGTGCTACGAGATCGCCTCAATAGCCTCACACGTTGTCTGTGTTTAGGTGAATACCGATGTCTCATGTGTGACATGCCATCAGTTAATCCCACATGACACGTGTGACAAAAATGTGACATGGGTTTATGGTGCAACTTCCTCACGTGACTGACCAGTTGGCATTTTGCAACAAATCTTGCCGAGCATACGCCACATTCATATGACTGCTCACTCCTTGTCTGACCCAGAGCAGTCTTATCACAACAACGTCTACCTGGCGACACACACCTCTCGTCATCTGACTTTGAGGCAACCTCCTGCAGGTGTGACACTTCCTCCTCCTGGGATTCTGTATTCACCAACGACACATCCGGAGTATGGCCACGGTGCTGTTTTGGGTCACAGGCAACGTTTTCATTAATCAGTTCTAATCGCTCGTGAATTTTCACCACAATCTGATGTGGTTCATCATCAGAACATATGCACACAATGCCATCGACCATAACGTTGCCCGAGAGCCCGGCGGTCACCCGACAAAGTTGAATGATTGACTCCTCCAGTAACTTGGTTGTTGTGCATCGGTCTTCCCTCTTCTTCATATCCATGGCGGATGGCCGACCTACAGAACACATAATGAATCAGTGTGATAAAATAAATATATAAATATTACTTATAGAGCACCAAATCTAGTTAAAAAATATTTTAATTATTTAAAATTAAATAATAACATTTAAATAGTTAAATTACATATTATTAAAAATATTATAAGTAAATAATTACATTAAAATTAAATTACAATAAAAATACATTAACATTTAATTACAGTAAAAATTACAATAGAAAATACATTAAAAATAAATTACAATAAAAATTATATTAAAAAATAATGTGGTTATGTGTGCGAACGAGCGTGCATGCGTGTTTGCATGCGTGCGTATGTTGTGTGTGTATTGTGCGGTCGTCACTGTTAGGGTTAAGTGATATCAGCTATGTCTACCTGATACAATGGTCGAGTCAAAGCCTGTTAGTTACAGTCTAACACTCAAAAAAGGAAAGATTAACATAACATGTCATTTAATGCTGGTGATGGGAGAGGCTTTTGTCTAGAGGGGTCATGTCCTGGATTCCTTTTACATGTGCACATGCAATCACAACCACCAACATTAGAGCAGTTAATATTTCCACTTTCCCTATCAAATTTGGACCCGACTGAGAACGCAATAATTTTTTTTTGTGACACCATCAATATGGTCATTTCCAGTTTTAGTTGTCATTCCAAATTAACAAAAGGGACATACGTCTAGATAGTAGATTAATAATCATACATATAGCAATTTCCATTACACAAAGTGAATGATGATTGGCCTCTTAATGTAAAGGGTTGCTAAAATAAAAAAAGCATTTATATTTCACACAAAAAATCGTGGAAATATGACAACTATGACAAACTGCATTATATTATCTAATCTACTGACTAATCAATAAAATTTTTTTTAATGGGTGGTCCAACATCTATAATAGAATATGGACACCGGGACCGTTTGTTATGGGGTCCATGGATATTTTATCCAGTAGGAGTACTGGTGGACATCACTGACACGTCACACTGTAGTCAAAGGGTTCAACGTAGTCAAAGCCCGGCCAGAGTCAGAGACAGGGTAGTCCAGGGGATCTCTCTTTATTTGCGTCAATGACCCATTAAACTCTACAAGGTTTGGTTTCGGGCGAATTCCCGTTAACTGGGACCGACTTACCACATAAAATAGTTGATGTGCGTCAATAAATAAGACTAGGATGAAGTCGCATCTATTTTCATGGTGATGAACAATAGAATTTACTGTTTACGTTTTGTGGTGACACTGGTCTCAACTCGGCCCATTATGAACTCATCCAAAAGCAACGCGGCAGTGAACGCGGCACGCTTCAGCTCGGCCACGGTCAACTTGTTCTAGGTTCGGCATTAGAGATCAGACCACATGCAGTGCACTGCTAAAAAGAAGTGTCTTATTTTAAGAAAAAAACAAGAAACAAATTCTAGGGAGATATGTAAGAACTTTTGGTGATTTAAGAAATTTTTCACAAGAAAATATTTCGTGGTTTAAGAAAATATATTCTCAATTCAAGAAAAGTGTACAGAAATATTTGTTGTCTTATCTAAGAAAACTGTGTTCTTAAGTCAAGAAAAAAGCAAGAAAATGTTTCTTAAATATTTTCTAGGGAGCCACAAAAGAACATTTGTTAATCAAGAAATGTTTTTTATTTCATAAGAAATTTTTTTATATAGTCATTTCTGATGTTTCACATTAATAAGAATATTTTTTCTAAACAAGAAAAAAATTCAGAAAGAGTTGTTTTTGAAATAAGAAACATTTTCTTATTTAAATATTTTCTTGTAACAAGAATAGTTTCTGATCAAGGAATATATTGTAAAATGCCAAATCAGGGATTTAAACACCAAACACACACATTACAACCATTGCACCTCTACAGAAGGGGTGGCCTTATAAGAGGGGACTACTGGCACAGTTAAGTACGATTAAATTAAATTGCCATAGCATAAAACTAAATTTCCATAATAAGATCAACAATTTGTTGGAACTTTTGAATTGTGTACAATTTGAAAGACACAGTAGCTATGGCGTCATTTAGGTGTCTATGTCATTCTCACACATCATAGAAGGAATGCTATATTGCCAGAAGATACAATAGTTAATGAACTTCCTAGCTTGTGCAGAATTTCATCCATGGGTTATTTTATTACAAATTAGCCTTCATGAAATGTAAAACAGTCAGTGTGATGATAAGTGAATGTGCATTTTCACATTTATTCATCATCAAAATGTGTTATTGACAAGTTGAAAGTACTGAATATAATAACAACTGCAAACTGCCATATTTCAAACAGCTCGGCTGCTGCACAAACTCAAAAATGTTCTCACTGTGTTTATTTTCGTTGCCGAGAATGTCAAATTGCTATAAAAGAATATGTCTGGACAACATGCTTCTCTTTAGTCTCATGGAATGAACAGGGTACAAGTCAAACCATTCAGGGGTCTTTTTATTATGTATTTCCTACTGGTTGTACAGGGGTGTATAAGCTGCATGTCTTCTACTACCATCCTGGTACTAGATTATGCAGACATGGAAGCTAACTGGTGACCCTCACACAACCCTCATTAGCACAGACCATTAATGACACCGCTGGGGCACTGGGAGTGTGCTCACTGCATGTGTTTCACAAATTAAGTGTTATGTCATGGGAGACTGAGCTAAATCTCATGTCAACCATACATTTATAGGCACACACACTGACAATATTTTAAAATCAAAGTGTGCTGAAGAAAGATTACACATATGCCAAATACCTGATTAATTAATTAAAATTCCATGTGTTATTGATTACTGTAAATTATGCTTGAATCATTATATTTGGTATCATATCTTAACTCTAGTTGTCAGAAATAATTCATGCAATAGAACCAATATATCCTTTACTCCAAGAGTCGATAGCAAAAAGTTATGTTGTTGATTTCACTAATATCGTAATCTGATAATAAAAAATTTAGTAATATGATAATCAGAAATATTACATTTAAATATTATTTGGTAGCAGACTTCAACTTGTTAACAAATGCAAATGCATTTGAATTAACATTTTGGATGGCATGCACGTTAAAATGCAGATGTGACATTTTCAGTGCATTTGCATGCAAACCATACCATAAACATTTATATGTAAATTTGTTAATTCATGCAATAGCTTTAAAAGGTCATCAAGACTCAACATAGAACATATATTTGAATGCAACACTCAAACATTTCATATTTCAAATGCTCAATCAAATGCAGACATAATTGTTTGCATAATTATTATTGTTAGAGTCTGCATTTGATATACAGTTTTCTATTATTGCTTATAACTAATAAGCCTCATATTGTATTCTATGCTGTTGTTTGATTCTTAAATTCATCATATGTACATACATGATAATTATACGTACAACGTAATATATGTCCCCTATATAGGCCACTTTGTAAGGTATAACGCGTATCAGGGCATCCGGTCTGACACATATCTTGAAGTCACTACATATTAGGGAATTAACAGGTTAGGGATGAGCGTTACTAACTTCTAATAATTGTATTATGTCATGTCACCTTCTGTGTTTTTGTGGCCTTTCTGGCCATTACACAGGTAAATCTTTACAACGTATACATGTTTACTGCTATAGCCATATATAGGTGGCGATATCCATGTAGAATTCTGCAAATTGTCCAGGATGAACAGGGCCACATCCAAAACACTAGTAGTACATTTCTGGCGATACAAGGACATCCGCTTGAGAATTCTTTTCAGGTGTGTGAGACTTTAAGTTATCTGATGTTTAACAGCCAAGTAATAAATAATTTCTTTCTGACTAAATCCTAATTTGAAGTACAGGTGCACAAGTTCATCTCAGTCAGCATCCATTGAAGTAATCAATGATGTTCTAATGACTCCAAGATCTGTGTCAGACTAGACAACCTGTAGATAATTCTTGTTACAAACGTTTTATTATCACGTACATATGTATAATTATCATGCATGTACACATAACTATCACATACATACATATTAGCTATCATGTACGTACATAACTATCATGTACATATGTACATACGTAAAACTATCATGTACGTACGTATACCTATCATGTACGTACTTTAAAAATATATATGTCATGTCCCCATAATGTCCCCTATGGGGCTTTGTACAAATCTTTCTTGAGTAAGAAATATTTTCTTCATTCAAGAATATTTTCTTATTCAGCCACATATTTGGATCTTGTTAAGATAAAATTTATACAAATATTTTCTAACATAAAATAATATTTTTGGCAGTGTGCATTGTTGAATTGGTGGCCATGCAAACGTTTTGCCTGATTATGAGAAAACTGGACCATAAAAAATCTGAAAATAATTCACATTCACTCCCGTCTTATTATTGATATTCTGAACAAGTTTTGTCAAAATCACACAGCTTCAACTCTAAATCTTGTGACAAATGCACCAAACTTAAAAATCAGCAGCTTTTGCCAAATATGAATATGTCTACCGGTGTTTTGGGCACCATCGAAATACCTACACGTCTTTGAATCCACGTCATACTGCAACATCTCACTGCAACATTTTGAATGTTCCAACCTTGCTGGCTGAATACATTTTCTTCTTGGCAAATAAAATCACTGAAATCAGCTAAATTGCAAAAAGATGATTATTTTACTTCTGTTCTGGGTTCATGTTGAAAACAAATCTTTGCCCTGAAGCCTTCTGTACACTCTGTTGACATTTTAATGAGTTGGACATTTTAATTTATTTAACTTGTTTTATTTAACTTATCTGATTAACTTATGTTTATCTAATGTATCAACTCAATTGTAGTTGTTTACTTTAATTTATTAATTTTATTTATTTATTTAACTTCTTTATTTAACTTATTTAATTAATTTACTTAACTAATGTTTACCTGTCTTCTAACCACATTTTATTTTTAATTTATTTATTTTCAATTATTTAGTATCGTCTTGTTAGGACCTTTGCGCAGGTTTTTAACCCAGAAACATGGCACGCTATAAATGTGTAACAATAATAATAAATAATGTCATGCAAATAAAGTGGCTGTGGTTTTGAGACAGTATCCCATTAAAAAAATTTTGCACCTGAAATTTTTTATGAATAGGGAAATGGGCACATTTGTAGACTACAATACATGTGTTACACGCAGGTTTTAATTTCTAGTTGCTGGTTGGCAGGACATGTGTGTGTCAGTTATGATAAAACTCCTCATGTATGAAGACAGAATCAATTTGGCATGGGCAATAAATGACAAGAGCATCTTCATTGTTGACTTTCTTGAAAACAAAAGTTGTAGGATTTGATGAAAATTCTATTTCAGATCAACGACAAGAGAAACATCAAAGTGTATAGTCTTTGTTAAAACCAAATCGTAACTTTGTGTAGTGTGACATTGCCAAACCAATCAACATACAATTGTATTTTGTATTTAGTACATGCAATAGATGAACCTTTTTCCTGATGATGCAATAATATTACTAGGAAGTGTTTATTAAATGTAAGGAATCCTACAAATCAAGAACAGGGTGGCTCCTATAACAGCCGACTAAATGTAGTCTTTGTATGAGTCTCCTATACGATATGTGACACTAACCTTTAATTTCATATTTAATTTTCTGTACAATTATTGTTACCAGTTTGTTTTTCTGTTGACTTAAAATGAACAAGTTCTATGGTATATACTAGGATACATGCGTTGTATGGTATATACTAGGATACATGCGTTGTATGTATATATAGGATACATGCTAGGATACATGCATTGTATGGTATATACTAGGATACATGCATTGTATGGTATACACTAGGATACATGCGTTGTATGGTATATACTAGGATACATGCGTTGTATGGTATACACTAGGATACATGCGTTGTATGGTATATACTAGGATACGTGTGTGGCTGCGCACACACGAATAAAGTTTTGCTGTGCTGGTAGTGAAAACATTTACACTGGTTTTTTTCTCAAAATATTACTGAAATGGTGCATTATGGTGAACACCGAGTCTACTGCAGCCATCTGTGTTTCAGTATATTTGGCATACAGGTATGTGAATGTGTGGTTATCATATTACATTTTAGGTTTAACATATCAGAGAAATGAATCAACAATTTTAATACAAATATAATTTTTATTATAATTATTATTATGTATTTCTACCAAAGATAAAAATTACACTATATTTTATTATGTAGTGTATGTGTGTGTGTGTGAACAAATTAATATTACCAATATTAAAAACAATGACACATAATAATACAGTAAATTATACTATAATATACTATTAGTATAATAATAATATACAGGTATATTTTTTGCAATATTTTACAATCATTTACATCAGTACATGTCACCCTTACTTTTGTCATAAAAGTGTTGCAATGAATGTCTTTAGTAGAACACAGGGTGAATAACTTAACAATTATTACTTTCCTGACCACAAGTAATGACAACAATAATTGTGTAGCAGTAGCACAGTAGTAAGAACGCTGGACTCAATAAAATTGAAAGGATTGTTTCAAAGTTTGGGCAGTTTTGTTCACTCTACATTGCCTCAGTTCACTCAGCTGTAAATGAGTACCTGGCTATAGACAGTTCACTCAGCTGTAAATGAGTACCTGGCTATAGACAGTTCACTCAGCTGTAAATGAGTATCTGGCTATAGACAGTTCACTCAGCTGTAAATGAGTATCTGGCTATAGACAGTTCACTCAGCTGTAAATGAGTACCTGGCTATAGACAGTTCACTCAGCTGTAAATGAGTACCTGGCTATAGACAGTTCACTCAGCTGTAAATGAGTACCTGGCTATAGACAGTTCACTCAGCTGTAAATGAGTACCTGGCTATAGACAGTTCACTCAGCTGTAAATGAGTACCTGGCTATAGACAGTTCACTCAGCTGTAAATGAGTACCTGGCTATAGACAGTTCACTCAGCTGTAAATGAGTACCTGGCTATAGACAGTTCACTCAGCTGTAAATGAGTACCTGGCTACAGACAGTTCACTCAGCTGTAAATGAGTACCTGGCTACAGACAGTTCACTCAGCTGTAAATGAGTACCTGGCTACAGACAGTTCACTCAGCTGTAAATGAGTACCTGGCTACAGACAGTTCACTCAGCTGTAAATGAGTACCTGGCTACAGACAGTTCACTCAGCTGTAAATGAGTACCTGGCTATAGACAGTTCACTCAGCTGTAAATGAGTACCTGGCTATAGACAGTTCACTCAGCTGTAAATGAGTACCTGGCTATAGACAGTTCACTCAGCTGTAAATGAGTACCTGGCTACAAAAACAAAGGTGCATTATGGGAATGAACAGTCTCTGCATAGTAATTATAATGTGGCAGAATGCTCCCCACAGAAATCACATTGACTGGATACTGCGCTGTGTACGAATTTACCTTTACAAGAAACTATTTGTCTGTTTGTTTTTAACAGCTTTATAACATAAACACAACCTAGAAATGTATAAATTATTCTGCCAGGTTTTTACTTTTTTCCTTTTAACACAGTTTACAATGCACAAATACCTTAACTGCTACCATGAGAATTTACTATTTCATGGACTTTTCTTTAAGCTATCTGGACCCTGTATGACCTACAACATAAAATACTAAAGAAAGGTGCACCGAGACGCGTCAGTAAAGATAGTACACACTTATGAATTCCAAATTCCATTCTTTTTACCTCCCCTGCATAGAAACTAGGTAGACCTACAGCTTCGTCTCCCAAAAAGATCCACTTTCAACTTCCTTCCCATGTCAGGTGCTAGATGGGTCGGCAGGTTGTACCCAGTTTTTAACCCAGTACCTCCTGGGCAAACCATTGACCCCCCACAAAGATCATCTGATTGTGATGTATTAAACTTAAAATTTGGGGGGACTTGTTTCATGACAAATCAAACCTATCTATCCACTACCATGTGCTAGCTCGTTCATGCAAATTGTGTGTTATTAAGTATTTATGAAATCATTGGAAAAATTATTCATTATTTAATGAAGAAAAAAAGGGCAACAGTGGTGCGCCTCTGTTGTACTATGACATAAGATATGGCTATTTACACATTCGCAAGCTACCCAATCCAATGATCAAAGTCAGTTCTCTCAAAAATACGTACTTTTTATTAAATTGACTGCACATATTAGTTAAACTATTCACACATATTTTGCCATCAATGAACCCAAATAGCGATGGACTAATAATAAATTGTCTAGATTGTTTAAGTTTCATTATGTTTTAGTTGTTAAGTCGATACTGTTGTTTAATATTTCTTATGTGTTTATAATTTTCATGTTTCATGGAAATCTGTGTATCAACTTTACTGACCAACTGGAGTGGACTTACACGACAGTTGTTTGCGAACAAAAACAGGCAGTTTCTAAGATGGTCAAACTGATTGTTCATTCAAAATGCATTCAGTCATACAACCGTGCTGGACTTAGAAAACATTTGATTGAGCAACAGTATATTTCTCTAAAGAAATTGTAACGAGAAGCTGAATTAAAACAAATTTGAATTTATAGGAACTGAACTTGAAATCTACATTATCTCAGACACGTATCCCATGTTTAAATACATTTAATTTGACAGAGTGCACTCTGGGGCCGTTCCCAACTGTCAAGATTTAGCTATTCGTACAGAGAGTATTGGAGGGGGGGATTAAGGCTCGCGTACTAATTAAAATAAATGGTCGCATGCGAACTATGACCACTGTTGTGTTATGTGGTGAACAGAGCTACTGTTGTTTTAAATTGCATAACCATTCACAGCTGTAATACATCTATGCCATTCAATCTTGAACATTATCAACATACTAAGTACTAATTTGGGGAGGGAAGAACGGGTCTAAGAATTAGTATGCTTTGTATGAACAGTTAAATGTTAACAAGTGTGAAAGGCCCTTTACTATAGCACATCATTCTCCCTCATCTGATATTTCAATCATTTCTGCACTAGTTCGAACGTCACCACTAAGAGCAGTTGTGACATAAGTCTGAACACCAGTCATGTCTCTGTTGACATCTACAGCCAGGGAGCCTGAAGGCCACGGAGACTCCAACGTGTTCGAGTCAAGCGACTGTCCCCTCTCCAGTGTGCTGGCGACCTCATTGCGGGGTGGCATGTTCATACCAAGCCAGGCTGGTATTGACGTTGAGTTATGCTGTCTGGCGTAGTGTTTGCGCAGCGTGTCGGCACGTGTGAACCGAGCTGAGCAGTGAAGACACCCGAACGGTTGGCGACAATCGTGCGTGTACATGTGGCGGTTACGACTCGATGTCTGCGTGAATGATTTGTTACAATGTGGACATGTGTATCGCTTATGTTCACGCAGACTGTGTGTTTCCAGTGCGGAGTACGAGTAGCACGGCAGTTGGCACACGCAACAGCGGTAGTCACTGGCATGGACTCCGCCACTAGTCACATTCAATATATTAAGCTCAACTCGCCGTACATATTCGCTGTCACTACCACTCAAATTGTCAACAAACGACCTGTCACCAGTGGCATACAAACCTTTAGAATCTGTTTCAGTCACAGCACTGGTGCTCTGCAGTTCACCCTTCTGCATTGCTATGCCACACAATAGTTCACTTGTCACATCCGCCACTGTGTTAGTACTGTCCCTAGTATCTGATACAAATGCTGATGAATCGTCTACTGTTTGTTCATGATGCTCACTGTTGTTACGAGCAACATTGTCTGGGATGGGATGTTGACACGTGTCCGCATCATCTGACACAGATGTGGAGACCTGTTCGCAGTTTCCAGCACCACCACGACAACTGTCCACATTGTTCGACATAGATGTGGAGACTTGTTCGCAGTTTCCAGCACCACCATTGTCTGAGAAATGTTCCTGCCTATTGGAACATGCATGAATCATGTAAGCCTGCTCCTCAGAGAACCCCTGGTGACACTGATCACAGCAGTGTGTCATGGCACATGCATGACAGTCACTAAAATGCTCCTCCAGCTTGCCCTTAGAAGGCAAACAACTTTTGCACTGCGCACACAAATATTTGCTGGCTGTATCCATGCAGCAAGCATCATTCATTCCAGTAGATGGCAGCACTACATTGTCTGCCACATCACCAGGTGTCCTTCGTTCAGTGTCTTGTGATGATGAGTGACTGGACATCTGTATGTTTTGTGTGTTTATAGGCTGGACCAAGTCACTGCTAGATGCAACTGCACTCGCTTCCTGTAATGAAGGTATTTCATAATCAGCACATGTTGTCGCACCAGCAGAATGTACAAGTGGGACGCTGGATGGAACAGAAGAAGAAGACAGTGATGTGTCAGCCTCACAATCATCAGCTTCTTTTTTAATGACAACTTCACCGCAATCTAACATCTCTGAGAGGCCGACAGCTTCAACAATGTGCTTGATGTCTTCGGTATCATCACACACCGGTAACAGTGACCCTGCCTCATCCTCCTCACTGTAGTCAATGCGAACACACTGCATTCTCCTCTTGCCCTCTCCCATATTTACTTCACTGCTGCCCATACGTTTCCGATTAAGCCCGCGTTTGATGACTTCTGTCCGTACTGATAGGTGTGGTTGTTGACTTTCACTCAAGATAGGGTAACTACATCGCCCAATGCCAAGACCTGGTGGGAGTGATGCTGAAGATAACGGCCTATCATCCAGGTAAACGCTGTGGCGTGTTGGTTGCGCATTACCACTTGGTGCCATAAAGTCATGCCCAGGTTGTCTGTCTGGTGACACAGAACCTACTCGCTGATCCAGTGACGTTCCACACTGACCTACCCTGGAAGATGCTGATTCTCCACCGACGCATCTTCTGGTGTAGTTTTGTTCATTCTGTCTGCTGTTCATCCATCTTTTATGGTTGTTATTTGTACTGGAGCGCCAATCCATCTCTTCCTGGGGATTCTTTCGATGTTCCCTTTCACTGTGGCATTCAAGCTGAGCCCCCGCAGGTTGTCGACTCTGTGGCACTTGGTTAATGAGGCCATCTTTCACAATCTGTTCATGCACTTTCACCACGATATGCTGGTCGTCAATATCTGAGCTGCTTATGCAAATTATTCCATCAATCTCGTAGTTTCCAATGAGACCGACGCTGATTTTGCACAGTTGTAGTATCGATTCCTTCAACAGTGTAGTCAGTAACCTTCTGTCCTTGAACTGTGTCATTGTGTAAAGTGTGGCAAGGCTTCTTCACCTGGAAGCGGAAAGTTAAGTAAATTTAATTCATTAGTAACAATTGCAACACAGATGGCAAGAAGACAAACGTATTCCCCATCCCTAAACCAGTACAGGTAGTGTTTATATGGTGTATAGTCATCGGCATCAAATTCGAGCCATTCCTGAATTCGACCCATTTTGAGATTCACACTGGATATTGCATTACAGATGTCACTAATCAGATATATCGCGATATATTGCACATCATTGGTCCTTGGGAATGTAAACGCATAACAAAGTTAACTGGTTCAAAGAAAAATTACGCAAACAGTTTTTCAAGACATATTTTGGTATTTCATAAGGACACTGATCACTAGATGGCAGTTATACCGTGCCACATTGGTGGCCTTGATGCAAATACGCCATATTTCACTTTATCGGACGAAAATGTACACAACTATTCATAATAATCATCACAGGAAAGTTGATGAATGGACCTATTGTGTTCATACATTTAATGCGTTACGTCTTAAATTTAAGTTGGAGCCTCATTTAATGGCACCTGTTGTCACCGTTCGTTTATCATATGTATTTCACTCAAAACAACTTTTCTAACAATCTGTTTGTATTGGATTGATGAAGTAACTGATAGTGAATTGGTATTTGATAATATCAATCACTTGCGCAAAAAGATTTTTGTGAAAACGGCATATTCTATTAAGTAGCTCGAATTTGACGCCGACCAGTATAACTTGTTCCACACAGGCACAGCCACAGACGCTGGCACTGGGACCGCCACTGGCAGACTTGTCACTTGGAGAAATCGAACGACGCAAGCGAAAGTATACCGTCACCTAACATACACTGTAATCTTATGATGCATAACTTACCTCGACGTTCGGGTTCTAGTCCGAAACGATCTGATAAGTTACGTTAGGACAGTGTCAATGAAAGTGGCAAGTCAGCCTTGTGATGGATGAAAGCTGCTTCATCTTCGTCGACGGTCGTTGTCCACGTCTCAAAACGAAGCAGATACAGCACGTCGGTGACATATAAAATACGGCAGTTATATTCGATGTACATTCAATGCATCGAGAAATTAATGTTCGCTTTCAATGACAGATTTAAATTGACTGAGCAGTGTGTAACAATGACTAGAGTCTAAACCATTTTCCCAGAAAATCTCCACAGGGAGCCGACATTTTGTAAACACCCGGATGTATGTAAAACACTAATCCAGAATGGGTAACAGTAACAACGCATTATAACAAGCATGGTGGTTCATCTACTATACTGATCGATGTAGTTTTCGACCTACTTAATAGAATATGCCGTTTAAAAAAAATCTGAAGAAACATTTTGTGTAAGAGATCGATATGCCAAATCAGCAAAAGCGACTTCATTTATTCCATGCAAACAAATTATTAAAACAGTTGTTTTGAGTGAAAAACTTACGAATATTGAACGTCTGAACCATGTCGCGCGAGTCGAGGAAACCGGAGGAATTCGACCTATATTTATGGCAAGCCGTACATACAATCGTTTTTAATTTTACCACTTTGTTCCAATTATGTCAACTTTTTATAACAACCAGGCTTGACATAACGTTTTATAAAACACTTACACATACATTTCTATTGAATATATAACGTTAATGTAGTACATTTTTTTTCATATATTTAACACATTTTCATTATTCCTACTTTTATGACAAGATTAGCTTGCCATACATCTACCACAAAAAGGGCAATTATTGTCACGTGGCCAAGAACGAGACATGCGTCAGCAGACGCTCAATAATCATGTCTGGTAAGCATGCAAAGTCGGTTTTTTATCAAGGTATTTATATCATAAATGTGTTCCATGTTATATTATATATAAAAATATATTTTGCTCAGACAAGACTCTGTATCGTTATTGTTGTAAACAGACGCTGTGACGTCTCTAACGCGATATCAAGCGAGATTTCAATGGATCGAAAACTGGCGTGGGTCAAAAACTGCACCGGTAATTATACTCCTAATACCTTTCTACAATGTTTTCTTAATTTGTATTGTTTCAGCGTTTTTAATATTCAAATCACCAGACTTCAACAGTAGCAGCTGCATACATACTGTTGAAGGCCAGAAACACGCACGCACGCACGCACGCACGCACGCACGCACGCACGCACGCACGCACGCACGCACGCACGCACGCACGCACGCACGCACGCACGCACGCACGCACGCACGCACGCACGCACGCACGCACGCACGCACGCACGCACGCACGCACGCACGCACGCACGCACGCACGCATATACATATTACGATCAAATAGCACTCGCTGATCAATCTGCTACAGTTGATATGCTGTTCTCACACACATCTGAAGAAACTTTTGTGCAACATATCCATATTCTACGTCTCCAGTAGTTATTTCATTAGCGCAGTGTAAACGACATGCGAATAGAAGACCCACGTTTTACGTAGCGAACATTTGATTTACCACAAAAACCACCAAGAAACCTTGATCTACGCTGGAGATGGTGCAACGACGCTCATGCGGCTCGATGCATCCTTCTCGACTTCAGCTCTACCTCTAGTGCCTCTTCATTGGTTGCACAGCTCCATCTTAAGAACCTGCAGTCCAGGAGAACATCAGACAGCATGACGTACAAAGTCATAAACGGACTTGTCGATGTGAACCCTGCTGCACTTTTTGAACCCAGCAACCGCCGCTTTAGAGGACATCAAGCGAAGCTCCAAATCCCCCATTCTCGAATTGACATCCCTACCCTCATTCAGGTCTTCACTGAAGGGGTGGATGGGGCACCATATATAATCATAAAAATATATCTTTTATCGAGTATTATATATATTAATATATATATATATATATATATATATATATATATATATATATATATATATATATATATATATATATATATATATATATATATATATATTATATTTATTTATTTTTATATTCTTGTTGTTAACTTTTAGCGTAACTTTTATACCGCTGCCTTTGAAATCACTGGAACATTGCTCGCCCCGCACGTTATTCCCCGTGTAGAGTTTATTCCTCGATACTCGGGGCATCTACAGTATTATAAAGAAAGAATGAAAAAAACACACGTTAGCACGATTATTGTTAGATGGTGTGAAAACTGGCAGATGTTATTACATTTTCGGAAATGTAAATGCCTATGCACGTGGTACGGGAAATTGGATGTAAACTTTAAAAAATATTTTATATACTGTTCTAAGTACTACCATAAAAGAAAAGGACTTACTTAAGAGCATCACCAAGTTCTGATTATGACATTTCAGTGCAATGTGGTATTACAGCTTCAAATGGTGATCCATTTATTGGGTTGATTTGGAAAAATAGATATTGCATAAGGAAAAGAGCTAATTATACCTCTGCCTAAAATATGTATGTGAATAACATATAACAACATTTCTTACGATTCCCGCATGTTGGATGAATACATATAGATCATAGACGTGTAATATACATCTACATAAATTGCGTTTTTCAATGAGTTCATTATTCTGTAAGCCTGTGTCATAGGCGATTATATAAGCATGTAGTGTAAATTTCCCACTTGGAGGCAAAACGAGAACTGGATAACCTTCTGGGTAATATGAACCACATGCAATCCAGGGAATATGTATGTGTGCGCATGCGTGTGTTTATGTGTTTGCGTCCATGTTGGTTAATGACTGTGTTTGGGTAATGCCATCCGTGTCTGTGAGTGTATGCCCATATGTTGAGTAATGATTCGTGTGTGTTGTTTGTGGGGGGTGGATGTATGCATGTGTGCCCGCATGTGTGCGTGTACACACGTTCAGCAAAGACTATTGTATGGGATTAGGCTATGACTCTTGTGTGTCTATGACCATCTTGTGATATGATCACTCATACCCATATTATCCACGGGTCATGCTCACATTTCCAACGCGTAATGTAATATGAGCCATTTGGAGAAACTATTCTTCTCGTATTCTCCTGGGTATTTATTTATGTTTTATTTTGTTTATAATATTGTTTTGACGTGTGTATTTTATCTTCGTTATATAACTGTGTATGTTAGAGTGGATGTGACTGGTGGCCCATTGAAAATCCCGCGATAAACGTGACATGGTCACCATCGTGAAATACAGCATTGACTGTTACTACTTGTCCTCCGTGAAATAGTGAACAACCCACGCGTACACTAAAGCCCACAGTAATAGTCTACCACGAGAACGCTTATGTCAACTTTACACATAGGAAATATCTAGTCATACGGCTCCAGAATATCAATATGAAAAATGTGTCCCTTTCGGAATTTAATTCCAACAACGCACAGAACGAATTGCATTATTATAATAAAATACAACACAATTTGCAACATGTAAAATGAAGGTATAAATAAACAATAGACTGTTGGAAAGGGGGTGAACAGAAATGTGAGACTGATATAGGCTGATACACAGTATAATAGCTTTGGCGCAAATTGGTGCACTTACCATTCAAGATTTAACACAATTGCAACCCAAAGCAAAAGGCCCAGATGGCAAGTGGCAAAGGAAGCCATTAGTTTATCGAGCGTCCAACAATGTTTTATTTATGTGTAACCCGCCATTCTCAGATATTTGTCAATTGTGTTTCAAACATATTCACGCTGCTAGCATTTACACAATCTGTATATAATTTGATTCATTCATTTATTGTCCTCTGAGAATGTGTACTTCCTGATTTCAAATCTACACTGGTCCTTTGCTAATATGTTATATCGTGTCCTCTAACTTAGTGCTACTATCTTTCTAAAGTGCAAAACATAGTTCTATCAATATTTTCATACCCATTCAATATTCTAAAAACTTCAATTTGATCTCCTCTTAACCTCCTTGTCTCTAGGGTTGTTAAACCACATACTTCTATGCGTTCTTCATAAATAGTATAAGATCTAGTTGCCATCCTCTGTATTTATTCTTTGATCTGATCGATGTATCCTTCTTACGACATGATCTCTAAGCTTGAATAGAGCAGAGTGTATTCTAAATGAGGCCTAACTATTTGTTTGTGTAATTTGTGCTGTCTTCGCCATTGCAAATAGTGCCTGCGTGGTCTGCCACACTCCTTAACTCAGCAAATAATCGCCAGATGACAACATAATATGGTGTATCATTTCTAACTTATGGAAGTGGCCCATATTACCAGTATGCTCATATTACCGAACCTTCCCATATAGGTCCTACACGTGTATAAGATTCTACTGAAGATAACACAGAATTATTTAATTATTGTTGACCGGATCCGATCCACATGCTATAACGTTGAAAGTCGATTCGTTCGGTGATATTAACAAAAGTACGCTCCCTTTTATTAAACCGACTGCACATGTTACTTAAAACATTAACACGCTACATACTTGAACATCAACGAAACTCACTCGAGGTGGGCTAAATGGATCGAGGAGTGAGTTTTGCATATGAGAAAACAACTTTCACGATGACATGGACCAGAATACGAGAACACCGTAATGTGACCCCCACTTGCAAGAGAAACAGATGTAAGATGATTTTGCACTATTTCATTGATGGTCATTTAGAAGGATGTGACATCCTCGTAACATAGTTCATATTATACGTAAATGTACCGTACCAGAAGACGTGAACGAAGAGCGGCACCCCGAGGGCGATGAACAAGGTGATCGAAGCAACAAATATCCGTATTCCACGTAATGGCCAGCTGTTGGCTAAGTGACATTTGCCGCCTGACATGTATGACGGCACAGTGACGACACACGTCATATAAGCGATGCTACACAGCCAGATCGCGACAATCGACAAAGTCACCTTCGTGTGGGTGAACGACACCTTGTGCCAGAATGGTCGGGCGGTGCCGAGGTACCGTTCGACGGATATAGCGACCAGGTTGTAGGTTGACGAGAGCAGAAGACCGTACAAGAGAAACGGTGAGCTCCACAGGCGGCAGTAGACGTCCGCCTGTAGGCCGCCCAAGCTCACTACCGTTGGGTGGTCGTCGGGAACCGTCTGTATGCGCACGATGAAGACAGCCAACGTCAACGCGTTGATGATGCTCTGGTTGACAATATACTTACACGTCAATTGTCGCCAGAGCTTCGTGTGTCTCAGGGTGACGACGATGACGAAGAGATTGCCGACGATCCCTGTTCCCGCGAAGATGTAGGCGACCCACCGAAAAAGAACAGGGAGAGGCGATTTGCTAAAGTCGTCGGTAGTATCCGCACTGTTCTCTACCGGTCGTTCCATCGTCTAACAAACTTAGATATCAATCTTCGTTTGAGTTTTGACGAACTCGTGGTAACCGGCATTCAGAGTCGAACGCTGAGTATTCAGTGAACGTCTAATTCCGGTAAATACAACAGAAGCCAGGCGCTCTTGTCCTATGACGCTACTGTCACAATAAGTTAAACACGTGTCTATCTTGCCCTTGATGCTACTGGCACCGCCATTTAGCTTGCTTCTCACGTTGCATCAGGCCTATCCCACGGGAAACAAACTCTCTAACGTTGCAGTTGTCAAGACTTCATCCACGTAGGGACGACAAATTCAGATATGTGTACCCGCTGACAAGCCACGAACCATCCGTGTGTGAAATGCAGATTGTGGTTAATAGCGTTACTAATAGTATACTTTTACTGGTGTTGACTGACTATGGTGATATGTCAACTGATTGGAGACAGTGATGCAACACTTGTATATGCACCGTTGTCATTCAAATCAACCAATCATTTTTATTCCTGCAACATATTGCTGCGTGGACATGTAATTATGTGGAAATAGAATGTGTACACGAAGACACTAACGAGTGTGGTAGCCAGTGCCGTCATAAAATGGAGGGCGGGTCTGTTCGGCTGATTAATGCACAGCCCGTTTATTGCCGCGACAACAGACATTAAGAAGTGTCGTTAACGGTACATATGTAATAATGGAATTGTAGCAGTATTCGCGGTAACGCAAGAAACGTGAGAATAGAAGTATATTGCGCGTCAAATATATGTCACTAGACCGCTACGTGCGCCTTACTTCCTATTCACTCACTCAGCCCTCTTCGCTCTCTCTGGAGCATAAGGCACCAGCAAATCTTCTCCAGTCAGCACGGTCTTGGACGAGCCAGCTTAGTCCCAGCCTTGCCCAGTGGTCTGCCTTTTTTTCAAAGTATGTCCATTTAAGAGCGGCGTGTGTATGGATATTCCTGTCCATGCGGAGAACATGACCAAGCTATCTCCATCAGCTGTCTATCTTCTTGTCTCCATCTTGTTTGTCTTAATACTTCATATAGCTGCATCAAACAACACCGCCTGCCCATGGATACAGTCACCGCCCTCACCATGGCGTCTTCCCAGTCCCGACTACATCTAACTGAAATTCTTCAAAGAACTGTTTTAGGTTTCTTTTTCTACCTTTCTTGCGATACTTCACCTAAGTGTCAGCGTCTTCTAAATGTTGAAGTTGAACACTAACAAGAAGACGAACGCATTTCCTATTACACACCAACTGCAAATTCCAATTACACCTAAAAAATACAAATATCAATTACAAAAAACAAATCCAATTATCAATTCCATGTGGAAATAAAAATATGTGAACAGAGCAACCACAGACATGGGCAACGCCAAAAATAACAGCGTTTAGAGCAGCTTTATTTAATGTATGCTTACTATGGTACATAACGGCAAATAAATATAATATGCGCAATTTATTTTATTATCTGTTGCGAATAAGTTGAATTAATAAGTTGCATGATGTAATCAAAAAACAATCTGAAAAGTAATTGAATATTGTTTTTAAACAAAACAATCATTCCAATTACAATTCCAGAACAGGAATTGGCGTTTTAATTCCAATCACAACGTAATTCACCCCCAATTCTGCCCAATGATCCCGTTTGTCTTCCGTTATCCATCCTCGTTATTCTCGAATGATATTGCTATCTTCCCTGGTGGGTTCACATGGAACTGAACTTTGTGCAACTCGCTGTACGAACCAATCAGATGTGGCGCAAAGAAATCACGCGAGTCGGCAAACGTAGCTTCCTCAATGTTTCAAATCACAACTGCACGTAATATATGTTTTTAATAATGAACACGATTGCTGGCACGTGATTACTGAATTAAATGTCATTTATTTGGCATATTTCACTCTACAATGGACTTTCTAAGTATTTTCTATCCATGCGAGCCTGTCCTCGTGGTTTTTAATAGGAGGTTCGAGCGTACGCAATAAGCCGGGGATTTCTGGGATGATTCCCGAAAAATGCTACGGTTAAACAAATTCTCTTCGGGGGGGGGGGTTCGTTCGAACTCACCGAACCCCGCTGAGGAAGGGCATGCCATGATAAAATGAAGACATATGGAACTGAATACAACTCACGTATGTCGGCGAAACGCAGTTTATTTTGTAGATAGATAACATCTAGTCGCATCGTCGCTATCAAGTGATGCCCGTAGTATCCACCAAGGGTTTATGTATGGGCCTACAGAAACCACTCGTGATACAAGATTTAACAAGATTGCCACCCAAGGCAAAATGAGATAGTTGTGATATAAGTAATTGATACATGGGTGGTGTAGTCGACGGCACAAGCATTTCTCTCAAAACACAACACGTTGTTAGCATTTACATACTTTGACTTAAGCATTTGTACTCCTCGACGGAGGCCATCAACCATTCCTTTTAATCGGACGTGGTTGTGGGCCTTGTGTTTCCAGTTCTTTCCAATTATATTCTGCTTTTTACATCCCTGCTTCTACTTCTCTGCGCCTGGTGTTTCTTGGCATTCCCCCTTTCGTTTTACCTTGAGGGTTCCTAGTGACCGCCTCACTTGAGATGCGTTGTGTTAGCTTCATATCCAGCATTTCCACAATCTTTAGATTATGTGTTCCATTTATTTATTGTCCTCTGGGAGAATGAGTATTTTCTGATATCCAATCTAAAATGATCAGACATTGTCAGACAGTTAGAAAGCTGTAAACTAACAATGGAGTTAATTAGTGTTCGACAATGAGTGACAGACGGGCTTCTCGGCAGAGCACCTTCAGGTGTGATAAGGTTTCCTGCGGATTATCACTGAAGCATGACGCCTATTGTTTGCTAGCCTGGTGATTGCATTGCCTACACACCTGCTGCCAACAATGTGGCTCCAGAGACTGAGTTCGTCTGGATTGGCGGGGCGCTTGGAATGCATATAAATGTACATACAGAGAGATGGACTCATAATCATCACCATGAAGTCTCAGTGTGGATCGACTCGGCCGTGGTCAGTTGTCGAGAGACAACTTGACCGGACTTGTGACCAACTCCAAGCTCTGCACCATCGCACTGACAAGCTGCGCACACGCCAGCGACGTTTTTCCAAACGAGGCAGTAGTGGTTACATTCGCAGCCTACAGATGGAGCTGCAGGTGGTCGAGGGGGTTTACGCGGCGTATTACAAGTTCGGAGAAATGAAAGCCGGTCAGCTGATGGAACTTGACCGGAGAAGTGACCCAGAAGATGACCAGTTGTGTGAACATACGTGAGCTTCCAGCAAAATAACGGTTCTTTTCAGACCCACAAACCAAATTGCTCTCTTCAGAGCAACCATCATCTCAGGAAAGAGTAATTGTACTTTTGATATGAAAGTTGTTGCATTGCATTTTTTCTACAGAAAACAGCCAGACTACGTGTGTCACAGTCAAAATAATTTTGCACTGTGAATGATTTGCGCCAAAAAGTTAACAAGCTAAATGGTAAATTTCCATTCATTAGGTAGCAAATAGCTTAGTATAGCAGTATTATAAAGAATAATACCATAATGCATTTAGACACGTGATAACGTAGTGTGTATTTTTGTACCTTAAGGCACCATTTAATGATATATATATATTACGCATTCACAGGGTGGTATCACTACTACCGTGTAAGTCTTTTTCTACAGGGACACCTTCCCGCCAGTTAATTCGCGAGAATAATTATTTGTATATTACGCTCTCTGAGAATAAATAATTTACATACAATATAATAACTATTATTATTAATAATAATAATAATAATAACAATAAAGTTCCACGGCACCTATATCCTCATGAATCCGAGCTCAAACCAACCAGAATCATTAAGCATTACTGTGAAAGACACTGTACTGATGCATTCGCCGTCTCGCGATCAATCTGGCTGCCGAATTCACCACCACCAATAGCTCGGTGATTAGTACCTCAATGATGCTATGTAACCGAGTATTCCCGTCGCGGCTGCTTCCCGTTACGGCTACTTTGTGGAGGAGCAAGGGGGACATTAATTTATTTGTATGTGGTTATTTGTATGTAGTTAAAAGCATAAATGGTTTCACCAAGATCCATGAATAGCTGGTAGTATTGCACATGGCTTATTTGGAGTAGTTGTTATAATCTGAGACAGTTTCACCGTGATTCATTCTATGTGTAGTATCACTGAGAACACGGTATATGTATCTACGTAATATTATTGAAGATGGGGTGGTCGAATTTGCAACAAGCAACTATGGGAAGCCTTCTGCCATGCACACAGGCTACAGGAGACAAAAGTAACAGCATCTGGCTCAGCTCAAACAGGAGTATGTGATGGGGGAAATATCTGTACTGAGTTTTCTGCTTGCAGCTGGACACTTACTTAAATTAGTGCGACATTCACTTGTGATTGATGACAGTTACTTGATGACGTTAGAATGACATGCACTTGTGATACAGGGATGTGTACATGATTTTCGTGACTTCCGTTCAATGCATAATGTTGGATATAATGTATAAAATATCTTATACTGAGTACTCTGTACAATTAATGTATTTATGCCTTAATAAAAATGTAATGCATACACATCATGTATTTTTATGTTGTATACTATCTGAAATAATTTATCCTCCCTTGACTCAAGAATGGAGGAAGTAGCTACAACGGGATTAGTTTCAATGCCTAATTAGTTGCTCCCACAAAAGCAGCCATAACGGGAACAAAGTAGTCAAAACGGGAAGTAGCCGTAAAGGGAAGTAGTCACGACGGGCTTAACTCTATGCAACACTGCATTGCTGTACTGCAATCGCGATACCACTAAGGCGTTGACTAGTGTTTTGCAAGCACTATCATTGTGTGCCTAATTCCGGGTTTTACACAACTAAAAATGCATTAGCAAAAATCAAAAATGCATTAGCAAAAATAAGTATTTGTGTGTACTCATGCAGTGTTCATTCATAGCATTTGTACAAATATTGCATCGGCATGATAACTAACACAAATTCATTTACTGTAACAGAAACAACCAAGTATTTACGAGTGAGATTTGTTGACCGGAATAGGAAGATTATTAGCACGTTGCGTTTCCACAACAACAACTACATTAGCATTGAGATGCTAATTAATTTGTTACATCCGGCTGAATTGTAGTAAAAAAGATACACATATGAGCAAGTAAAAAAGATGGTATCTGGAAGGAAAACCTCACAGGATCCTCCTCACCATCGTGAAACGGTGTGTCAACCCGGTCATCCCCCCCAACATCTTCATGGATGACACAGTTATTGCTTAGACATAAAGTAACGATGCATTTGCAAATTAGCACGCACGCACTCACTCACGTACGCACGCACGCACGCATGCGCTAACCATATTTATTTACTCAGATGCATTAAACATTGTCTTAAAAAAGTATTCTACCTCCAAGTATTCTAACGAATAAGTGAGTTCGTATATTTTGGCGTCTTGCTATTTAGTAGTACGTGACACCTTTACCATTTCCACGTTCAACCGATTCTTCATCTTAGTTGGTCCCGTGAAATGGCATGTCTCCAGAGTGAACCTGACCTCCGCCAAATTATACAGCTACAGCTACAACTTTCGCAAAATCCTACATCATTCTAAAGACTATTCTATAACAATTCTATAATTTTTAAGGAATGAGCCATGTCGTCCCTAGAGGCAGCATACGACTCAAAAGAGAAGATGAAGAGAACGACAGCATGCCTTTCCTTGATGCGAGGTTTACCAGAAAGAGCGATGGTAGTGTAAAGTCCACGGTATACAGAAAGAAGACCCCCGTGTACTGATCCGTATCTGAACTGTGAGTCCCACCTCGTCAGTCACCAGTAGCTAAGAGTAGTCTGAATCCTTATGAACAGGTATGAGATACTAACTTCTGAGGAAAGAGACAAAAAGGAAAAAGGAGGAACACCCAAAAGGCTTGGAAAAAGGTGACGGATAACAAGAAGAGCAAGCATGAATATAATATGCGAAGAACAAAGAACAAAGGGGGTTCAGAAAAAGAACAAAGGGGGTTCAGAAAAAGAAAAAGAACAAAGGGGGTTCAGAAAAAGAACAAAGGGGGTTCAGAAAAAGAACAAAGGGGGTTCAGAAAAAGACCAAAGGGGTTCAGAAAAATAACAAAGAACAAAGGGGGTTCAGAAGAAGAAGAGGGACAACATTATAGAATGTTTGTGTTAAAACAGCTGGTAGACAAGAGTTGTCTGGAGACGAAATGGATGCAACGGATGGGTGTTCAAGGTTCTGGAAACCGGTTTCCGTTTACGTTTCAGGGAGTGTCCTCCAAAGACATGTACACCTTCACCATTTGTGGACAGGGGCCCCCTCTTAAGAGGAAGGCACTCTTACCCTTAGTCCACAAAATGTGGAGAAACGAGGCGATCGAAATCGTCCGCGATGCATCTTCTCCCGGTTTTTACAGTCGTCTGTTCAACACATTTTTGGAAATTTCCCATTTCAAGATGGAGACTGCAGAAAGCATACAACGATCTCTACATCGGGAAGCCTGGGTAACGTCCATTGACCTTATCAATGCCTACTTCCACATTACAATCAATCAGGGTTACCCAAAATTCCTTCGGTCCCAGACTCGGGATACCCTCTACCAATTCAGGGCCTTGCTGTTTGGCCTCTCTCCACCACCTTGGGTATTCACCAAGGTTATGGGAGAGATCAAAGTTCTAGTGCATCAACCTATGTTAATACCTGGACGACTGGCTGATATACTCGATGGGACTTCGTATTCAGGAAAAGAAGTCCGACTTGATTCCCACGCAAAAGTTCCTGTTTCTTGACTATCAATTCGACCTGATTTCCTTCCATGTGACCCCAACATTGGAACGACATCACAGAATCAAGAGGATCATTCAATCCCTCCTGATTGAATGATCCCCTGGGGGACATACTCGTATGTGGCAGATCCTGTTGGGTTTGTTTGCGGCAACAAATGAATTAGTTCCTCTGGGTTGCCTTCACACCCGCGAAGCCCAGCATTGTATCTCGCAACATTGTGATTTCAATCCGTCAACAAGCGATACGTGTATCCCCATTTCCGCTGCGGCGAACGAGGATCTACAGTAGTGGATGTCGGAACGCAATGCTCTGATGGGAGCTCGGGTAATCCCCTAGGATCCAGACGCATATATGTTCACGGATATGTCGAACATTGGTTCGGGTGCGTATTGGAACTCCTTAACAGCCTCTGGTGTCTAGTCGACGACCGAGAAAGCACTTCACATCAATGTACTAGAGTTAGAGGCCATACACCTAACAGTGCTGCACTGGCTGAAGCAACTCAAGGTAATAACAGTTCTTGTTGCGCCGGACAACTCCACGGTAGTATCCTACATCAACAAGCAGGGCAGGACACGGTCAATATCGCTGTGCAGACAGAACAAGAGGTTGCTCTTCGTGTCGGAACAGTAAGATAGTGCTACAAGTGCGTCACGTTCCCGGAAGAATGAATGTTCTCGCGGATGTCCTATCTCGCCCAACTCAGATATCAGGTACAGAGTGCTCCCTACATCCTTATGTCTTCCAACAAGTCATACGGGAGTGTGGAATCCCATTGCTGGATTTATTTGCAACAAGGTGGAACCACAAACTTCCAATATATGTGTCCCCGTCCGGATCCGTCAGCCATGGTAATGGATGCACTATCAATTAGCAATGTGGGGATATGCTTATCCACCTGCTGCTCTGTTGACACAAATTCTAGAGAAGATCCAACGAGACCGGTGTGAAGTGATCCTCATTGCCCCACGCTGGCCACATGCGATCTGGTTTTCACTTATCCTAGGGATATTAGTGGATTCCCCTTTACAGATCCCCAACATCCATCGATTACTGTCGCAGCCACGAGGACTAATCCATCGAGATACCTCCAATCTACAGCTACACGCTGAGAGTGTAGTTTCAGATGTTCTCCGTCATCTTCACACAGAGAAGCAATTGGCAATTTCTACCACTGAAGGGTATAAAACGACAATTATCAGCACCCTTCGGGCCACTTCTGATATTGGGATAGGGCGAAATCAATCATTGAAATTTTTACTACGAAACATCGAACTGGAACAATGTTGACGATGTCAACGCCCTTTCCGGACGTCTTGGTTTTATCAGCTTTAAGTAAGCCTCCATTTGAGCCATTGAGCCAAGCTTCCGACAAACTGAT
Source organism: Lamellibrachia satsuma (assembly GCA_033239005.1). Lineage (NCBI taxonomy): Eukaryota > Metazoa > Annelida > Polychaeta > Sabellida > Siboglinidae > Lamellibrachia > Lamellibrachia satsuma. The sequence goes on from BSQZ01000028.1 coordinate 1,660,760, forward strand.
AACATGGAAGACAGTTTTACTAATCGCTCTTGCCTCAGGCAAACTGCGGGGCGAAATTCACGCTTTTGAACATGCCTGTCTCCTGCGGACCACGGGCTGGGCAGAGATTACACTACGAGTGGGTCTGTCTTTTATGTCAAAGACACATGTGTTGGCTAATGGCTCCAAATGCGTTTGAGCGACGGCATGGCCGAAGATAGACTCCTGTGCCCTGTCCGAGCTTTGCGATTCTACCTGGAAAGATCTATGTCATGGAGGGAGAACAAACGTCTCATCTTTGTCTCTTTCAAACCAGGACATAGATAAGACATTTTCCATCAACAATCTTCAGTTGGATCCGCAAAACCATTACGGAATGTTATGCACAGACAGTCTTCTACACTCCTGGAGTTCCATCGGGTTAAGGCACACCAGGTACGGTCTATGGCCACAACCCTTGCATTCCACAGACAGGCCTCAATGGAACAGATCCTGAGGGCCAGTACCTGACGGTGTCCTAACACTTTCACAGTTTTTTTTAATCTGAAAGACCTATCCCTCTACTCCTCAGATCTCATTCACTTGGGACAAATAGTGACTGCGGAGACAATTCTGCTGCCAACAGACCATTAGAGGTAGATTTGTTTATAGGTGGAGTCATGGCAGACAGAAAAGTAAGAAGTTGAAAGGGAATTACCTTATTTTCACACATGTATGTTCAGAGCTGATAGTTAGCTCGGACTAACTGATTTGGCCTACCTTGTTATAAATTCATAAATAAAACTTTACAGACATTCATTTACCCCTCGATCGAGATCATTTACCGTTTGACTCATGTATACTCGTTCATAAAATCAGCAATAACAATTCCTTACTTGCTCTGGCATTTCAACTAGAGGTAGTACTTTGATGTCACCACTATAGTTCACGAGAATGTATTCGACTATGAGCTATAATAACGAGGTGCGGTTTCTGTTTAATGGGCTCCCTTAAATTTCTACCATGGTTATTTTCCTCGCGGAGTGGCATTTAAAGCGATGAAATTTTTGGACAACGTGAAATATTCGTCATATAAATTGTAAAAATAGATAGCTATGCACCCAGAATATGCATGGGCGCGTACATAATTTATGTCACAATGAAAACTACGGGGCACGGACCACAGTCAGAATCCATCCGCCATTACATAAAGAGTGTATTTGTGAGAGCAGAAATTGTGAGAATGAGTGAGTAGATGTGACCTGCAGCGCTTCGCGGGTCCCCAAACCAATCGAATTACACTAAGGCAAACAGAATCTGTATATATAAGGTTTATTCGCACGGAAGAACAATTAACCGAGACATAACGTTATATGGCAGACTAACTAAAATGTACTTAATTTCTGTGAACAACGGTTTAACTTAACCAAGATGATATATGGCCGAAACGGAAACTACGGCGGAAACGGCGACTGCTACTCAGAACTATGATAGCTGTCATGGATAGAACACAGATTATTATCATGCCGGCATCACAGTTCACGTCCTAATATCCTAACAACCAGTAGCCTGCACACAGCCAATGCACATTAGTAACATGGATTACTATGTAAATAGCATCTAAGATTCCGGCCAAACGTTGGACAGTTTATTAGCGCCAACGTAGCATCACATTCCACATAATAGCAATAAAGTGGTTGAATAAGAAAGCATGGCCCAGCCGTTCCGTTGAAGTCATGTTATAGCAATCTAATACAATAATACTGATCACGACGCCTATGCGTCTACTTATAATAGTGTACCGACCATACAACATAACTTTCACAAATAAATGTAACACCCGAATGTAACCCATTGCAGGACATCCAGTACACAACAGTAACGCTTGAACAATGTAACATGACTAGTGCTGCCGTCTAATGACAACAGGGGAACACCATTCCACATCGGGGTACCGATACTGCCGACAACACTACTACTGACCTTACTCGTTGAAACCCAATGCCACCGCACGATACACTGTCACCGTAGTACTAATTCTATTTTGCATTCCGCAACTCATTCTTGCTAACACATTATACATTCATTAATCTAACCGCTAGGACGATATACGAACGCTAACATGCCATTGTCGTTGACGGTGCCTAACTTAACTAGGTCTAGGACATTTAGGACATCTCGCCGTCAACAGTAAATATTGTAATGAATACGCTATCACCAAATAGCTACAAATCCGAACAAATAACCACAATGACAGAGTGTCATACAAACACAATGTCAGAGTGTCATACAAGCATAATGCTCCGCCCCAAGCGTGCATGTTTCACTTACGTGTAAATCAGATGTGATATCTGACCCAGACAAAAGAACACCCGTTGCGCGGGAAAATATGATAACCCGCCTTCCCATTTGCGCATCCGTTCTTGCGCACAGTTATTACCGTAAATTGGGAAATGTCAATGCAGCGCCCTATAAGCCAGATTATACCAGTGACGCTACAAAGGGTTATCGCTGTCAGTGTATATTCACTGCATACCGTTATAATGGAGGATAAATGTAAAAGCCTGAGCCTAATGCCAGATACATAAAAATCACAGGGTCACACTCTCCCCAACTTATGAGCAGCATAGCTCTAAAACTAAAAGCTAAGGTGCTCAAACCCTATTGGTTTACAGAGCGGGGCCAATTGCCCGGGTTCGAATGCGTGCCCGCTCGACTACGGCACGTGCGCCGTAGCAACGGGCGAACGTCTTCCTCTGCACTACTCGTGGAGCTCGATTCAGGACCAGATGATGAAGGTGACACGTCGCGGACGACCGGATTCCGCACAGTCCACAACAATGGCGCACTCGATGTATCCGACGTGTCACTGCTACCCACACACGCCACACTGGGCAGGCATGGCAGTCGACGACGTCGTACAGGTGGTGCCGCTTTTGGGCCATTTCCTGGAACGCACAACCGTAGGGAAGCACGATTCACCGTGCGCTGCGCACCGAATCCGTCGGCAGGTTCGACCACATACACGTCGTTCGTTCCCTGACGCATCACAACACGGTAGGGTCTTGTCTGCCAGGCGTCTTGGATTTTGCTCCTTCCCCGAATGCCGTGGTTGCGCAGATAAACGCGCTCCCCAGCGGCGAGTGGAAGTTCACGGGCGTGGCGATCATGACGCGCCTTTCGTTGGTCCGCATGGTTGTCCAACTGTGTTGCTGCTTTCTGATAAGCGTCGCGCAGCCGACGCTGATGCTGCTGCACCCACCCGTCACCCGACGATTCATCTGCGCCCAGCAGCACGTCGATATCGGACGGGACCTTCCGGGGGGGTGTTAGACGTGACAACGCATCCGCGTTTGCATTGTGCTTGGCCGAACGATACTTGATCTCGAAGTTGAACGGGGCCAGCGCGGCAGCCCATCTCTGCTCAACTGCCGGTAACTTTGTCGATTTCATCAGGTAGGTCAAAGGGTTATTATCGGTGTACAGAATGAATTCGCCACCCAATAGATAATCGCGGAACTTGTCACATACGGCCCATTTCAAAGCTAGTAGTTCTAGCTTTTTGGAAGAGTAGTTGCTCTTGTTCTTTTCCGACTTGCGGAGGCCACGGCTCGCACACGCTATGATTCGCGTCTTTCCATCTTGAACCTGACTCAGTACGGCGCCTAGCCCAAGGTCGGATGCGTCAGTTTCCACAATGAACGGCTTGCTGTAATCAGCGAATCCGAGGACTGGAGCACTCGTCAACCTTCTCTTTATCGCAGAGAATGCTGCATCACATTCCTCACTCCATCGGCCTGCCAGTTGGAAAGAAGCGCTCGATCGTGGTTTGCCTTTGATATCACGGCAGCACGTGGTTATTAGCGCATTCAGCGGGCTCGCGATCGCGGTAAATCGGGGGACGTAGCGGCGGTAGTAAGAGGCAAACCCCATGAAGGATCGGAGCTGTTTCAAAGTATCTGGCCTCGGCCAACGTTCCACAGCTGCAACTTTCTCTGGATCAGTCGCGATCCCTGCAGCCGACACGCGGTGCCCAAGATACTGCACTTCAGGCTGAAAGAAAGCGCATTTCTTTAGTTCGAGTTTCAGCCCGTATTCGGCCAGACGCGTGAACACGGTGTCCAGTCGTTGAATCTGTTCGGCGACAGTTGTAGAAAACAGGAGGACGTCGTATAAATAGCACAGCAGAATGCTAAACATTTCCTCGCGGAACGCTGTCTGCATTAGGCGCTGGAAGGTCGCGGGTGCATTGCAGAGGCCAAATGCCATCCGACGGTGTTCGTACAAGCCAAATGGCGTACTGAAGGCAGTCTTGTGTTGTTCGTCAGGGTGCATAGGTACCTGCGTGTACGCCGACTGTAAGTCCAGTGTGCTGAACCATCGAGCACCTGCCAGAGCATCCATTGACTCGTCAATCCGTGGCAGTGGATAAGCATCCTTCACGGTTTTTGCGTTCAGAGCACGGAAATCACAACACATGCGCAAGGCTCCAGATCGCTTCCTCACGAGTACAACAGCACTGGCAAAGTCACTTTTGCTTTCCACAATGGCACCCGTCCGCACCAATTTTTGCAGATGGTCTTTGACTTCCTCCAACTGTGTTGGCGGGATGCGTCTATAGGGCATGTTGACAGGGACGTCGTCGGTGGTTCTGATTCTGTGTTGCACGGCACTGGTGCATCCGAGATCGTCGTCCGACCTCGCAAACACGGCACGGTGTCGGTTAAACAAAGCTCTAACTTCCCGTAGCTCGTCGTCTGTGCCTGCGAACTGCGACAGATCTATGAGCTTTTCGACACTGTCAGCGTCCGATTCAATCGAGGGTGACCGTTGTGGTGTCACACCGACGACGATCTCGTTCATGCTCACATCAACTCGAACTGCACCATGTGGGAGGACATCTGCCGGTTTCAAGATTCCCAGTCTCGTTCGTGGCCTCAACCAAAAGTCGTTCTCGGTTGGATTAACCATGGCCACCATGAATGTGCGATCGCATACTGCAGCACTAGTGGTGAGAAGGGGTCCACACCCGGCGGTGAGCGGCTCGATTAGAGCGGTCTGTCCCTTTCGGCCTCCAACCGCGTGTACATATACACTCGATCTGGCAGGAATGCGAATAGCCTGCCTGCTGGCCACACGCGCGAATCTGAAGGTGTCCGTGGTAGCTACCTCCTGCAAACATGCAGCAAACTCGGGAACGTGTGACAAGACGTTCATGCCGAGCAACCCAGGAAATTGCTGTCCGGAGTCGCGCACAACAAGGATCGCTCGATCGTCCACCGACACGCCTGCGATGCATACAGTGGTCTCAAAATACCCGACATATGGTATTTCTAAACCATCTGCTGCCCGTATGGTCAACCAGTTACGTGCTGAGCGTAACATATGTCCTTGAGGCTGCAATACCGCTTTATAAAAAGCCTCCGTTACAAATGAAACTTGACTGCCGGTGTCCAGCAGACAGTCAACTGGCTGTCCGGCCAAAGTCACTTTGGCCACTGGGGTCCCACCTACGATCTGGTCGTAGGACGCGGTCATCAGGGTGCCCAGTTCCTCCACCCCCGGGCCGTTTGTCTTGGTGGAGGACACTAGTTTAAACGTGCCATGGGGCAATGGCGCCTGATGTGTCCCTTCTGGTGGCACTGGTAACACTCCAGTTCGTCGTATCGCCGGCGTGCAACGGGAGCGGGAGGTCGCTGTATCACGGCAGGCAAACTCGATGGGTGAGGCACCGACGCTGCAGCCTGCATCGTCGTTAACAGTTGCCTCTGCTGTGCCAGCACTTCTGTCAACCTTTTCTCGTTCCCCGCTAGACCGTCCTTCAAACATTGTCGCTGGCTTGCCAGCTCCGCCCACAGTTTGGCGATCTCGTCCCCTGCCGCAGTTTGTTCGGCGCGCGTCTCGCTCACATTCGCCTTCATCTTCTGTGGTGTTGCACTTTCCACCTCGTCCGCCCACTGCATCGCTACCTTCCTCAGTGACAGAAAATCTATGGCCCCATTCGCTTCGATGCGCCGTTTCAGTTCCCAGCGGAGGTGGACATCTCGCACGTTCTCGACGAACTGATCCCGGAGCATCGTGTCACGTTCTGCTACACTCTTCGGAGCCAGCCGATGGATGCGGTCGGCGATGTCGATAAGACCGTGGGAATAGGACGTGATCGGCTCACCGGGCAACTGTCTGCGATAAAAGAATCGACGCAGCAGTTGATTCGCATTCTCTTTGTCGCCGTACACCTCCTCGAGGGCGACTAATATCTTCTCCGCATCCTCTCGCACCTCACTTGGCTGACCGCGGATCTCAACTCTGGCAGCGCCATCTAAATAGCTGAAAATGAAGTTGGCCGCCGCCTCCCCGCTCAGATTCTGCGCACTAATGCACGAGCGGGCCTCCTCCACCCAGTCAGCCAAAAGTGGTTCCTCTGTTCCGCTGAAACGACGCAGCTTCCTCTCGCGCTGCACCACGAAAGTCGGTGCTGCCGGTGCCGTCCGCAGCCGTTGCAGCTCCTGGTGGTCGTCTTCCCATCGACTCCGTAGGGCTTCTAGCTCGTGGCGCAAGTCCTCCATTTCCAGTCTTTTCACAGTCGCCGTTTTAGAATAAGAATTTCGAAAGACAGAGATAAAAACCGAAAAGTAAGAAATCCACGATGGAAGACAGAATTAAAAGTATTGGTCTGAATGCCTTATCCCACTTCTGACACCAAAATGTGACCTGCAGCGCTTCGCGGGTCCCAAAACCAATCGACTTACACTAAGGCAAACAGAATATGTATATATAAGGTTTATTCGCACGGAAGAACAATTAACCGAGACATAACGTTATATGGCAGACTAACTAAAATGTACTTAATTTCTGTGAACAACGGTTTAACTTAACCAAGATGATATATGGCCGAAACGGAAACTACGGCGGAAACGGCGACTGCTACTCAGAACTATGATAGCTGTCATGGATAGAACACAGATTATTATCATGCCGGCATCACAGTTCACGTCCTAATATCCTAACAACCAGTAGCCTGCACACAGCCAATGCACATTAGTAACATGGATTACTATGTAAATAGCATCTAAGATTCCGGCCAAACGTTGGACAGTTTATTAGCGCCAACGTAGCATCACATTCCACATAATAGCAATAAAGTGGTTGAATAAGAAAGCATGGCCCAGCCGTTCCGTTGAAGTCATGTTATAGCAATCTAATACAATAATACTGATCACGACGCCTATGCGTCTACTTATAATAGTGTACCGACCATACAACATAACTTTCACAAATAAATGTAACACCCGAATGTAACCCATTGCAGGACATCCAGTACACAACAGTAACGCTTGAACAATGTAACATGACTAGTGCTGCCGTCTAATGACAACAGGGGAACACCATTCCACATCGGGGTACCGATACTGCCGACAACACTACTACTGACCTTACTCGTTGAAACCCAATGCCACCGCACGATACACTGTCACCGTAGTACTAATTCTATTTTGCATTCCGCAACTCATTCTTGCTAACACATTATACATTCATTAATCTAACCGCTAGGACGATATACGAACGCTAACATGCCATTGTCGTTGACGGTGCCTAACTTAACTAGGTCTAGGACATTTAGGACATCTCGCCGTCAACAGTAAATATTGTAATGAATACGCTATCACCAAATAGCTACAAATCCGAACAAATAACCACAATGACAGAGTGTCATACAAACACAATGTCAGAGTGTCATACAAGCATAATGCTCCGCCCCAAGCGTGCATGTTTCACTTACGTGTAAATCAGATGTGATATCTGACCCAGACAAAAGAACACCCGTTGCGCGGGAAAATATGATAACCCGCCTTCCCATTTGCGCATCCGTTCTTGCGCACAGTTATTACCGTAAATTGGGAAATGTCAATGCAGCGCCCTATAAGCCAGATTATACCAGTGACGCTACAAAGGGTTATCGCTGTCAGTGTATATTCACTGCATACCGTTATAATGGAGGATAAATGTAAAAGCCTGAGCCTAATGCCAGATACATAAAAATCACAGGGTCACATAGACATGATGTTTTTGTGCACAGTACCATCTGAGCTTTGAAACTGTGCCATCTGTCAGTTGGTATGCCTATTGCGTAAGGACATAGTGGCCATTAGGCAGGATGTATTCATATTTTGGAAACCGGCGTCAAGCGTCAGGCGTTGACGCAATTTGTGAAAAAAGAGGCATTCAATTTCCACGATCTTCACACATCAGGTGTCTTGGTGGGTCTGTCGTGTGCTGTAAAAATTAAAAGAAATTGTAGGACAAATTTTACATTGAGGCATAAGAACGTTATAATGGTCGTCTGTGGGAAAGTGATTGGTCCGTGCCCTTCACGAAGCCGAGCGAGAGTCGGATAAGCGAGACTAAAGTTGAGCCAGTGGTGATACGCTGAGTGGCGCCACTGTTGGGGTGTGTGTTTATTGTATTTAACCACCAGGGATAGAAAGTTGTGGTACTGGCTGATAGAGGGCGGTATATCCGTCACTTTGGTGACAGCTGATCGAACTTCTTGACAATTTGGTTGACAGTTTGTGACAAATTAGTCTTGAGACTACCGTTTTAGCCTTGATATTCACTGAAATTGTTTTTTGGTTGACTAGACACATCTGTGATAATCGGTTAATATTGGTAGAGGTGTTATTACCTTGCTGAAACATGTCAAAGCCACAGGTCTCGGCGGAAGTAACGCTGCGATAGTGAAACTAGCTACGCTGGATCGATTGAAGTTGGTTATCCTAGTATGTTTTAAATAACTATTTTCGTCAGCTTTTTGTCTACGGAACATATAAATTATTAAACATGTTGTGCGTACACATTTAAAAACATTTAATGACCTTTTCGATGCTCAATTTCGCACATTTAAGTCTTGCGAATAATAAATGCCATAAATCATTAAATGGGAACATCAAATCTTCTATACGCCTTTTTGCAGATGATAGTATTATATATCGTAAAATTTCTTCCAAAACCGACCACGAAATTCTCCAAACTAACCTAAGCCAACTCCAAACATGGTCAGACAAATGGCAAATGGAATTTAAAGTATCTAAATGTGTCCACCTTCCAATAACAAATAAAACTAAACCCAGCCCACACAAGTACTCGCTTTCTGGCCAGCCATTATCCACTGTATCCAGCCACTCATATCTCGGAGTAAAATTGGATTCCAAATTAACCTGGACAAATCACGTCACTGAAATAACTTCAAAATCTTCGAAATTTTTAGGCATGATTAAACGAACTCTTGGCCCATGTAAACCCGAAGGTTAAACAAACAGCCTACAACATGCTAATCCGGCCAAAACTCGAGTACTCTTCACCCATATGGAATTCTCACACCTTTTCACAAGTTAAAAGCCTTGAAAGAGTGCAACACTCTGCTGCTAGATTTGTTAAAAATTATTACAGACGGAACACAAATCCAGCAGATCTAATTACTGCCCTTGGATGGCCAATCCTCGAACGAAGATGTATCATTAAACAACCACAACCTTCTACAAAATTCTAAATAACATTATTGAGATCACCCCCCAGGTCTTTTCATTTTATCCCTGAGCCATTCGCATATGATCCCCCCAAAAATTACCAACATAAAAAACCCAAAATCATTTCAAGAAGCAATTATGGAACTTCCTTTCACCACACCTCCTCACTTAAACTGTCTTTAAAACACAGTGCTCAGCGTAAACTTATCCATGGTGTGGGTATGGAGACTGTCTATGTGTGCATGTGGCAAGGGAGCGACAGTATCCATACACATAACCAACCTATTAAAAAATTTTCGTTTAACATCCTATACATAAAATAATTAAAACTATCAGATAAAACCATTTCAGCAATATTAAAGATACTAGTCTTTTAGTCGAATGTACCACCCACAGCGCATGCGCACAGTCCACCACAAACTCCTGCGTTAGCCCAAGTTTGGGCTGTTTGGAGTATAACCACTTGAGACTTGAGAATAAAATGAGCAAGACGAAGATGTTGTTCAAAGCAAGTTAATATGTGAATTCAAGCATTGGGGAAAAATGATTGCTCTGCTAGTTCCAGAATGTTTTTAACACTCAGTAAAGTTCTGTTAATTTTCCGCTTTGGTGCTTGCTTTCACAGAAAGCTTGTAACACCCATTGATCAATGTGGTAGGCCTATATGCACGTTGATGCACAATTTGATATCTAAAATGTAAAGCAACAAGCTTCTTACTTGTATTGTGCATCGTCCTATGGAGGAATATTTTGTACAATTGTGTAGTGGGTTTGGTGCCGATTCCTCTGAACAAACTACTGTGTGCCAATCAATGTGCTGGTTGGTATTGTTATTTACAGGTGTTGCAACTGGACAATGAAGCCATTGGCTAATCAAGAGTCAACATTTTTCATCCATGTGTGACTTGCCATTGTGAAAAATCTGTTGTTTCTGTTTTAAAATATGTATTCCCAATGTTGGCATTCGTACAATCAGTAGATAATTCATTCCAAGTTCTGTTCATGTTAGTGATAATTAGCACTTTCTCATATCCAGTCTGTTCTGCTCTACTAATGTTAAGTACTTCATGTCATGTAGTTCTGCTCTACTAATGTTAAGTACTTCATGTTATGTAGTTCTGTTCTACTAATGTTAAGTACTTCATGTCCTATAGTTCTGGTCTACTAATGTTAAGTACTTCATGTCATGTAGTTCTGCTCTACTAATGTTAAGTACTTCATGTTATGTAGTTCTGTTCTACTAATGTTAAGTACTTCATGTCCTATAGTTCTGGTCTACTAATGTTAAATACTTCATGTCATGTAGTTCTGTTCTACTAATGTTAAGTACTTCATGTCATATAGTTCTGTTCTACTAATGTTAAATACTTCATGTCATGTAGTTCTGTTCTACTAATGTTAAGTACTTCATGTCATGTAGTTCTGTTCTACTAATGTTAAGTACTTCATGTCATGTAGTTCTGTTCTACTAATGTTAAGTACTTCATGTCATATAGTTCTGTTCTACTAATGTTAAATACTCCATGTCATGTAGTTCTGTTCTACTAATGTTAAGTACTTCATGTCGTGTAGTTCTGTTCTACTAATGTTAAATACTCCATGTCATATAGTTCTGTTCTACTAATGTTAAATACTTCATGTCATGTAGTTCTGTTCTACTAATGTTAAGTACTTCATGTCCTATAGTTCTGGTCTACTAATGTTAAATACTTCATGTCATGTAGTTCTGTTCTACTAATGTTAAGTACTTCATGTCATGTAGTTCTGTTCTACTAATGTTAAGTACTTCATGTCATATAGTTCTGTTCTACTAATGTTAAATACTTCATGTCATGTAGTTCTGTTCTACTAATGTTAAATACTTCATGTCATGTAGTTCTGTTCTACTAATGTTAAATACTTCATGTCATGTAGTTCTGTTCTACTAATGTTAAATACTTCATGTCATGTAGTCCTGTTCTACTAATGTTAAATACTTCATGTCATGTAGTTCTGTTCTACTAATGTTAAATACTTCATGTCATGTAGTCCTGTTCTACTAATGTTAAGTACTTCATGTCATGTAGTTCTGTTCTACTAATGTTAAATACTTCATGTCATGTAGTCCTGTTCTACTAATGTTAAATACTTCATGTCATGTAGTTCTGTTCAACTAATGTTAAATACTTCATGTCATGTAGTCCTGTTCTACTAATGTTAAGTACTTCATGTCATGTAGTTCTGTTCTACTAATGTTAAATACTTCATGTCATGTAGTTCTGTTCTACTAATGTTAAATACTTCATGTCATGTAGTTCTGTTCTACTAATGTTAAATACTTCATGTCGTGTAGTTCTGTTCTACTAATGTTAAGTACTTCATGTCGTGTAGTTCTGTTCTACTAATGTTAAATACTTCATGTCATGTAGTTCTGTTCTACTAATGTTAAATACTTCATGTCATGTAGTTCTGTTCTACTAATGTTAAATACTTCATGTCATGTAGTTCTGTTCTACTAATGTTAAATACTTCATGTCATGTAGTTCTGTTCTACTAATGTTAAATACTTCATGTCATGTAGTTCTGTTCTACTAATGTTAAATACTTCATGTCGTGTAGTTCTGTTCTACTAATGTTAAATACTTCATGTCGTGTAGTTCTGTTCTACTAATGTTAAGTACTTCATGTCGTGTAGTTCTGTTCTACTAATGTTAAGTACTTCATGTCATGTAGTTCTGTTCTACTAATGTTAAGTACTTCATGTCATGTAGTTCTGTTCTACTAATGTTAAATACTTCATGTCATGTAGTTCTGTTCTACTAATGTTAAATACTTCATGTCATGTAGTTCTGTTCTACTAATGTTAAATACTTCATGTCATGTAGTTCTGTTCTACCTCCCACTTTAAATTTCAAGAGATATGTCTGAAGACCCACATTTTTGTCCTCGCTTATCCTCCTTGGCTCCTCAATGTACCCATCCAACTATTTAACTTGTAAACCGATTAGTTTTTACCTGCTGAGCTCAGATTCCTGAACATTTTGATGCAGTAGAAGTATTCTTTATTGTATTGTAAGTTATAAATCTGTGTAAAAACCTATTTGGCAACTTTTATTTTACAAATAGCTGGCTTATTTGATAGATAGCTGTAATATTAAGTCAAAGTCTGCAAGTAAATGTTGCTTTGCTTGCGGCGACTGTTTGAGCAAAACCAAGTTGTGTATGTTTTAAGAGATATTACACTCTTAAAGTACTTCTACTGGATGCAATTTTCATTCTTCCGTAGGATCATAGAGAGACTACAGAATGCCCAGGAGCCAATCACAAGGTGCAAATGGATTTGACCAAAGGTTTTATAACAGTAAGTTTATAATTAGATAACTTCTGATAACATCCAACTCACTGATTTTCAATGCTTGTCTTGTCCAACACTGTCCATGATGGTTTTGTTTAAAAGTGTTATCTGATCATAAAATCATTATACAAAATAAACGATATCTATTTTCTAACATCTTGAATACCCAGATGTTTTATAATTTCGAACCACAATTTAAAAAAATATAATTTGATCTTTATCAATTTAATTTCAGTTTTAGTACGAATATTGTGGTTACATGCAGAACAGATTTATACGGGTGTTATATGTCCATCCCATGAACACCTCACCTTGATAAACTTTGTCCACAGGTGTTGTAAGTTATTGACAGAGCTCTGCTCTTGAATGTACTGAATGGCAGTGATATTCATTAAAGCATAACGGTCAAATTAACCAAAATTGTGCTTAATTAAAACACATTTTGGTGGTCAAAATGTTAGCATGGTTATAGTTTATACAATAAAATAGATTTTATGATAAAACAATCAGACTATGTAGCTTTAATATACATTAACCTTTAAAGTCAATCTAGAATATTTATATAAAACATTTCTGTTACTATTTCCTAATACATGTTCATGCTCAATTCTATATTTTTCACTTTCAGGACAGTCACAGAATGGGAAACAAAAGTCTCAACCAACCAACTATAACTTCCCTAACACATTAGAAGGATTTGGGTATGCATTTAATGAGAGTAAGTTCATTTTCAGTAAGTTTTAAATGCATCTGTATCTATTCTGACAAGATAACTATGGTATAAACTATAATGTTAGCAGTACCTTTATGTATACATGTTGGATATTAAAAATGTAAAAATTACTGTACATCTTGCAACAATAATTTTTTTATTTATGCACAACTGTTTTGTTGCTGCAAGATCATGTTGAAATATGATTATCTTGAGTAAGTTTGACATATGATATGATGTTACAAATAGCAATGCATTCAAATACATTTCTCAACATTTTAAAGGTGAAATGCTAATTTTGGTTGCACGTCGAATAATGTGGTTGGCTATTAAATAGTGATTAAATGAGGTGCCATGTATGCAACGTATAACTGAAATCTGATTTTTTGGTTGTATCAGTTTTCTGTACCAGGATAGGGATTTGACATCTCACTTAGAGGTATTATCACTTAGAGCTATTTAACACTCTTCTCTTATAAACATCCCTCTTCAATTCAATGTTTTTTTTGCTTGTTCCAGACTCATTAAAAAAAATAACTGGGCTAGTATTCACTACAGCATGCTAGCTTGCTTAAGGAAATGTGTTGTTTAGTTTTTGTGATGTCATTGAACAAAATAATAAATAAATTTTCTCTCGATATTTTACGAAACAAATGGCAGAAGGTTTCTGGCTCTATATTCTATGACATGTGCATGATGTGAGGCTATTCACTGTTTCGCAGGTTACCCAATCTAACGAACAAAGTCAATTCAAATGTTTTAACAAAAGTACTCTCTTATTAAACCGACTGCTCATAACTATTCACACACTACACATTTGAACAGCAACGAAAGACAGATTTGTGATGGGCTCAACGAATTGAGGGACTTTTATATAATGTTTATGTATTAAGTATGCATGTATGAAGCAACCTATATGAGCATGACTGTTTCTAATCATGGCTACAATTATCCGTACACAGAAGGTGAACTAGTACACACAGAGTCGGGTCAACAGTTTGAATATTATGCGTCTGACAAGAATGAATACAATCAGAAGAGATACAAAGCCATCGGAGAGGTGCAGTAGAAATTTGGTCTTTCTATTTTGTTAATTGCTTCATGTTAGATAATTCCCTGGTCTGTTTGTTGATTTTATGTGTTGCTATATCTTAGCTGGTCACTCTTTCTGTTATGAAATATACATAATAATAAAAGATGTGAGGGCCCCTGTGATGGTCTCAGGAAACATTTTGTCCATATCATGGAAATAATGCAATATGTTTGCAAGCATTTTACTAGCATTCATAACTTGGAATGGGAAAACAAGACACATGGAGAGCTTTTTTGGATGGCCCATGCTCATCCACATGGCCCATGCTCATCCACGTTGCCTGTGTTCATACACATGGCCCATGCTCATCCATGTGGCCTGTGTTCATACACATGGCCCATGCTCATCCACATGGCCAATGCTCATCCACATGGCCTGTGTTCATACACATGGCCCGTGCTCATCCATGTGGCCCATGCTCATCCATGTGGCCCATGCTCATCCATGTGGCCCATGCTCATCCACATGGCCCATGCTCATCCACATTGCCCATGCTCATCCACATGGCCCATGCTCATCCACATTGCCCATGCTCATCCACGTGTCCTGTGTTCATACACATGGCCCATGCTCATCCACATGGCCCATGCTCATCCACGTAGCCTGTGTTCATCCACATGGTTCGTGCTCATCCACATAGCCCATGCTCATCCATGTGGCCCATGCCCATCCACATGGCCCATGCTCATCCACATGGTTCATGCTCATCCACATGGCCCATGCTCATCCACGTGGCCTGTGTTCATCCACATGGTTCATGCACATCCACATGGTTCGTGCTTATCCACATGGCCTATGCTCATCCACATGGTTCATGCTCATCTACAGGGCCCAATTATGAACAAACTGTGTGTTAGTGTGAACTATGAATAATGATAATTGCGTGAAATAATTTATGCATGAAACCTTCAAATGAAGCTCTGCATGTATGAATGCTTCAGGACACTGGGCCCTGGATTTATTCAACGTTATCAATTGTAATGTACAGTTTTGAATCCAATGTTTGGTAAACACATATTTATTAGTAATGCCACATTGAAATCTAGATACTAAGATTCAAAGCTGATATGTTTCATTGATGAAACTAGTTGTTTACGTGTGTTTAAGAGGATGTATATCTAAAACTCCCCCTCAATTGATTTAGCCCATTGCAAATCAGGTTCATTGCTGTTCACATTTCTGTGAAAGCAAGCACCAAAGGAAGCACCAAAGCAAGCACCAAAGCAAGCACCAAAGCAAGCACCAAAGCAAGCACCAAAGCAAGCACCAAAGGAACACAATATTGTACTTAATGTGTCACTGGGCATAATTTTTTCTCTATGCCGGAATTCACATATTTTACTTGCAACATCTTGCCTCCTTGTTAAAATCATCAAAAGGAATTAATTAGATCGGGTAGCATACTAAAGGGTGAATAGCATTATGCTTTAGAAGTAATAACACATAATATTATAGCTGGATAACTTTTGCAATATGTTTGCCAAATATTGACCAGATCGGGTAAAAAATAATTTAATAATTTGTCCGATGATTTCATCACAACATTTGCACAAACAAGCTAGCATGTCGTAGTGGATACTAGATTATTTAAATGCAATTTTTTGGTGAAAGGATTAACAGAAATGAGATGAACGAAAACATCGAATTGACGAAGGACGTTTAACATGGATACTTCTATTACAGCTGGTGACAAAACACGTCTACATGTTGCTTGAAAATGAAACTCACCTGACACGCACTTGGATACCAGTGAGTAAGAATCCACTTTGAAAACATCCTTTATGCCATCCGATCCCCCATAATAATTTCTGCCATAGAAACCACAAATTAAGATCTAGCCAATTGTTTTACTCCAATATTTATCCTGATGATTTGACAGATGCACAGTTAAGTTGCCCTGTATGTGTTTCGTTAAGTCTACATTAAAACTGTATCGGAGTTTTATTGCGATTATTAATAGTAATCAAAATTGATGTCTGTCTGCAGTTTTTTATTGTATGTTATTGTAATATTACAAGTAACGACACCTCTCTTCTCTGCTTGTCAATCAAGGTTGTGTATGATGATCTGAGTCAGGATAATGATTATATTACACCACTCCACACAAATAATTTCATCGTGCAAACAAAACAACAGCAAAAAGAAACATAAATAAATAAATAAATTACACTGTCTGACTGGCAGAAGGATCTTGTTGATAAGAAAATCGGCAGCTTCTTCTTCATGTCTGCCGATGCCCTGGAGAACCGAGACAAACTTCTCATCCTCATCCATGGCTCTGGGGATGTCAAGGCAGGACAGTGGTCACGCAGGTGGGTCAGTTTGTAATCTTTATCATCCTCGCGAGCCAGCGGTAACATTACCACTACCCCTGGCATATATCCAACACAATGTAAGGAAGGTCACCAAATCATTTGTGCTTTGTCCCGCTTGCTGTTTTGGTTGACATGTTTCTGGGAACCTATGCCTATCATTACTCGTCCGATCAGCGACAACAGGTCCACATCAATTAAGGTTAAACCTTTTAGTCCTCAAGTCGGCTAAACCCGTCCGCAGACTGATGCTTCAATGCAGCCATACCCAACCCAAAATAGCAACAAATTTCAACCGATTCAGGTGGCATACTAGTTTAGAGAACACATCGCATATAATGCCTGAGCATTCTGTCCTCATGTTTCCTTGTATCTGGTCAAATAACAGGAACAAGGATCCTTTTAACAAAAGGCTGAGGCCTAAAGGGTTCCTGTATGCCGGTCTCATAAATTCCAGTAAGCAGTTGCGTTGGTTAACACAGCAACACAAAAATCGATCTGCCAGAGGTACTGATGTCGTCAGAACCCCCTGGTGGCGAGGATGGTGTTTGTTACAACGCCCTTCTCAATTAATTTAGGCTATTGTGAATCAGGCTCATTAATGTTCAGATCTGTAGGGCTTGAATAGTTCAAGTAATGTGTTCAATCGGTCTTGAGAAGAGTGTGCTCTTTTATTAAAAACATCAAAAGAATAGACTTTGAACATTAGAACTTGCAAAACTGGGAATAACTTCATCTTGCAATATATACATGCAGAGCTACTTTTGACCCTTTTAGCCGAATTTCCACTGGATCCAATCGAAAAGAGTTGAATAGATTTTCCAATGATTTCTTCAAAACTAAATAACACATTTGCATAAACGAGCTAGCATGCCATAGTGGATACTAGAGCTAGCATGCCATAGTGGATACTAGAGCTAGCGTGTCATAGTGAATACTAGAGCTAGCATGCCATATTGGATACTAGAGCTAGCACGTCCTAGTGGATACTAGAGCTAGCATGCCATAGTGGATACTAGAGCTAGCATGTCATAGTGAATACAAGAGCTAGCATGTCATAATGGATACTAGAGCTAGCATGCCATAGTGTATGCTAGAGCTAGCATGCCATAGTGGATACTAGAGCTAGCATGTCATAATGGATACTAGAGCTAGCATGCCATAGTGAATACAAGAGCTAGCATGTCATAATGGATACTAGAGCTAGCCTGTCATAGTGAATACAACAGCTAGCATGTCATAATGGATACTAGAGCTAGCATGTCATAGTGAATACAAGAGCTAGCATGTCATAATGGATACTAGAGCTAGCATGTCGTAATGGGTACTAGAGCTAGCATGCCATAGTGGATACTAGAGCTAGCATGCCATAGTGGGTACTAGAGCTAGCATGTCATAGTGAATACAAGAGCTAGCATGTCATAGTGAATACAAGAGCTAGCATGTCATAATGGATACTAGAGCTAGCATGCCATAGTGTATGTTAGAGCTAGCATGCCATAGTGGATACTAGAGCTAACATGCCATAGTGGATACTAGAGCTGGCATGCCATAGTGGATATTAGAGCTAGCATGCCATAGTGGATACTAGAGCTAGCATGTCATAGTGAATACTAGAGCTAGCATGACATAGTGGATACTAGAGCTAGCATGCCATAGCGGATACTAGAGCTAGCATGTCATAATGGATACTAGAGCTAGCATGCCATAGTGGATACTAGAGTTAGCATGTCATAATGGATACTAGAGCTAGCATGTCATAGTGGATACAAGAGGTAGCATGTCATAGTGAATACAAGAGCTAGCATGTCATAATGGATACTAGAGCTAGCATGCCATAGTGGATACTAGAGCTAGCATGTCATAATGGATACTAGAGCTAGCATGCCATAGTGGATACTAGAGCTAGCATGTCATAGTGAATACAAGAGCTAGCATGCCATAATGGATACTAAAGCTAGCATGCCATAGTGGATACTAGAGTTAGCATGTCATAGTGGATACTAGAGTTAGCATGTCATAGTGAATACAAGAGCTAGCATGTCATAATGGATACTAGAGCTAGCATGCCATAGTGGATACTAGAGCTAGCATGCCATAGTGGATACTAGAGCTAGCATGCCATAGTGGATACTAGAGCTAGCATGCCATAGTGGATACTAGAGTTAGCATGTCATAATGGATACTAGAGCTAGCATGTCATAGTGGATACAAGAGCTAGCATGTCATAATGGATACTAGAGCTAACATGCCATAGTGGATACTAGAGCTAGCATGTCATAGTGAATACAAGAGTTAGCATGTCATAATGGATACTAGAGCTAGCATGTCATAGTGAATACAAGAGCTAGCATGTCATAATGGATACTAGAGCTAGCATGCCATAGTGGATACTAGAGCTAGCGTGTGATAGTGGATACTAGAGCTAGCATGTCATAGTGGATACTAGAGCTAGCATGTCATAATGGATACTAGAGCTAGCATGCCATAGTGGATACTAGAGCTAGCGTGTCGTAGTGGATGCTAGAGCTAGCATGTCATAGTGGATACTAGAGCTAGCATGTCGTAGTAGATGCTAGAGCTAGCATGTCATAGTGGATACTAGAACTAACATGTCATAGTGGATACTAGAACTAGCACGTCATAGTGGATACTAGAGCTAGCGTATTGTAGTGGATGCAAGAGCTAGCATGTCATAGTGGATACTAGAGCTAGCGTGCCATAGTGGATACTAGAGCAGGCGTGCCATAGTGGATGCTAGATAGATTTGATTTTTAGCAAAATGATTCTAAAATGAGACAAGCAAAAAAATTTAACGAAGGAAGGATTTTTGAAGGTACTTCCTTGATTTGATGTTTTTCCTTGTCTTGTTTCAGATGCATTTCATGAGAAATGTATCTAGTATCCAGTATGACATGCACACGAGAGGCTCTATATGCTATGACATAAGGCTATTCAGACTTTCGCAAGTCACCCCCGATTTAATGAACGCAGTCGAATCTTTCAATGATTTTCTCATTGAAGCGACTGCTCAAAGTGGGCATATACTTAATTTATGCGCGCACTACAGATTTGAACAAACCTGATTCATGATGGGCTAAATTCATTGAGGAGGGAATTTTAAGATGGCATCATGTGTAAATTACAAATGTATAATAAAATTGATAATTATATTTTATTTGCTACAGGTACGTACATTTGTATAAAGCCCATTATCCAGTCTGTAGGACCACTCCAAGTGCTTTACACTTCACCCCCTAGCAGACCTGTTCATTCCAACGCCCTCTCAACTTCTGAGAAGCATTTTAGCCTTGCTGCAGTTACTGCATGAAGACTGTTGGTTCACATATCCACCAATGTCTATAGCCAGGTACTCATACATATCCACGAATGTCTATAGCTAGGTACTCATACACATCCACCAATGTCTATAACCAGGTACTCATACACATCCACCAAGGTCTATAGCCAGGTACTCATACATATCCACCAATGTCTATAGCCAGGTACTCATACACATCCACCAATGTCTATAGCCAGGTACTCATACATATCCACCAATGTCTATAGCCAGGTACTCATACACATCTACCAATGTCTATAGCCAGGTACTCATACATATCCACCAATGTCTATAGCCAGGTACTCATACATATCCACCAATGTCTATAGCCAGGTACTCATACACATCTACCAATGTCTATAGCCAGGTACTCATACATATCCACGAATGTCTATAGCTAGGTACTCCAGGTACTCCAAGTACTCCAGGTACACCAGGTACTCCAGGTACTCCAGGTACTCCAAGTACTCCAGGTACACCAGGTACTCCAGGTACTCATACAGCTAAGTAATTTGAGGCAACGTGGAGAGAAAATTGCTTCGAAATGGCAGCAAGAGTATTTGAACCTGCTCCTGTTTTTGGCGGGTTTGTTATGAAGTGTATGCAAAGGAGGCAACTAGCGAAGTGATCACAATGGCAATGGCAATGGCAATGGCAATGGCAATGGCCAGCACAGAATTTACAGTTGCTGCATATTTCCTTTTGAAAATTTTGAAAAAGTTACCGATTTGAACCATCAAAATATGATCAGACGGTTTGTCCGGCCACTCAGCCGATTCAGGCCGAACAATTCTTCAAGTCTGGTGTTGTTTCTGAGCACTGGTAATGAACGAAAACGTGGGTGTAACTTATGCGCATCAGTCATGAATGTCAACCAGAAATGGGTGATTACACCACAAATGTAATCGATTACGATTATGATTACTGTTTAAATTTATTAGTATGCTTACACATGCAATTACTTAGAGAATTAGTATAGCCGATTATGATTACAGTTACTTTTGCATGTAATCATGATTACAACCATGATTACATTTTATAATATAATTGACATAATGAAATAAATAAAACCCTTACATGTTATTATTGTCACCAATGTTATTTGAGACGAAATCAAACATGATATTAAATACAGCCACTGTACATGCAAAATAAAGAGAAAAGCCTGTTTGCATTGTAGTTGAGACCTGGGCAACAGAAATATTCTCAAGAAAATTGTAATCATGATTACGGTTACTTTGGCAATGTAATCGAATATGATTGTGGTTACCTGGCCTTTTTGAGTGCGATTACACAAAAATTGTCAGCGGTTACACATGATTATGATTACTGAGTATGATTAATCCATCTCTGATGTCAAGTGTTGATGTCGTCTTACACAGACTCATCATTAATGAGAACTTACACTGCGGCTCACAGCTGCCGTTCATCGCGAGGGCGGTACAAGAAGGCTACGGAGTGATCGTACTCAACACCAACCTCAACATCAATGGAAAGCAAGAGCCTGTTAAGTTCAGAATATTTTTTGTAAGTATCATTGTCGGTTGTAGTATTCATTGGACATTACGGTTCGGTTAAGTGCAGTGCCTGTTTTAGGGCAGGGTAGACTGGACAGTTGTCCAGGGGCCTCCAGAAAATTATTTTAATGGGGCCTCCACAAAACTTCTTTTGGGTCATGGCCCCCCTTGGCTTTGGGATCAAAAATAATTTACATGAATAACTTGTTGTACTACTACGTGGTAGCATGACAATTGACAAACTAATTGGTGACTAAGATAGGTGATTTATGTGTTTGAAGGTAACCAACATTTTAAACATTTCGTACTGACATCCCAGGGCCTTAGTCCTAAGTCTGTCCCTGGCTAAGCTTTATTTCACGTTAATCATAATTAAATGTTCAGAACCTCATTGTTATTAAAGGGTATAACAACAACGATTGCTTGAAATCATATTATATTACATCTTGTAGTATATTTCCACAACACCAAAAAATTCATTAGAATTCCATTAATTAATAATTCTATATAATACTCTGTTATATCGGCCTGCCTTGATTAGGCATACTTTTGCCACATTTATCGGCAAGCTTCGAAGTGACGTCAATAATGATAAGGAAGTGCTACGAGACTGGGACTTTCCATTCATTCACAGTACCATTGACAATGATAGCGGTTGTTTAGATGCATGTGTCAGAATGGTTTATTGTGCTGCATTTGATTGTCATGCAAACAGTAGTAACAATAAACTAACATGTAGTAGTGGCTTAAATTCCCTATGGAGCCAACTTTATTTAATAAAGCAAACATCAAGCTAATGAAGCACAGCCGGCTTTGTCACTTCGAGAAAAATTGTTTCGACTGTGATCCGGACCAGAGAAGGTGCTAGCCTTGGGTTATCCGGGTGCTAAAATCTCTTTGAAAGAGGATGATCTACCACATTATTCCCAGTAGTGGAAGCTATGCTGATGCCACCAATCCGTTGAATGTCAATGACCACGGTCCATCTAGGATCGAAGCGAACTGTCAGCACGGATACAGGTGATGTTGGCTCACAGTGATTTCGGCCCGGTGAATTTGGACAACATTTATTGGAGAGTTCAGCCCGCAACTCTGGTAACTTTGGCCTTAGAGCACAACGGGCATAGTGATCTTGGCCCAAACGACTGTGTAGCGAGCACATGAAGTTTAGTGTGTGCCTTACAGTGAATAAAGCATACTATTTATTCTCTCATTTGTTAGTTGATTTTGCTGCACATTAACCTGAAATTGTTACTTTGTAACTGCCTTTGTGGGTTTTGTTTCCTGTCGCATAAAATATGGCGCTATATTTTTTCATTTTAACTCGCAGTCAACAAGATGATCATTAGAACTTATACAATTTGTTGTATCCTTAAAATTCATATCATATAATATATTACACCAAAAACTATAATATTATACAGTTGAATAATTTAAATAAAGTAAATTACAATTATCATTATATCTTGTTTCTATATTTAAGATTTTCAAGCATTTCCCCTCTTCAGGGGAAATTCTCCCAAAGTTTTTTTTAATCAAATACAGAGCGATAACAGTGATTAGTGATTATTGTATTGTGAAATTGTGAATACAACAGAGCCACCTGTGTTTGGTCTTTGATCTATACAGTATTTTTCCTGAAGCATGGTCTTTAATTCACACCTGCTCACTCTACGAAACAGACAAATTGGAATCTGATGTGTTTATTTGACAACAGTACAGTTGTCAATACAGTGAAAATCTACAGCTCAAATAACGTGTTAATAAATAACAAGTAATATATGTATTGTAAACTGAAATATACAACAAAATATAATATAACTGAAGTATAATGACATTACAATAGCCTAAACATGGACTATCAGTTTGCTGTAGATAAACTTAAAAGGGATCAGGGAGACTGCCACTAAGACCATTGTTGGTCGCTCTCGTGGCAGCCGCACCCAGTAGTATAATTTTCAACAAAGTTCATTTAACTTAATAAAGCACTTTCTCGAAAAATAACGATAATACAAGTGCATAACTTCCAAAATAGGTTTGACAAATAATTAATTATTTCATCAATAATGATGACTAAATCTCAAAGGGTAAATAAATCGACTTAATTTTTAATCTGGCAAATATGTACATTTACATCTGACATACTAATTACAGTACAATTTATAATTAAATTAACAAAACTAATGAAATATGAAAGCGTTTATGATTTAATTATTAAGTCCGTCCACAAATGTAACAATTTGGCATAGAGCACTGCTCTATGTAGTTTTGTAGAAAGCACATTTTGGCATACCTAGTAAATCCATGTAAGGTATGTGTTAAAATTTTTTTCCATATGTGTTTCGAAGTATTGTTTGTTAATAATGGAATATCATACCTAATGCATCATTTGGCAAAATCATGTTTTGCCCTGTTGGTGTGGATATTTTCCTGTATTCGTGTATTAATGTGAACATTTCTAATTAGAGAAAATGGTAAGTTTTGTAACTATGCTGGTAATTTCATGTGCACATATTTATAATAAAATTGTTATTCCTATAATTGCAACATATCTGTTACATTAAGAATGTTTTATTTCTTAAACAGTGACTCAGTATGTGAATTATATTTACTTAAACATATTATTCTAATTGCTTTTTTCTGTAGTTTGATAATTCTGTTACATTTAAAACCCCATATCATTAGGCCATAATTTATATATGGTAACATTAATGAGTTATACAAAGTTAATTTTATATTTAATGGCAGAAAGTGTTTTAATTTGTTTAATATACCTATAATTTTTGAACATTTGATAGAAATATTTTTATATGACTGTCCCAGCTTAGATTTTCTTGTAATATCACACCTAAAAGATTACAGTTTTGGACTCTTTCGATTCTAGTTTTATCAATCTTGAGTAGAAAAGGAATTAATTTTTTATTTCTTAATTTGTGTATTATGTACTTGGATTTCTTTATATTTAAAGACAGTTTATTAATTTTCAGCCATTCGTTTACTTTATTTAATTCTGTGTTTAAATGTTGTTCGATATCTTTAGTACATGAATTTAAAGACTGGATTGTAGTAAATACAGTTGTATCGTCTTCATACATTACATATTTAAATGTCTTGCTTGACTTTGGTAAATCATTAATGTATATAACAAAAAGAAGTGGGCCTATTATGAAGCCTTGTGGCACACCTGTAGTAATAGGCAGAGTTTCAGAAATGCTATCATCGTATGTAACATATTGTTTTCTATTTTTCAAGTAGCTTTCCATTAGTTCTAGAGCGATGTCGCATATTCCATATATGTGTAATTTATTTAATAAAATGTTGTGGTCTAAGGTGTCAAATGCTTTTGACAGATCTAAAAATATATTAATAGGTGTTTCATTTGAATCCAGTGCGGTTATAGTTCTGTCAATAACTTCCATGATGGCATATTCAGTTGAGTGACCAGATTTGAAGCCGTATTGGTTATCATTAAAAAGTGAATGTTCTGTAAAAAATGAATATATCTGATCATGCATAACTTTAGATATTACAGGTAATAGTGATATTGGTATGTAGTTACAGAACTGTGTTTCATCATCCTTTTTAAAGATAGGAATGACTTTTGCAATTTTCATCCTGTCTGGGAAGATTCCAGTATTAAATATTTGATTAAGAAGTAATGTTAAGGGTTTAATTAATATGAGTTTTAAATATTTTAATTGTTTCAATGTAATACCATCATGACTACTGCTGGATTTTGCTGGGAAATTGTCAATTATTTTGATTAATGACTCTTCATTTATTTCTTGGAATTGAAAAAGCAGTTCAGAGTTTCCTGTCAGATAGCAACTATGATTTCTGTTACTCGTGTGTTTAATTTTGTTGGCAAGGTGTTGTCTTATGTTTGTAAAGAATAAATTTAATTTATTAGCAACTTCTACAGTGTCAGTTATTTTGCAGTCTCCTTCTCTAAAATAAATAGGTAATGATCTCTTTTTGTTGGATCTTTGCAAAATTTAATTTAT
Source organism: Lamellibrachia satsuma (assembly GCA_033239005.1). Classification (NCBI taxonomy): domain Eukaryota; kingdom Metazoa; phylum Annelida; class Polychaeta; order Sabellida; family Siboglinidae; genus Lamellibrachia; species Lamellibrachia satsuma. Next base: position 1,686,557 of record BSQZ01000028.1, read on the forward strand.
AGTTTTCCAGGTTTTTCTTGTGTCATTTTTATATTTGTTAAACAATTGTTCATAATATATCAATTTGGCTGCTCTGATACTTCTTTTTAAAATACAATTATAGTTGTTTAAGTTTATCTTTTTAATGGAATAGTCAATTGATGTGTGATTTGTCAACTTGATCTGCTTATGTAAATTGTCTCTGTAGTTAATAAATTTAAGTATGCCATTTGTTATCCATAATGAGTTTTTGTGTTTATATTTGTTAAATGTGACTAATTGATATGGCATATGTTTAACATTTGCATTTTCAAGTACGTCCATAAGTATGTTGTAACTATTATTTGGTTTGGACAAAGGATTTTGATCTAATTTCTCCATAATATTTGAATAAATTATTTCATTTGCAAAATTTTACATGGCTTTTTCATGTATTTTGACTAATTTAGGGGGACATTTTTTAGCTGGAACAGTTTCGATAAATAAAAAATATGGCTGGTGGTCTGAAAACTGTTTGATTAAGATACCTGCTGTTGAATGTAGCATAATTTGGCTTAGTTTACAAAATAAATGGTCAATTAATGTGCCATTTAGGTCAGAAAATCTAGTTGGGAATGTTATTTTAGGAAAGAAGCTAAATCCTGTTAAGGTGTCATAAAACTCACTAGGATATTCTTTATCATTAATTTTAAGCAAATTTATATTGAAATCTTCGGCAATAATAACTTCCAAATTTTTGTAATCAAGTTGTGATAATAATAATGAAATTCGTCAATAAATTGTGTGTGGTTAACGTTTAGGTCTCAAGGTGGTCTGTATATATTACCGACTATCACTGGTTTTTTGAGACCACCCCCAGTTATTTCAATTACCTGTTCATTTTTAATGCGTTGTAATACTTTATAATGGTATCTAGTATGAACGTACACAATTAAGCCTCCCTTGGTACTACTATTTTTACCCAAGGATATACAAGTATAGTCTTCTAATTGGATGTGAGATAGATCGTCTTGTTCGGTTAGCCAACTTTCTTGAATACATATAATGCTAAAGTCATAGTTAATCAGGTGCAATTCTTGTACAAAGGCTGCTAACTCATTGAATTTAGCATTAATTGATTGGATGTTAGTACTAAGTATGCCAAAACTATTAATTTTAGTATTTACCAATGACTTAAAATGATCGGTATCATAATATGATGAAGTTTTCATTATTGGCAAATTATCGCTTTCATTGGTTTCATCATTTGTAGAATGCAGAATGTTATTTAAGCAGTTTTTATGGACACCCCCATAGTACTGTAAAAATAGATCATCTGAATCTGTCATTCAGTTTATAAATAATTATTATGTATATGCATATAACATTGTTCCAAGAATTTGGCAGATATTGTCTAATTATAAATTAACTAATTGACATAACTTTCAATTAAAAGTTTATAAATATGCTGTAAGTAATGACAACTTTAATGTTTTTTTAAATTGTTTTAAACTTGGTAGCTGAGTTATTTCATTTGCTAAGCTGTTCCACATATTTATACCTTTGACAGTGAGTGACAATAGTCTGAGGGCGGTGTTTGTATTTTTAACATAAAACAGTTTGCTTTGTCTGGTACCATACATGTGTATAGCTTCGGTTGGTTTAAAGAATGCTTGAAACCGACCATTTAAAGAGTGATTATTTGCTTTATAGAGTATAATCATAGTCTTGTATGTAACTAAATCATGAAGTTTAAGTATTTTTGAGCTGTGGAAAAATACAGATGTATGATCATGGTAATTAAGGTTATAAATAATCCATATAGCTTTTTTCTTTAACAGAAATAGTTTCTTGAGTCTCGATTGATACGTACTTCCCCATATCTCACAGCAGTATGACATATGTGGTTCAACAAGTGATTGATATAATATGTGTAATGCTTGACAATCAAGAACATGCATAGTTTTGTAAAAAAACTGCTATGCTTTTTGATACTTTTGTTTCAACAATTTTTATATGTTCTCTCCATATTAGGTTTTCAACAATAGTTACTCCAAGGAGTTTTGTATTTGTTACCTGCTCAGTGTTTGTTCCATTCAAAACTATATTCACATCTGTTCTAGGTTGTTTTTTATTGTTATAAAATATTATAAAAAAACATTATAAAATTTGTTTTATTCACATTGAGCGATAATTTGTTCGCTCTGAACCATAGACCTACTTGTTTTAGTTTGTTGTTAACTACATTGGTTACATCATCAATATTACTAGCCGAGTAAAAAATTTTTAGTATCATCTGCAAATAGAATAATATGAAGTAGTTTGGAAACATCGCACATGTCATTTATGTACAAGATAAATAGTAATGGGCCAAGGATTGATCCTTGCGGGACTCCACACTTGATTTCCTTGAATTCTGAGTTGCTATTATTGTAGCATACATATTGTCTATGGTTGAATAAATAACTGTTTATCCATTCCAGAGCTAAACCCCTTACTCCATAGCATTGCAATTTACTTAGCAATATGTTGTGGTCAACGGTGTCGAAAACATTTTTTAGATCGATAAAGACACCAATCGTAGTTTGGGATTTATCCGTTGCAGAAGTAACCTTTTTGACAAATTCAGTTCGAGCTAGTGAGGTCGAATGATTACTTCTGAAGTCATACTGCCCATCTGACAGTATGTGTTGTGCTTCAATGAAAGATGTTAGCCTTTTGTTAAATATTTTGTCAAGTATATTTTTAAATTGGGATAAAAGAGATATAGGTCTATAATAAAAAAATTTCAAACGATTACCTGACTTAAATACAGGAATGATTTTTGCCAATTTCATATCATTTGGCAATGATCCGCAGATCAATGATCTGTTAAAAATGTGGGTTAGCGGTTTTACAATTTGCTTTATTATATGCTTAACTGTTTTCATGCTGATCTCATCGTGTCCGTATGAACTTTTACTTTTGCACCCAGACACAATGTCAAGTACTTCTTGCTCAGTAACTGGGTGTATATACATTGACTGTGATACTTTACTTTTTACGAAGTCAGTGGGCTTTGTTCCCGGGCAAGGTTCTATAAGGCTTGATAAATGTGTACCTATGTCAACAAAGAATTTGTTGAAATGGTTAGCTATTTCTTTACTTTCTAATACTACTCGATTTTCACCAACATGAAATTTCTTTGGAATATTTTGTTTCAGATTTTCTTTTACCAAGGTTTATCATTCCGTTTTGTTTTTCCTGTATACGTGGTTATTTTGACAGGACAGGCATCGTTGTAAGTATTACTTAGTACTTGCATAACGCACGAGAATGCTAAATTACGGTTTGACTCTTTCATTACAATTTCCCAGTTTATATCATTTAGGTCGTGTTCAAGTCTGTTTAATGAATCTTCATCTAATTTTCTTTTATATTTAACTGTTGGGTCTTCATGATTAACCACATTAGTGCTGTTGTCAAACAGAACGAACATTGGCATATGGTCTGTAGCATCGCTTCAAACAATGCCACACACTTTGTTTCTACACAACTCAGAACAGAAACATTTTATCTATTATAGTAGCACTCGTGCCTGTTATTCGTGTTGGCCTGGTGATCAAGGGATATAACCCAGAGCTAAACATTTGATCAAGGAAATATTTTGCAATAGATCTATATTGTAATCACCACATATGTATACAATTTTACTGGTGAGATTTCCCAGTATGAATGAGAGATTGTCATTAAATTTGCTGATACTGGTATTCAGCGCTCTATACATACAACCGACATTGATTTTTTCGTGTTTACTAATCTGTAACTCGATAAAGATGCTTTCAAAACAGTCATTATCCACAAACGAAATGTTCCTTAGACAAATATAAGAAGACTGACAATTGTTAAGCAGAGATTCACACACATATATATGGCAACACCACCACCTGGCATGTTTGTTTCTGGAATTACAGTACAGTTTGTAGCCTGAAAATGCGACTTCATTGCAGGTTACTTCCTTTCCATCCCAATTGTTTTCATTAAGCCAAGTTTCTAATATTGCAATGATTTGAAATTTATACTCCATACTTCGGATAGTATCCTTTATCTTAGACAAATTTGCTTTTAGACTTTGGGCATTAAAGTGTATGACGCTCAGTTTGTTTGGCCAGTTGTTGCTAGCACTGCTAAAATTGGTTGAAAATTGTGCTGAGGTGTAATATCTGCAGTGTGTAGGCAAATCGTGATACAACAAGCTTTCAGTATCTATTTTGTGTTCATAACAGTGTTCGTTGTAATAAAGCGGTTTATCATATGTAAGTGTTAACCCGTCGTTTCATTGGTTACCTGATGTCATAGTTAAATGAAGATTTTGCAAGATATTGTACATGTACTTAATTATCTAATCACGGTTTGCGACATCGTGCCGCTCCCCTACCACCAGTTTGTCAAATGTCAAATACGCGATTTTCCCCTCTTCCCGGGCCTTCGTCATTTTGGGCAACAGTTCTTTCCGCCTCGCCATGACCCGCTGTGAGTAGTCTTCATTCACATAGATGCCTTGAGGCCGATTCTTGTTCGCCGCCTGTAGCACCAGCTCGCGGTCCTTGTACGATTTGAACTTGACGACGATAGTCATGGCCGTGCCACCAGTTCGGTGTGCACGCTCGATGTTGATGGCGTCCACTTGTGCTTCGGGAAGTTCTAGGGCTGTTGTCATTGCCCTGCGTACGTTCTTCTCCGTCTGCTCCCACGTCTCACCGTCGACTTCAGAAAACGCTGTCAAACCGCAGATTGCTGCATCTTGATTGGTTTTCTTGGTAGTTGATCGAGTGTTCCATTTTCTGTATCGTGTCTTCAAAATCGAGCATCTTTTTGACAGGTCGTCGATGTTTTCCTTGGACTGATTTACTTTCAGTTCCTCGACTTGAGTCTTTGTGTACTGAAGGCTGATCCGGAGTTCTGTCAGTGCCATGGTTGTCTCGCGCATGAAACAGTCCACCCTCCAGTTTATCTCAGCGACCGCGCTTTGCAAACATGCCTTGTACATGTTTTGTTGCACTGTTAGTAGCTTCTCGACGAGTGCATCATGAATCATGTTATCGTTTCCGTCTGCGTTTGTTTCAATGTGCGTGTCGTCAGTAGGGGCCGTGGTTGCACCACCTACACTGGCTCCACCCTTTGGCTGCTTTGTCTTAGGCATCACAGTTTGGTTATGTCACCCTTAATACCACTTCGGCGGCTATTGTTCCTCGTCAGTGCTTCGAGGTGAATCAATGACTTTGTGTCAGCGGGGATAGATTTTCCCACGCTGTACTGTCCAGATGGGCAATATTTCCAGCAAGTAGCACAGTGTCTGAGATAAATACACATTTTTCACATGTTTGACGGTAGAATCTGCTAGTTCCTTCACGGAAGTGAAGGTACAGATATTCCTCTGCGCACAGGTCAATCATCTTTCGACCGCCCACGTAGAACTGGGCAAAATAAAAAATTGTTGCGGAGCTCGTAATACACACGTATATCAATCAGATTGACACAATCCGTGTATTGTTGCGTTACTCTTTGCAGTTTTGAGATTTTGATATGATAAACTGTAGCATGAACAGGAAAATATGCACTGATTTAATATAAAAATACTACTAACAGCAGTAAAGGAAACGTCATTGTTTGTGGCTAAGGTGGGAATACCTCGAGGAAATCACTTAAACAGTTTCAATAATTTTCAGTAATTGGACTAGAAGTTACTAGAATCTACTGGTACAAAGATAATATAAAAAGGAAAAGGGAGAGAAAAAAGTCATCATATATAAATAAAAACATGACATTTCTAGTTTGATACTGGTATGCCTGTGTAATTCTTATCCATTACTACCTTTGGCCAACTTGTTTTGATAACTGTTACAATAAAATTAATATTCATTAAGTGAAATTTACGTATAACCACAAATTGTGATTTAACATTCAAACATAAGACAAAACCAACAAAAATCAATAATATGGAAGATTATGTATAGTGTAAACTTAATGAGGGCTAAAGGCACGGGGGAATAGGATAACCATTTAAATTGATTAATTTTGTAAATGAGTACACATGAGGTAAAGGTAAGTTCCCATGTTCGAGAGCTTAGCTAGAAATCCAGTTCTCAGAAACCTCTGTGCATTTGTATACATTTCATGTATACATGTGGCTAACACCATTTTTACTTTGACGGAAAGTCAGACTTCGTCGAAATGACCAAAATCTTGTTCTTACTATCCTTTATCAGGATTTTACCATTGTATGTCCATGTGTCCAGGATAGTTCCAAGTTTTCGCAACATTGTACTTCAACAGTATCTAGTTAAACTTAGCATTCCTTTGATGACAAGTACAGGAATAACAAACCCTTAAAGTGAAGGGTAACCATTACTAGCTAGAACTGAGTAGATCTTGCTTGTCACATCAGTCACCGAAATCACCAAGCCCAAACAACATGGCAGTTGGGCCGAATTCTCCGAGGGCCAAAATCACCACCACCCGCCAGCGCTACTGCTATTGCGATGTTTACTTTCTGACCTAACCATGAAAACGACCACCTTGAGCTGCCAAACTTTTCCTCATATATATATACCATACACATACACATGTCACGTGGTCAAACATTACTCTTACTCTTACCATGTAACGATAACAAATTACAAAAACAAAAGCTAGCTATATCTTCTATGCCTAGCTCCGTGAAGCTAGGCATATGAGATTACAAGTTTTTGTTTAGTTTGATCTTTATTTGGAAGTAAGAGTAATGTTTGACCACGTCACGTAAGATAGATATATGAGGAGAAGTTTGGCACCTCTGTGTGGTCGTTTTCATAGTTCGGTCAGAAAGTAATTAATTTCGAAGTCAAGGTTACTGGTGTCGTTAAACTGCTCCAAGAGCCAAATTCGAAAATGATTCTGTGGTATCACTTGCTGCTAGCGGTTCGAAATCATTATGTTATGCTTTTTATTCTGAAAAATTTATATTGCTATCACTCGCTATAGTAATGCGAGTGAAACTATACTAAAGCATTGCAAAGAAATCACTGACTGAATGTAAATGTGTATCATTGATGTCACAAAACCACATAATCGCTCATCTCATTAACTTCAAATTTTACGCACGCTTTGCGAGTTAGACACATTAAACATTTAATTTTACCTATAAATAAATTTTTTCTTATTTTGGCATGTGGTACATACAATATTCAACTTTGTGTACACACAGAAAAAGTATTTTAACTAGTGCCTTGTTGTTATTCACTTTGAGTAAACAAAATTGTAAATTTATTACATGTTTGTAACATTGAAGTTTCAATAATATTTGTTTTACATACTCTACTACGATTAAAGCTAAATATCTGGTCAAAAATAACGGAAATAATAGTTTGTCTGATGATTGCATCTAACTAAATAACACATTTGTGCAAACACAGTAGCATGTCATAGTAGATGCTAGATTTTTACCAAATTATTCCGAATGAAGAACCTGTAAAACGTTGGCATATATAAAATGTGGATATGAAAGGTCAGATTAAGTTTTGGGTGTAAATTAGAATATTTCCCCTATTCAGAGTCGCAGAGCCATGTCATTCAACATTGTTGCACCTCACCCACCATTTTCTTTGCACAGGGAAAGTCGACCCCAGAAAGGCATGCCGTGTACGTGTGGGAACAATTTGTGATGAAGGCCAAAGCAGCTCACATAGCCATTATTGCTCACAGCTACGGCGGCGTTGTTACGACCAATTTGGTAGGTGATTACTAATAAACTGAAGCAAGCATTACTGTCTCTTATTATCTATGACAGTTCATCATTTTCAACTCCCTTCTCCCAGAATATGGGAAAAATCATGACCAGGCAAGGAACTGTTCCTTGCCTGATCACGATTTTTCCCATATTCTGGTCCATGCCATCTTGATCACCCTCGCTAACCAGGGGTGGTAGTAGTCAAACTTCAAATAGAGTTTCCATGCAGGAATCACCCATCCAACCAATGACGACGGGTCCTGCCAATTAAAGTTAAGTTACTTCCTGAACATTACATGTAACATCATCTGCGATAGGCCACATCCCAAATGCCTGAACGTCATAAGGATGTAGCCCATTGGTTAACGCAGCAACACTAAGTTCCACATTTCAACGGGGTTATCTACCAGGGGTCCTTTTGTACTTGGCAGTCGCCCTGGTGGCGAGGATGATCTTGAAACCTCCTCAATTATTTTAGCCCATCGTGAATCGGGTTGGTTGATGTTCAAATCTTTAATAAAGGATCGAAAGATCAAAATAATTGTCTGATCCTTAGATCAGGTTACTGAAAAATGGTGAATAGCTTTATATTATAGTACCATATTTGCATTTTTTTGCCAAATTTTGTCAGTACTTGGTCAAAAATAATTTCATCGTTTCTCCGATGATTTCACCAAAACTAAATAACAAAGTTGCACAAACGAGATGGCTTGTCACATTGACTACTAGATAGGTTCGATTTTTTTGTGCAAAATTAGACAACCAAAAAATCCAATTAAGGGGGTACCTTAACCTCATGTGCAGAGAATATAATTTTGTATTTTGCTATATTTCAGGTACAGTCTCCAGATCAGTTTCATAAGATGCTTGGATCATTATATCTTCACTAATCTTTCTTAGTAATTTTAAGGCCTACAGTCTAGAATTAAACTCCCCATCACTTTGAAAACATCTGAAACTATAGCTATCTTCCGAAAAAAAGCATATTTTTTCCAAATTGCACGTTCTGATAATGACTTTTGAACATCCCTGTTCACGATTATGCTTAATGATTCTGTTTTGTTGCACCTCTAAGCTCAGGTTCCTGAGGATATAGGCACCGTAGAAGTTAATTATTGTTATTATTATTCCAGTGTGGTAAAACGTACTACTGACTTCTCATGGTATATGTAGTAATTGTTGTGTAATAATTGTGTTATATGACCACCACGTAGTTACTGCAGTCAACCATTTTAGATTGGATTTATATTTTTATAACTAATGTTTTTTTTATAAATTTTATTTATATAAATTTGATTTGCTCTTACCATGTTGAAGATGACAACAAAGAAGTCTGACTTCATGAAACGAGTGTTTGCCATCGCATTTACTGACTCGGTCCACAGTACCCCAATCCAGCCGTCATACAAACAGTTCTACCAGGAGGTTAGTTCACATTTGGCTGGTTTCTTGCCACTATGTGGCGCCAGTTGTTGTTTTACAGGAGGTACCCCTTCTGGAGTGGTAAAACTTGTAGCATCTAAACATTGTAGATTTAGGCCATAATTTGTGTGTGAGCCACAGCATTAATTCTCGACCTTGGGCAGAAACTGAAAACAGTCATTACACTGTTCGATCAGAGTCTGATATTTTTCATTATTATGTTCGATCAACTTTAATCATTGTTTTGTGCAATAATTACCAGTATATTTCGGTGTATACCCGATGGGTTGAAAGCACTTAATGCCAGGTGCTTATTGGTCGGCCTGGTCAACATGTCAGCTGCCAGGAAAACAGAGATTTGACCAGAATCTCCAACGTTTAGTCTTAGTAACTCTTTTAGGTGCATTGCCCCAACACCATGACTTGTGATAAACTTTAACTGAATCGTCTTTGTGCCTACTGGCGCATAAGGCAGGGACAAAACTTCTCCACTTCTATCGGTCTGCAGCTTGTTTGACAGCCTCGCCCCAGGTGAGGTGGATTTGAATTTTGCTTTATGTATGCTTTATTGTTTGTGTTGTTTTCAGAAAGCCAGAAACTGGGTTTGCAGTAAAATGCCACTAGACACGCCGGTCAAGGGCCGGTGGTTGGATGATGCACCTCTTGTATCAGCCGGTACGTTTCTACATGCAATGTCTAACTAGTAAGTCATCTATAATATAAAGTAGTTTGTGATTCTGTCTGTCTGTCTGTTCCCTTGTATCTCCATCAGTTTCGCATATATGTGGCTTAGATTCTGCATGTGTGTCCATGGACCCACGAGTAAAGTTTGTACATTAAAACAACCAGCAGTTGTACCTGCTTTTTGGTGCATGAAGTTGTCATTGCAGTTGGTGTTGCCCTACAAAACTTACTGGGTAATGCAACCGCAACGAGTCAAGCTCTTGCAGTGACTGTCAACGAAACAGCTTTGAATATCTAGGTGGAGTGGTTTGCGGGGACGACAGCACGGAGATGGAAATTCGCAGGAGAATACAAGCTGGGGCGAGTGCATGGAGGAGAGTGGAGGGGGTGATGGGAGATAGACATATATCTCGGAAGCTAAAAGGAAAGGTGCTTAGGTCATGTGTAACACCAGGCTATACAGCCTGGAGACCATGATGATGACAGAAAAACAACAAGAGAAACTGCAAGTTTGCGAGAATAACTGTGTGACAAGAACTGCGGGAGTGAAAAGAATAGACAAGCGAAGAATGAATAAGCCGAGGGAGGAAGTTGGTGAGAGAGAGTCTCATGAGGAAGCTGGTGAGGAGCCGGCTAAAGTGGGCTGGAGATGTGGAAAGAATGGAAGGAGAATGGTTGATGAAGAGAGGGAATGGTTGATGAAGAGAGCGGATGTGTTTAGAGTGGAAGGTAGGAGAAGAGAAAGACTGAGTCTGAGATGGGATCGAGGATTGTGTGAAGAGAGATTTAGTGGGAGTGGGAGGGGAATGGAGAATGAGGGCAAGGGATGGTGGGAGTGGAGAAGGTTGGTGGAGACAGCAGTGAAACAGGACTAGTGATGAAGAAGGGGAAAAAAATTGACGACCGGTATCAGCGCCAACCTCACCCCGGACTACAGGGAAAAGGGGAGAGCAACAATAACATTATATAAAAGCGGAGTTGTTTTTGTTAGTTGTTTTCCAGAGGTTGACATGTATGGCAATTGTTGGATAGATGTTACAATGAAACTTATATGTATGTGTCATATGCTCGAGAAATGCTGATATATAATGCCACACTCCAAAAACTGCAATATGTCCTCAGTAGGTACTGCAAGTTGAAAGAATTTTTCGTGCTTATTTTTTCAGGGACCATGGAGCACGAGAGAACATCATGTTCCAGTATGGAGTCAGTCTTCACGTTTTTGCGGGAGAAGTACTCAAAGGCAATTAAACCAAAGCCAACCACCGGAAAAAAATCTATGGGACGTAGTACATGTGTTTGAACATAGCTGGTCTGGTGTCAATATAGCGTGTGGATTCTTAAAAAGTCAAATTGAATCTTGGATTTTTAGTGTCTTGAAAGGGTCTTTAAAAAGGAATTTTTTAAGAAAGGTCTACAAGGGGCTTAATTTTGATTTCAACAAATTAATTTATAAAAGGTGGAATGGATTGTGTAACGTTGAGCGATACACTTCTTTAATCAAATAATACAGTTTGATCACGAAATACATAAATGCTCATAGAGGGTGTTTAACATTAAAAATAATTGTCACTGTTGCTGTCACCCATCCAGTCACCTGCTCGTGTCTCGGTGCTGCTAATGTCGCAAAGTGATGGTTGCTGTTTTCTAACGTGTTGTTATAGGGTGCTGATATATCTGACCTGTGTTTCTGCATTGGTCTCGCAAATCATTCTCTGAGAAACTACTCATTCTCACAGAGGTCAATAATTGAATAGAACACATTTCTACTGATTGTGTAAATGTTTGATATCTTGACAGATATCTGGTTAGGGCAGACTAAACATTGATGAACAATTGTTGGACTCTTGATAAGCCAATGGCTTCCTTGTCCACTTGCCATCTGGAACTTGTGAATAGCAGCCTTGTTAAATAGCAGCCTTGTTAAATCTTGTTAAACAGTCATATGAGACAACTTGGGAAGAGTTAAATATCAGTTTTCAAGAAGGCTGCACAAATTTTTCCATGGTCATCGTTATCAATGAAGACCATAAACTGCCAAAAGCTGTGATATATTCGCCATTCGTAATTACTGCCCTTGGATGGCCAACCCTCGAATGAAGACGTATTATTAAACAAGCCACAACCTACAAAATTCTAAATAACATTATTGACATCACCCCCACTCCAGGCCTACTTACCCACTCTTGAACCCGTGGACAATATGTAGCCCCCCAGGTGTTGTATAAATGCAATGGTCTTTTCATTTTATCCCCGAGCCATTCGCATATGGAATATGATTCCACCAAAAATTATCAACATAAAAAACCCAAAATCATTTCAAGAAGCTATTATGGAACTCCCTTTCACCACACCTCCTCACCTAAACTGCCTTTAAAACACAGTGCTCAGCGTAAACTTATCCATGGTGTGGGTATGGAGACTGTCTATGTGTGCATGTGGCAAGACAGCGACAGTATCCATACACATAACCAACCTATTCCAAATCTTCGTTTAACTTCATATACATAAAATAAATAAAACTATCAGATAAAACCATTTCAGCAACAGATACTAGTCCTTTAGTCGAATGTACCACCCACAGCGCATGCGCACAGTCCACCATGAACTCCTGCTTTAGCCCAAGTTTGGGCTGTTTGGAGTATAACCACTTGAGACATTCTGTATCCATATATACAGAATATGTATCAGCTTTGTGTATGTATTATCTTTATATTACCAGAGAGTAACACACTACGGTGTTACTCAATGCAGTGGATGCCCACATGCTGAGGTTCAACTGTGTGTGTGTTAGTAGCTTTAATATTAGTTTAGCTAGATCTTGTGCAGGACTGGAAATTATCTTCTATTCACTGCAGTAGCCAAACTTTCTAACATATTACAACTGACTCTTAGTGTTAGTGGATTAACTACTTGTTTAACGTGACCTCTAATACGACTTACAAGTGGGATCTTTAGTAGTGATATATTGCCATATGACACATTCCCATGCTGATGCTAACACACACTGTTAGTTATTGTATTCGTAGGGGAAGGTTGGGCATGTCCGCACGCTGAGGCATATCCTTGGTTTGGTTTAAAAATTGGTCTGCAGCAGCAAATAACTCGTATATCAAACACATGAACCAGCAGATTGTATTCGTTTGCATCAGTAAGAAATTATAAACTAAAATGTTGTTTGTGCAGAATCTCATGTAATGTTACACAAATATTCATACGTATCTCACACCTGTAATAATATGTGCATATCGGTGTGCTTATGCATTTTTGGAAGGTGTGTTATTGTTTTCGTTGCACAAATAAACTTTAACTGTCATAGACAATCTTCTCCCGCCGGTCATTTGGGGCATATCTACACAGGCGTGTGCAGATGTGCCCCAGTCATGTGCAGATATGCCCCAGTGATATGCAGATATGCCCCGGTGCAGTTAGTTTATTTACATAGCGTGACGTCATGATGTTATTAAAATATATATTTAATTTGGTTTGCCCGTATTTTTGGATGCATGTGTCATTGTGTAATATATGGCTTACGCCTACAGGGATACCATCTGCAAAATTCGTGGTTATTGTGGGAGGTGGGATTTCGAGGTAGGATGTGTTAAAGAGTAATCTTATAACACGATAGTTAATGTGGGTCTATTGTTCATGTGTCTTGAAGTATATAATTATTTGTTGTATGTATTCCAAGTCCTGGTTGTCTTCATCGCATGGCTTTTTGTGTGCGCTGTAGTTAAGACAGACCAATATTATGCATCCACTTCACCAGACATCGCCAAAATTAGACAATAATACTATATGAACTACAGCTGGTTGTTTTTATTGTTTGTATGGACGCATTTTAACCCCCAAGTAATACTTATGGATATACCTAACAAGACATGATGTTTAGCAGCCTGAAATTTACCATTGTTACAGATCTGCTCTGTAGCAAAGGACTGAAGTACATGATGCATGTTAGCACATATCTGTGCGGTTATGTCCCAGTACCTGGGGGCATATTTACATGCCAGTGATCAATACATATTGATATATACGTTTTTCTTAGTAGAGTTGAAATATGGTAATTAGTAGTAGTAAACTATTAAATATGCAGATTAGCAAGGCAAAATGTCTCCCTTCTGGCATAAAGAGTTCACTAGGGCACATATGGCCTTAGGTGTGCGGACATGCCCCACCTTCCCCTACATATGCTGTTGGTGTAAATAAACTGATATTATTAAATGTTCATGTTTATTTACGTTGGTTTTTAACTGTGAAACATTTTAGCAGTACTTATTAGAATACATTAGGCTTAATCTAGATCATTTGTAAAACACATTGATTTGTAGCCATAATTACTTTGGTAGCCCATAATTCACATAACACGAAATAAATGAAACATCACCTTGACAGACCAGACAGGTTAGTGCATTGGCAATTGATCAAAAGTATGAACGATTTATTTGACGTTAGGAGGAACATTTTAGGGTGAAGGAGACGTAGAGATGCCACGTTGTGTGAGGAAAGGGCTTGAGGTGGGAAGAACAACATGACGGGGTCGGGAAGGGTTTGGGAGTGGGATGACGATGTGTTCGCCACATTCACCTGTGGCATCATCATGGTAGGTCCCACATTTGTGGCGGTCGGCATGATAGATGTGGCGCCATCTGCTTTTAAAATTGTAAGAAATCAGATACGAATAAACATGTCCCACTCCCTTAGGTGGGGTAATAAACATGTCCTACTCCCTCAGGTGGGGTAATAAACATGTCCCACTCCCTCAGGTGGGGTAATAAACATGTCTCACTCCCTTAGGTGGGGTAATAAGCATGTCCCACTCCCTTAGGTGGGGTAATAAACATGTCCCACTCCCTTAGGTGGGGTAATAAACATGTCCCACTCCCTTAGGTGGGGTAATAAGCATGTCCCACTCCCTTAGGTGGGGTAATAAACATGTCCCACTCCCTCAGGTGGGGTAATAAACATGTCCCACTCCCTTAGGTGGGGTAACAGTTTGGCCCAATTTGTTGACATACTTCCTATCTGTACAACAAACACATTAATATTGTTTAGTCTTGTTAAACATTTCACTCAAGTATTAACTATTTTATTAATTACATCCTCTCCCTTTCCCTCTCCAACATTTCCCCTCTCTCTGTAGCAGAAAGTTTTGTGATGCAGTCGGCTCGTTCACAGTAATTATTACATGTAGGGTAGCCTTGGGCATCGCGCCCCAAGGAACACTTTCAAATTGTAAACCATTAAACTACTTTAGCATGTCTTTAATGTGTTCACATTATGGAAAGATGTGTGTTACCATTGGAAAACTATTTTTAGTAAATAAACAACCTAGCTGAGTTGCATTTAAAAAATAGTAAAAGTACCCAAAAAGCCGTCTTGCCCCTGGGGCAAGACGGTCCTCTGCCTGGGGCAACCCAGCCTATGACCCCTCCATTGTGTGGTTTTTGTTTATATATATATATATATATATATATATATACACACAAACTATTGCCTGAAACTAAAATGTATATACACAAATGGTATGATAGTAATATATCAGGCTATTATGGTTGTTAAATTGAAATGGAAGTTAACATATAAAACATACCTTACAATCCATACACAATCTACTATTAGTTTAGTAATATTCCATCATAATTACAGGCTAGCAGAACGCCAATTATGCAATGTTCATATTATATTAAACGTATTAAACATAATTGGTCATATGTAATAAATTTGATGCATTGTGACCACGTGCGTGTGGATGAGACACAGTGATTGTCTTGTCCCACATACAAGGGACCGTCTTGCCCCACATACACAACGTGTCTTAGCACTTGTATACAAAACACAACATACTACTGCTTATTTTGTAATGTTTTACCTGTCAACTGATTAATAATATTATCATGTCATCAATTAAGTCCATGTTATTATAGTGAGTTTCACCATTTTATTACTAGCAAAATATTAGATCGGTGCATATAACGGTGCAAAGGGTTAAAAGGGTTGCCCCAGGTTACCCTACATGTCTAGATGTACGTATGCAATGACCCCTTTGAAAAATTACCACTCGTGACGTGTCCACTATTTGTTAAGGTGGAGACATTTAAAATATATATATTTCAACACAATATAAAGGAAATATTTTTCATATTTGTTCGAAATTGCATGTCCACCTTAAATCCTCGGCGATCTTTTGCTATGATGATGCCTTTTGTGCATCCCTGTTCACGACACTTTGCTTAAAGATTTTTGTTTATCGTGTCTCGGATCTCTGGAATAAATATAACTACAGTGCGATGCTTTTGAAGAAGAGTGCTGCAATTACACATGACAATCAACTGTCAACAATAACAAATATACAGGTCTAGAAAGTTACACATGACAATCAACTGTCAACAATAACAAATATACAGGTCTAGAAAGTTACACATGACAATCAACTGTCAACAATAACAAATATGCAGGTAAGGTAGAAAGTAAATATGTTGAAATCCCACAACATCCTCATTTATAATAATATTGAACACATTATCCTAGATAAATATCACGTGCCTTTCTTGCAGCCACTATGCAGCTTCCGTGGTCCTAGGTACCATATGGTAGGTAAGGTAAAGTCATCCTCCAGGCATTACGCCTTAGGAAGCCGTAAACCTGGTTTCTGTAGTGCGAAGCAACTTAGAGTGCAGTTATACTGACTCTCCTGGATGGGACACTAGTCCATCGCAGGTACCTTCCAAACAGTGTTTGTACTCATTTGCAGCTGAGTAGACTGAGGCAAAGTAGAGTAAACGAAATTGCCTAAGCTTCGAAAACGAACCGTGCCCAGTGTGGGCCTTGACTCACAACCCTCGAATTTAGAGTCCAACACTTTAACCACTAATCCACGGCTGCCCCCTACCATATGACTTCGTTAGAAAGGCGCAACGTGTTATTCAAACTTAATTGTAATAGCAGAAAAGCAGAATCAATCCCACCTAGTGGCAGACGAAAATTCTGCTGCTCGGCACTTCAGTGTTGCCCGATTAGTTGATTGTTTGGGTGTATATTAATTGGTGCGATAGTGTAGTGGTTAGCACATCCGCTTTACATGACAGAGTTCAAGACCCGAACCGAGCATGGGTATGTTTGGTGTACAAACACGGCATTCAACACTCGGATGATCACATTAATGTCGGTCTCGTCTCATTTAATCGGGAACGTAAACAATTGAGGACGACGTTGACCCTGGCTGTGACCACCATAATGCCAGCATAAAAAGGTCGGCTTGGTGATAATTTTCTGTAAATGGTTGGCTAGTTGAGTGAAACATCGAAACACCATACAGTTGTAGTAACCACAACATACAGACTACTCAGTTAATAGAACATTGTCGAGTACTGGAAACAACTAGATATTAGTGTCGGTCATGACTTATCGGTGGCGCTGCCCAGCCACGAGTAACAGGCGAGTGTGCAGTGTGCGCCTAGTCACGAGGAAACTCGCGAGGGTTGCCGACGATAACATGTTATGGGCTTCATATAATACTCTATTCAGGTGCTTCCACGAGCACGCATTGGTCCTATGGCCCATCAATTACTCGTTTTTGTCATACCCAGGGTTTTGCACAGCCCCGGTATCTATATAGTAATAGCCGTCTCCGGGAGTGCCACGCAGGAATAACGTCTCAATCTTGGTAAGGATGGCAGAGACGGTCGGCCGAGAGGTGGCGCTTTTTCTCCAACATTGCACTATCACTTGCTCATACCTAAACATAAAAGAATACACCTGAGTAAATGTATATTGTAATACATTGAACAACATTGAATCGGCTTAATTTTAAGGATATTTAAAACAAATATAGTGCATGCGTTGTCGGCGTTCTTGTCCGCAACAAAAGAAAGCTAGGAGGGTCAGAATAAAACATGCATCAATAATCTTGGTTTTCGTGCAGCTTGCATCATCGTTGCGATTGTTTCGCATCACTGCATGACATTTTAGTTAGAAGAAACGCCCGTGTCTCGTTTAACCGGTTGCACTGAGTGCGGAAAACATACATGCAGCGATAACGCTGCGTGCCATTTCACGGACACGCAGTCTGTTTCTCTCCATATAGACCATCCTTTACTTCCTATCACGTTTCACACACTAACTAGTTAATTGCGTCTCTTTCGTCTGCTAATATATTTTGTATTCACTAACTAATATACAGTAAATTATCTAGCAGCAACGACTTTCAAGATAATTTACAAATGGACACATGTGTGACAGATTATTTAATATGACACACTGTTGAAGACAACGATGAAATGATGAAACAAACGTACATGACGTCTGGGCAATGTGTAGGACACGGCATCCTGTACCCGGTGGCTAGCCGATTCTTAAGCCCCCTACTTCTCATGTCGGGATACGGAGGGCCACCTGAAAGAAACCAATTTCACTGTAAGAAAAATGAAGGTAGGTTATTATATCCTGTCCTTGGGACCGTTCCCAGGACTTCACCTCCCGGCAGACCTGTTCATTCCAACACCAACTCGACTTCTTCGGGAAACATTTAGCCACACTGCAGTTACTGCGCGACAACTGTCGTTCACATATATTCATCACTGTATGTAACCAAATACTCATTTCTACAGCTGAGTTAACTGGAACAAGATGGAGTGAACGAAATTACCTAAGCTTTGAAACATCAGCAAGAGTATTCTAACCATAAAATGACATAAACACCCGAAAGGTAGTATGACTTTATGCACAGTGACAGTGGTAGTGATAATTACACAGCACAAGTTGCATAGAATGTAACGCCCACCTGTGTCTTGAAGGTGACAGAAGGTGATAGTTTTAACAAGAGATTGACCTTGATAGCCTCCCAGAACAAATTCCAAATGGCAAGTGGACATTGAAACCACATGCTTATTGAGAGGCCAACACTGTTTAATGTCTGTGTTGACACAATCAGTAAATCGTTAATTCTATATTATCCACTAGTTTTGCTAACTTCCTGAAGTTTGAAGAAAATGTTATCAATAGCCTCTCCGAGTGGTGTATAATTTGCTGTACCTTTTCCATAAACAGTTTTGGTGGTATTTCATCAACTCCAGGTTATTTATTATCTTTCGTCTTGTTTATTGTCTTTAATGCCAATTTCGAATTACGAATACATACGTGGTTTTATGTGGTTTAACAGTATTTGTGTTTGCTCTGGTGATATATTAATTTCATTTATTTACAATTACAAAGCTCAGTTCTTCAATCGGTGGTGCTTAAGCAGCAGCTGGTCCAGGGGGTCTTAGGGGTTTCAAGACCCCCCAGGCCATAGAAGGGGGGTCTTAGCCCCCCTGTGTCTGTGGCAAATATTACGGTAAATGACAACGTATATAGGCCTACATTGGAACTAGTATCAATGTAAAGACTGAAGTATTAGCAGTCGGCTAATATTAACCCTTCTGTAAGTAGAACGACACGTGTCGTCCCCCTCCACCCGGTTCGTAAGTAGAACGACATATGACTACGACTGACTGAGACCCCCGCCAACAAGCCTAGATCTGCCCTTGGCTTAAGTACATGTTTTTGACTTATTCCGTTTCTACGAAAAAGTTGCGGTGGCACGAATAATAATTTAACCAAATAAAAAGTGTTTACAAATTAACAAGACTACCATCCGAAGTAAAACCAGATGGGAAGTGGAAAAGGAAGTCATTGGCTTATTGAGAGTCCAACGGTTTTATTTATGTATGATACGATATTTGTCAATTTTGTTTTAAACAAATTCACGCTGCTAGCATTTACACAATTAGTAGAGGATTTCTTCCATTCATCTATTGTCCTCTTTAAGAAAGAATACTTTCCGATATCTAATATACACTGTTCCTTAACTAATGTTACTTCGTGTCCTCTAGTTCTTCCATCTTGTGACGTGATCGTGGCCGCTCACCTTTGTTGAAGATCTCCCACAATGTAACGCCGAACGACCAAACGTCTGTGTTGGCGTCGTATTTCCTTCGCTCGCCAGAATTTAGGTTCAGTTGTTCTGGAGACATCCATTTCACGGGAATCATCTCCTGAAATTGTACAACAGAATAATTCTTTCTGGTGGTACATACTTGGTCAGTTGCACACAGAACCATCGATTCACGGCACATTGTCCTGAAGACAATCATAGGAAATGTACAGAGATGATAAACCAGTTATGTCAGTGCCACCGTTCAACAAAGCCTGTTCGATCTCTTCTATTCCTTCTCGTCTGTAGCTAGACAGCGGAATTGTAATTTTCTCGTGCTTCGTCTCAGTTTTCTAACGGTTCCGGCTGCTGCTTATCAAACTTTCAGAATTCACTTCATATTCATTATCGTCCCAGCCAACGTTTGTGCAACTCACTCCATTTCCACTGTCCTGTTCCTCTCTTTACTTTCTCGTTGGTGACACTGCGGAGTAGGCAACCACACACCGAGCATGACTGCCTTGACGTACCGTTTCTATTTCTACATCCAGCTTTTTGACCCATGTAAGGTCAGATTGGTCCGCTTCATGTTGGACGTATAATCACATGTCGCATGTTTTTGTTAACGCGAAACGAAAGTCTTGGTTTTTAAAGAGATATTAAAAACTAACCACGTGCAATTAATGTCAAGAATATCACGCCAGTGGTTTACTCAGAATTTTTTTAAAGTGGGAGATTCCGATCATTTTTCTGGTTGACTGAGGGCTGACATGTTAACCAGCGCCACCGATAAGCGCATGCGAGACTACTAGTGACGTATTAAGGGAGGCTGGAATACACAGAACCAACGCAGTCACAAACAACTGTATTATATTGTCAGAAAGAGGATTAGTTTAATAAACAAAGGCAAACATATGTTACATAAGTCGGGTTTTGAAGCAAATAGCATAACCATATCATATTAGCAAGTATAGGAATAGGTGTAACCAAATATATTTGCATTTGGCAAGCGAATATTGCGAGAATACCACACTCGTGATGGAAGGTTATGTAACAGTCTGGCGCGGCACATGAAATTAAGTTGCTCTGTATTCAACAAGGTTTTCCTAGTAAACAGCTGGCGTGATATTCTGAATTGTACTTACAAATGGTTATGTTTTAGTAACTCTTATAGGTGCATAGGCCGATAAAAATTACTTTTGTTTCCCTTTAATAACTTGTTCTAACTTAAGTTATGCAGATAAATCACATTGCCATCCAAAGCAATAAGCTAAACACAACATTAAATGGGAATGTGGACAAGAAACGCTTTGATGTATCGAAACCGAGAGTCTTTTCCAAACAGCAATTTGGCATCGTAAAGCGGCCTGTCCCCTGCAGATTACGTGGTACAAATACCACTTCGTGTCCTCTAGTTCTAACTACACGAGTACTCTTACAGTGACACATCTACAGATTACGTGGTACAAATACCACTTCGTGTCTTCTAGTTCTAACTACACGAGTACTCCTACAGTGACACATCTAC
The DNA here is from genome assembly GCA_033239005.1 of Lamellibrachia satsuma. NCBI lineage: Eukaryota > Metazoa > Annelida > Polychaeta > Sabellida > Siboglinidae > Lamellibrachia > Lamellibrachia satsuma. The sequence goes on from BSQZ01000028.1 coordinate 1,707,809, forward strand.
AGATTACGTGGTACAAATACCACTTCGTGTCCTCTAGTTCTAACTACACGAGTACTCCTACAGTGACACATCTACTGACATTTTGCGACGGTAACGATGATAGCAAAAATATTGCGATTGGTATATTACTGAATATGTTTAATTCACGGCATTAATATGTCAACAGTAGGATGAACCAGATGTACAAGTTGTACAAGATGTACAAGTTACATACCTCCACCTGGTCGTCGTTTCCCTGCACCTCGCCTTTCAGTGGTCCAAACCCGGCTACCTTGGCAACGATACCGCCGACGTCGTCACTCTTCAGAAGGACATTTCGGACTCCAAGTCGTCGGTGAGTGATCTGCAGAAAGGTCTGGTTATTGAACAACTTATATTGATAACGCTTGGTGTAAGCAGCCGTATCTGTACCATTACGATGTGTAGTCCTGGTTGAAAGAATACGTGTTGCAGCTCATCTCGCAACATCAATTTAGATACGAACTTTACAACTGAAAAACATCTTACGATATTACTACGCCGACGATGCCATACGAACACGTTTGCACTGGTGTACAGGAGTGGTTACAAACTTATAATCGATGTTTCTTAACAAAATAGTGAGTACCAAAAACCGAACACGACATATTGCACATATGTTGTATAAGGTCACCTTGTGTGCGTGTAGTTCCTGCAACCCTCGAGCTATGTGAAGACTGAAGGTTATCATCTTATCTGCCAAGTCTTCTGTTACTGCATCCTGGCCCAACAACCAGTTTCCGAGAGGACCAAGATCGCACAGCTCAAACAGCAAGACGGGGCCTGCAAATAATACATATCTTTAATGTGTTATATTCGTTGCGTATGATAGGGAATGTTACTGTAACTGTAGTAACGTGTCCATATATGGTATCGCCACTATGCACACTGTGTATGTGTGTGTGTGTGTGTGTGTGTGTGTGCGTGTGTGTGCGTGCGTGTGTGTGCGTGCGTGTGTGTGTCTATGTCTGTGTTTGTGTGTGCGTGCGTGCGTGTGCCCGCGTGTGCGTGCCCGCGTGTGCGTGTGTGTGTGTGTGTGTGTGTCTACGTCTGTGTTTGTGCGTGCGTGCGTGCGTGCGTGCGTGCGTGCGTGTGTAACTCCACCATGTAATTTTCTCGTGCTTCGTCTCAGTTTTCTAACGGTTCCGGCTGCTGCTTATCAAACTTTCAGAATTCACTTCATATTCATTATCGTCCCAGCCAACGTTTGTGCAACTCACTCCATTTCCACTGTCCTGTTCCTCTCTTTACTTTCTCGTTGGTGACACTGCGGAGTAGGCAACCACACACCGAGCATGACTGCCTTGACGTACCGTTTCTATTTCTACATCCAGCTTTTTGACCCATGTAAGGTCAGATTGGTCCGCTTCATGTTGGACGTATAATCACATGTCGTATGTTTATGTCAAAGAGAATATAGTTAAACTTACCACTAGGCACGGCTCCAACAAACAGAAGGATGTTCTCGTGTTCTGGACAAGCGGTCGCCCAGAAATTCATCTTGGCAGTCATTTGTAATTTGCTCTCAGCATTGCCGCCATCTGCAAACAGGAACATCATTTCACATAGAAAAGAATTTACATGTTAGTAATAAAACAATTGAAAAGAACAGTTTACGAGGTGCGGGGGATACACGAAAAAGACCAAGAACAAAGCATGCAAGTAGACAACGTTATTGACAAACGACTTACGTTTTAGTGTCTTCGCAACGACTTCCTGACGGCCGCCTTTCGACTTCAACGTCGCCGAGTGGATGTCAGCGAAACGTCCCTTGGCATTAGGGAGCTTGTTCCCCAGGACAACGTTCCCCGCAGCAATCTTCCAGTCAGCGACGTCCTCGGTAGTCATGCTGCCGTAGATGGTGATGTCGTCGTTGTCATAGATGTCTTCGTACTGTCGGTCAAGTCGGTGTTAGTAATACTGATTGCAGTAACAGCATGCAGCCGATAACTGTGATTGTATTAGCCAAGCAAGCAACAATCTGTAATTCGCCAGTTATGATCGTCAACTCTTTGGCTAATTTCCACAGTGGAACCGGAAGTGATAGGAACGGAACAATCACGACGACGAGTAAAGGGTAGGACAAGAATACGGAAATGTATAAAACATTTGAGAACTTAGCTCTCTGATGCAGTATCTATAATTCAAACTCAAATGACTAAATTAAGATGTAACAAACAAACGTAGTAAAGTAGCAGGAGTTTTTGCCGTTATACAATTTAATGAAAGAGTAGACGAAACGTACTTCCACTGAAGAGAATCGCACGCTGCAATAATGTTTACCTTCCGTTAATGGACTCGTGTGACTCACAGCAAGGAAAAAAACAACTCACTCGGTTGGCTACATTTGAATGGTTCGGTCTGTTGCCCCAAAAGAGCCTCGTTTGTCCAATTGTTCGGTTGAAGTCAGCGAAGTTCTCCGGCATGTAAGGTCTGTTCTGACGACGTCTCGTTATCAGGAATAGGATCAGGAGGACTATTAGAATCAGCAGCAACAATATCCCTGCAAACATCGATATTATGTGTACTAATCGTTGTGAAGAGGAATATCGTCACTTGCCTAAAATATTAATACAAACAGGTGAATCCTACGATAAAGATCGAAGTATGCACAACGGCGGCCAAGGCGGGGGGAGGTCTGCGATCAAACGTATACCATCGCGATATATCATACCGTAACTATATTCGCTGTAGCAAAATAACAGAGATCTATAATTGTGGTAATGGCGGCGACACGATCCAAGATATGTCATACCGTAACTATATTTGCTGTAGCAAAGTCGAAATAACAGAGATCTATACTTGTGGTAATGGCGGCGACACGATCCAAGATATATCATACCGTAACTATATTTGCTGTAGCAAAATCGAAATAACAGATATCTATAATTGTGGTAATGGCGGCGACACGATCCAAGCGTTACATGCGGTTCAGTGAAACATTAACTTGAGACAAGGTAAAAGTATGTGTTTTATACAACGCGGTCTAGGACCGCTCAAAGCAAATTACATTTACTTCCAATACCAACTCAACTTCACTGGCATATAAATGTGACAGTTGTCTATGACATGGCGGTCACACATACCAATCACTACTCCGATGATGACTACAATGACTACAATGACTACAGTTGTCTACGACATGGCGGTCACACATACCAATCAATATTCCGATGATGACTACAATGGTCGGACCACCCGTGGACGGTTTACCTGTAAAATGTGATATTGTTGTAATTTCATAATTTCATTAAGTTACACAGGCATTACATTGTTTGAAGGCACACAGTAATTGAGATTGAATACATGTAAACGTAAACAACTCTGATAATATTCTATGGCTATGCTACAATTATCTGGTACAAGGCGAACAATTATGTTTCTGAGACTACAGCCTGACACTTTGTGTATGCATGTTGTATCGAGAACAAATGACATCGTGGTGATTACGTAAACCAGACTGTTGCATCAAGTAGCGATGTTCACTATTTCTCTTTCACACATTTCCTTCAAGTATCGACACACGGCCGGTTGTTGATATGGTCTACTATATAACGATCTAAACAACAACTCATGTTTACTTACATTTATCTATTCCTTCCAATCCCTCCAGGATACCAAGCTGAAATCAAGAAATGTTTAACGTATAATTATCTGTTCTTTCCAATTCCTCCAAGACACCAAGCTGAAATCAAAACATGTCTGACATGTAATTATCTGTTCTTTCCAATCCCTCCAAGATACCAAGCTGAAATTAAGAAATGTTTCATGGGTAATTTGCTTTGAACAAATAACTTACTAACGTCTAATGTTAGTAAACATACGCAGTGAAATGCATTTGTCAGAGAGCCGGCGTGTCACATGAACCCTTAGAAACGTGATCCCCTGGTCACTTTTCTATATAGAATTGTGACCCCGGGTCACTTTTCTATAGCAATGTGTCCATTGAAATGTGACCCCCACAATAAAATTGTGACCACCATCCTAAGTAATTATGTTGAAACATAATAAATGGTTAGAAGTTTGGAGACACATTTACTTTATAGTAGCATATATTTAACTACATAATACATACACGGGGATAACTAAATAATAGTTGTTAAGAAGTGGTTCACTGTTCACGCATGTGCACCACTGTCCCAATGTAATATAAACATTTGCTATTTATTAATTTAGTTAAATATACTAAATTCCTGCGAAAAGAGAAAACGCGTTACATAGAAAATGTCAAGTGACCTGGATATGACGCAGCGATGGCAGTCATCAACTCACGACGCATTTTATTATCAATAGACATTATGTACCAAAACGCCACTGGTTTTATTTATTAATGAAAGCATGCATTTAACTTAGGTAACGATGAATTATGACATGTATGTACATGACGGGAAAGTTGGGAGTTTGACATGTGTTGAGCCTATCATTTGTTTTAATGTAGAGATCATAAAAACAACCACATGAACAGCATGAAATCCTTAGAAAAAGTAGATTTACTTTGAGTTGGGCCGTTGTGGACAGTCCGGCGTGGTTGTAGATGGTGACTTTGACTCGGATGGCGTGGTCGTCAATGTCGACCAGCCAGCAGTGGTCGAAGTAGAACACCTGTTCCCGCAGGTAGCAGCCGTTGAACGGTGTACACACGCACGACCCGTCGTCTTTACATTGTGCCGTGTTCTACAACACACGGGTATTGTCTTGCACTCGACCGGCCGAGAGACCCAACATCACTGCCAGCTTCCAACCGGATGTGAAATCACTGTTGATATTATCTCCTATTTGTACGATACAAAATCAACGTTGGTACTGGTTGGTATTTGTTGTACATTAAGCTAATGTATCGACAGGTCAATTTATAAAAGATAACAAATAAAGTAAATATTCCCATCTGTGTTTGGCTAATAGCGTAATATTAGTTTAAGTCAGACTCTCATAAACGATACCTCTATGGGTATTGTGTAATACGTATGTTAGTTATGTTTAAAATATGTATGTGAATATAAATAACGAACCGGTTTCTGAGTAAAACGTTTCAAGATTTAATAAACATTCAAAAAGTATAATTACTTCTGTCTGCAGTTGTCCTGCGTTTGTTCCATTCCACACTTCCTTGTCCTGCGTGACATCATTTACGAGGTAACTTATTGCTCTGATGCCACTCTCTTTGTCGTGTACGTGCAGCTTGATCCTGCATTGACAACAAGTCAGTGTTGTTATACAGTGTCAACATTGTACAACGACTCTATACCTTTAATAGCTTGTTCTTTGTATATTTTGTGTACGATTGTACAGCGACAATGCTCAGTCATTGCCCAACGATCCTGCAACCTCAATACGCCAGTCGTAGTACAGCAGAACAATTCATTTAAAAGTCCGGCCTTCTGGAAGTAAATTGACCGGCCACTGAAGCATTCTTGCACCACGTAGAACACACCCACCTTGAGCAGTACGTCAGCCGCGGGTCCGTGCCGCTGCAGTCCACGTTCTTACACCCCGTACAACACACCCACCTCGAGCAGTACGTCAGCTGCGGGTCCGTGCCGCTGCAGTCCACGTTCTTACACCCCGTACAACACACCCACCTTGAGCAGTACGTCAGCCGCAGGTCCGTGCCACTGCAGTCCACGTTCTTCTCGAACGTATGCTCCACAAACCGAGGCGGTGTTGAGTCGACGCGCACCACCAGCGAATCACGAGCACTGTTTTTCATGATGTCAGTTGCTTTCACAAACACCTTCACGGAGCCTCCATTGGTGATGGTTGCATTCAACTGTTAAACAATGACGATGCGTAAACTTGCCTACTACGTATATTGTCAATATACATGAACAACCTGGCCGATATACCGGACAATAGTTGTATTTCAAATTAATAACCTGCACAGTGAACCACAGTGTCTGGACGCAAGTTTCCGGATGTAACGTAGACGATTCGTAGTAACGCATCGTATTGGTTGATGCAGCAAATGGAAAAAAGTTAAATTTCACGTTCGTTCGGATATATCCACCAGGGGTGATGATAATATCACCAATGGTTCACGAGGACGCTATCAAGCTAACAATAACACACTTTCTTCTGAAATTAGATCTATAGACGCAAGTAAGCCTACTGATAACGAATTAGGGGAAAGCAGTGTTAGTTTTGCCATTTTTCATTCTTTTTGATATGCAGGGCACAATGATATTCATAAGTAAAACACGTTTTACTCGCTTAAACTATGTCTATGGTTATTAGTACAACATTTCATACCAAGATAATATATCTACTATGCATTGATAATCATATTTGTATAATTTACATTTACCTTGTACTAAAATTGCATAACGACAGATCTACCAAATGGGTACAACACGTCTCTGACAAGTCTATATGCTTAATTAATAAGTTGACACACTTAATTAATATTGACTTATAGGTCAATCGCAACCGGTGTAACTAACTGCTAACATGTTGACATGTCAGATGTTCCAATTTGCTCGGAAAAAAATTAATTCCTTGATATATTTTGGAGTAAAGAACTTTCGTCTTCGTTTTTTAATTGCTGCTCAACTAACCCTCCCTTGGATGTTGGGTGGTTCAGCTTGCCCCGTTTTGATAATGAAGCTTTTATAAATAACGTCACCATTAATTTGCGAAGTGATGGAAATAATCTTCTTCCCTGTGCATAGCTAAACCATGTGTAAGTGCACAGACAATGAAGTCTACTTACATGCTTTGCTAGTTTCTCATCAGCAGACATTCATCACAATCATCAATAGTTTCGAAAAACATAAAAAACATACTTTTAACTCACTCATTGGGCGGTACCGAGTAACTGTCGCTGCTGTAGCCCAGTGGCTCAACTAACCCAGTGGCTCAACTAACCCAGTGGCTCAACTAACCCAGTGGCTCAACTAACCCAGTGGCTCAACTAACACTGTCTTCCCCTACCACATGTGTGGTATTTTCTTTGTGAAACGCCGCGGTGATATCCCGGACTGGGTAAAACCAACACAAATAATAGCCAATCCCGAATGTGATTTGTACTTGTATTAAAGGGAATGTACAACGATTTCCATTGGCTAACTGAACAACTGAACAACTGTTTTACGGGATGTTGCAGACATTGTAACACCGCATTTATTATTATTAATAACATCTCGGCATTAAAAATAATATCCATACAAAATGTGTTACTATCGTAATCTTTCACCTATTTATATTTTCGAAAATACACGATTTGGTGATAAAATCAAATAGGCTAGTTTTACGACATATAGAGACTGTTTTACGGCAATTAAAGACTGACCAATACATTTTCACATTTAAAGGTGGAATGTAACGTTGTTCACAGGATGATTTGTTGATCTGTTGAGTTCCCGTCTAATACAATAAATGTACCGCAATAATAAAGATTAAAATATGAAATACTGTATGTAGATGTATTTTCAGAGTATTAGGGTATTTGACTTATATGAAATTCCAACTCATCAGTTAACCAATTAAAACCGTTGTACATTCTCTTTAAGATTAAATGTTTTGGCCCCATCAACCTAGTTCAGAAAACATTAATGATAAGTGTTTATGTATGTATTAATACCTCGTAATTTTCTTCCAGTCCAACGTCAGGCATCACGGACGGCCAAATACTCGTAAGGTCGCCATAGCCTACATGAAACTTGACTATCCCGCGTACATTTGGAACAGCCTCTATTGACCTCTCGCCTTCTTTGTCGTCGAAACCTACGGTAAAACGAAGGCGACCACATACTATCTTGAATACTATCTTAAATACTATCTTAAATACTATCTTAAATAAGGTTGCCCTGTTACATTTATTAGGCTGTTTATTTAAGAAGTTAATCGACGATACAAATGGAACTACACATAGATGTGGTTCGTGAACGCACAGTGGAACTTCGCATAGTAGGCCTAGTATTAAGCAATCACATTATTTCTCCACGCTTTCGGCGCACCAGTGACGGGTATAGGGGCGGCCCTTTGGCTTAACATTTTTGATTTTTCCGCCGTATTTTCCCGTTTAGCTGCTACGTGGTAGCACGGATGACTAGGCTTGCCCCTGCGGGATCCTGGATACGCCACTACACCGCACATCGATGATATTGAAAGGAATGTTTTCTTCAAGCTTAAAGAAGGCAGTAGAACCAGAGAGGGCACAAAGCAGCATTAGTTAAGGAACAGTATAGGTTCGACATGAGAAAGTACTCATTCTCAGAGGGGATGATAAAAGAATGGAACAAACTGTCAAATGATTGTGTTAATGCTAGCAGTGTGACTTTGTTTAAAAAAAAATGACATATATCTGATTAGGGAGGGCTATACATGTATGAATAATTGTGGGACTTTCGATAAGCCAATGGATTCCTTGTCAACTTGCCACCTGGACACATCAGCATCGGCCTACGTGTACCTTTGGTAGCTGGCCACGGCTTCACCGCGTTCAACAGTTGGTTGGTAATGTGGAAGGTGTTCTCGAAGTGTCCCTGCCAGTTTACAATGACCGGATGGTGTCTGTCAACAGGCGACGTCAGCCAGACGTAGTTGTCATCTTTCTCCGACACCGACGTGACACCGGACACAGACATCGGCCGCTGAGTGACCTTCGTCACGGTTGACTGCGAGTCCCAGAGCAAGAGACCCCGGGCGAAGGCGGCGTTACCAACACTGTCGGTGACGGTGAGGACCACGGAGTACATGCCGGGACCGGGCAGTCTGTATGTCGGCAAGGTCGTGCTGGTCGAGAGAATAAATGTACAATTAACAACAAATAGTGTAATGACTAAATAATTGTAATACATAATAATAATAACATAGAATATTTGTATAGCTCCATAAACACAAGGTGCTGCATGGCGCTTTACAATAGTCTAACAATGAATGACAGGCAATATTATACTGCTAAAACTATACATGCATATTATTGTAACAAATAAAATAAATAAATAAAGATATTTGATGACGAATTGTTCCGGATTGTCAATAGACGCATATTTGAACGGTGAGCGTCGGGACGTGTCCACGCGCCGTTGCGCCCTGCCCACTGCATCTCTGGGCTCCATTCTGCTCCGAGAAGCCTCAATATTCCCGTGTACCACGAGGAAATTGTGCCAGTCTTGCTTAGAGGCTATTTACCACCAAATGAAACTTATGTCCTCGCACATAAACCCATACACATGTATCAACATTATTTGCTTTGTCAATGTTTCACATTTTAATTGCCTTGATATGACCAGCATGGCTGTAGTTTTGTGTTACGTACTCGAATGCGGATTGTTTGCCTTCGGCCACTGTCGAGTCGCTTTCTGTCAGTAGACCTGCATTGTTTGGAACCAGTGCATGAACCTTGTACAAGAAGGTGTCAAGGCCCGAGTCAGCATCAGACCAGCCGGCCCACCCCAAGTAACGGTTCGGGTTTTCCTGCAGATAAACGCATTGAACCATGTAAATGATTGCATGGCTGCACACGGTTATATTTAAAGTTATTCCGATTCCAGTGAAACTGGCGTGGATCATTTAAGTGCAATGTAGGTTTGTCAGTAACGATTAGAGAACCGCTAAAGTAGGAACAACGCCCCACTTTATTGGCCCATGCTTCCAACGATTACTCAAAAAGAAGAGACATGATGCGTAGCCAGACGTTCTAGTTACAAAGGCAATATGTTTAACAAATAATACATAATAAGAAAATATATGTTTCACACGTCATAATTGAAAATGTAGCTTTACATATTTAACTTAATATTCATATTATATACTATCCGGTATACCTTATCCGTGTACTACAAATGTGATCATTACAGAAGTTTGAAGAGAAACTACTCACAATTTTGTTAATCTTTCGACCAACGTCAACTGGTAAGTAACTGCTTTTGCAGGTGTTCTCCGATTTACAATGAATAGGCGCCTTGAGGTCAAAGGTGACCGACACCGTTCTACTTCCGGTCACGCCCACAAAATACTTCCGGCTGCTGCTTCCCGTTAAGATCTTGTAGCCACCACCCTTCGCCTGCAGATCCACCTGCAGCCTACACGGGACAGAACATATAACAACGAGTTGTCCTATGCCACACTCATTCTTTTAAATGACTCTTGGGCCCTTGCCATAATACAAAATAGAAGCGTATTGGTATGAATAAATATTTCGAATTATGCAAAGAACAATGGCAAGTTATTATTTATTTATTTATTATACTTTATCCAAACTATATGTTCTTGAGATGTGAAATAAATGTAATATAATATTGGGACCTTCGGATTATCGATCAGCTGTCTTCAATATGACTAAAGAACCAGAGGGCACACGTACAGTAGCATTAGCTAAGAAACCGTGTAGGTTGGATATGAGAAAGTACTCATTTTCACAGAAGACGTTAAACTAATGGAACAAACTATTGTGGGAATGCTAGCAGTGTGAATGTGCTTCAGAATAACATTGACAGATATCTGATAAAGGCGGGCTATGCATATATGCACAATTTGTGGACTCTCGATAAGCCAATGGCTTCCTTGTCCACTCAGAAATTAGCACGTCGGATGGTTATTTTTGGAATGACTGAGTGGGTCATACCTATAGCCATGTGCGATGGTCGTTGCTCGTAAGTCCCGGATGTACTCACACCTCAGTGGTTGAACCGAAGCATACTGACTCGGTGGCGTCGCACACGAAACAGGTGTTCTACCAATTACGTTGTTTCCTAGTAAAGAAATTTTGCAGTTGAACGCGACTCTATAAACAAGACGCGAAATGTCAACGTTTAAACCAAACAGGTTATATCTAGTTTTGTTAATCTGTATGATAATATATAATTTGCAATGTCCGTTTATTAGTAATGATAGTATTGTATGTGTGTAATGACACACACACACGCACGCACGCACGCACGCACGCACGCACGCACGCACGCAAACACACACACACATGCATATCACGATGCAAGCCAGAAGGAGAATTTTCAAAGTTGTTATTTTCATCTAGGCGGACGCTCCTTATACCTGGAGTCGGCAGAGCAAGATGCCACTGCCGGTGTCCTGCTAAATAAATGATCCGATCACCAGCCTTACTTTGTTTTACTGGACACTGCTTTCACCAAAATACCAAATCCAAACTTGATTAAAATACACTTGCAAAATGATGAAGCTATCAACAAATTTATAAATGAGATTAGTAATGCTGATTTATATAATAAACTAGATAAAAGTCAGACCGCAGATCCCAATGTAAGTTATAATATCATACATGACGAAATTAAAAAGACAACAAATAAGCATATGTCGTGTAAATTAGTGAAAATTAACAAATATAAACATAAAAAAATCTAAATGGATAACAAGAGGACTTCTAAACTAAACATGATTCCTAGACAAGCTATGCAAAAGAATGAAATTAACAAATCCCAAAATCCAACAACGAAATCCAACAACAATTAATAATTACCGACCAATATCCCTCCTAACGGTTTCTCTAAAGTTTTGGGGAAAAAAATGGACAATAATGAGATACCAATTAGTATATTCCTTGATTTGTCGAAAACTTTCGACACCCTAAATCATAAGATTCTACTAAATAAATTAAAATATTATGGCATAGAAGGAGTACCATTGCAACTATTCAAAAGTTATTTAACTAATAGAACACAATTTGTAGAAATTGATGACATAAAATCTGATACACTGCACATAGCTACTGGTGTGCCTCAGGGCTCAATTGTGGGACCACTATTATTTATAATATATATTTATTAATGATTTTTTCAGAGGCTAGTCAAGTGTTTAATTTTATATTATATGCAGATGACACCACACTGTTAAGCTCATTGAGTAATTTCGTAAAGGCACAAAATGCAGATAGCGATTTGTTAATAAATAAAGAACTCTTTAAAATTAACGAATGGCTTGTAATAAATACACTTTCACTAAACATAGCTAAATCTAAATTCATGGTCTTCCACGTGCATAGAAAACACACAGAAGCACCCGCTCCTAAAATCAATAATATCATTATAGAAAAAGTTAATGAATTTAATTTTCTTGGACTGACTTTGGATACACATTTAAATAGGAAGAAACACTCCGAACATATATCAAACAGATGCGCGCGAATAATCGGGATACTAAACATACTTAAACAAGAACTGTCTTTGAGAATAAAAATCATGCTTTATAATACATTACTTGTGCCACAAATAAATTACTGCCTGACAATATGGGGGTTTCAATGTGAAAGAATAAATAAGCTTAAAAAAGACAATATGGATAATTACGCAGAGCAAATGCCAAATATAATGAACACACTTCACCACTATTTAAAACTATGAATCTGTTAACAGCCAAAGATATGCAAGCATTGCAAGAACTTATTATTATTAATTCATACATAATAAATTACCTGCCTACCTACAACACTGGCAGTTAATTACAAACATAAACATACATAACCACAACACGCGCAGACAACATGAAATTCACATTGTTGGTATTAAGCATTCATTTGCAAAGCGATCTCTAAAACACAATCTACCAATAACATTAAACTTTCAAATTGTGAAAGATAAACTCTACACTCATAGTCTACGAGGTTTCGTAAACTATGTAAAGTATAATTTTATAAATTAATATAAAAATTCATGTGCGATCGTGAACTGTTACATATGGATGCGCAACTAAAGACAATACTAAACATTCGCATAGTAAGTTACATGGATATTGTGCATACGTGTAGAACATACACGCACACGCACACGCACACGCACACGCACACGCACACGCACACGCACACGCACACGCACACGCACACGCACACGCACACACAATACTTTGAGGATGGTTACGGATTTTTAACTTTGGTTATTCTATATGTTGCACTGAGAAACTGTATTTGTATAGTTAATTCTACGGTGGCTCCTATGGCAGCGACTGCTGCAGTCTTAACAGTCTCCAACAATAAACTATTTCTGATTCTGATTCTGATTCATTGTACTTCTGTGACATCTACTACTGACTGCTGCAGACGACGACGACGGCGACGACACCACTACCTGCACTACCACGACGACCACCACCACCGCCACCGCCACCGACTCACCTGCGTCCTTTATTTCAACTGTTCCACTTGTGCTGACCACGCCGAGTCTGAAGGTAGTTATGTAGGACGGCTGAGGTGGCGTGTCCTTGAGTGGATCTAACCGAGTCACCCACTCCATGACGGCGTTACTTACGTCCTCGTGATTGCTGTAACATGTACAATAGCTGTCTCGTGATCTAAATGTACAATATGGGCTGAGATCTCGTGTCGTCTTATCACTTTGGGACGTAAGAAGGACACAGATGCGCTACAACGAATACAGAGGAGAACAACTTAGCTGATTACAGAGCTCAGAGTCCTTAGTTATAAAAGACGCCTAAAAGAATATGGTTTCATAACTCTAGAAATAATTAGATAAAGAGGAGATCAATTTGAAGTTTTAAGTGCAAACTAAAGACTCATTATATTGACATAGCATGCAACTTAGTTTGTAATTCTAAGCTGAATTAATTGTCGCAATGGATTCGCTGGACAAAGGTTACTGTCTTAGAGAAAAAGCGACATAACTATGGCAAAACGCTTCTAACTGAACGATCATACCTGTATAGATTTTCTTGGCTGCAGTTTCCTGTAAAGACGGTCCTCTCTCTTCCGCCAGATGTCACCACGAGGCGCAGTTGACATTTGGTGAAGTTCGGCGAATCCCGCACTGAAAGGACAAACCCATGGGTGATCAACCGACAGCTAAATCCTATCACACATTAGGTAGAACGTGGTTTTAACGACTTGATAAATTATAGCAGTATGTACAAGACGATTATTGTTTAGACACGATTGTACACTACACGACATTTCACTTCCTGCTGCTATTATCTTTTTATTATTTGTATTAAAAGTGTCTTTCGCAGTGGCGACAGCCATCTTGCGCGAGCAGCTGGCTCTTACGACCGCTCACACCGCTTCTCTCGTTATTTTCTTCTCGTATTATTCTGTGTAGTTTGCGTCACTTGGCTTTGTTTATGGAGATCCGACGCAGCTGCTCCAGGTCTGCCCTGGTCTTCAGTCGCAGGCCGATCTGCTGCAGGTCGGTGTCGAGAGTGCTGGGGAGGCCGGTTTTGTTCCTCGTCCAAGCGTAGGACGTGGTCGAAGAGTCTCCATCGCATGTGCATCACATCTGTGTTTATTTGACGGCACCGACACCGTTCATACAACTTCACGTTGCTTACCCTCTGTAGCCAGTGAATCCCGATGAGTGAGAGGAGCTGCTTCCGGAAGGCATCTAGTGTTTCCGTTTCCAACCCCGTCAATCCCAACGCACCGCGTTCTACAGTAAAACTGGACGCACGAATGCATTATATAAACGCAATCGAAGTTGCTCGCTGACGTGTTGCCTTCGCAGCCAAAGAGACCACGTGGAACGGAAAGCGGTGATCGCGAGCATTTTTCGGCGAGACAGGTCCTCAACGTCTCCGCGCAGGGATCCAAGTTTCTTGGTCGTCCTCCATTTTTCAGCAACCCGGTCGGTTTCACGGTGATGATTGTACGCTCCATTTTGTCGACGTTGACAAACATGAGCCAGTCGCCCAGTGCTGTTGGCGCGATCTCGTTGACCTTGCTCGGGTACTCATGGTCGGTTGAGATGAAGTCGGCGTCGTCTGAGTATATTGCCTCGCTGGGCAAGTTGTGGTCGGCATTGAACACATCTGCGCAACGTTCTTTACATGGCTTATTGTATAATATAAAAGTTGGCATTTTTATTTTTTAAATGTTGTTACTTTATCGAAACGAATAAAATATGTTCCTACTTGTTTGGCAGTTTTTTCCGTCAAATCCACTAGAACACGCGCAGTAATTGTCACACATGACTCTACACGTTCCGGGGTAACAATCAGTACCAGAACTGCATTTATCTGAAATTAGATGATTAACATGACAGCATAAACCAGGATGGGAGTGCAGAAACAGAAGCCAGGGCGGTGGAAGCAGTGTATGAGGGAACAGACGGAAGAGTCCAGGGAAAGACACGGGATGTCAGATGAGTGAAGAAGTGTATGAGGGAACAGAAGGAAGAGTCCCGGGAAGGACACGGGATATCAGATGAGTGAAGCAGTGTATGAGAGAACAGAAGGAATAGTCCCGGGAAGGACACGGGATGTCAGATGAGTGAAGAAGTGTATGAGGGAACAGAAGGAAGAGTCCCGGGAAGGACACGGGATATCAGATGAGTGAAGCAGTGTATGAGGAAACAGAAGGAATAGTCCCGGGAAGGACACGGGATATCAGATGAGTGAAGCAGTGTATGAGGGAACAGAAGGAAGAGTCCCAGGAAGGACACGGGATGTCAGATGAGTGAAGAAGTGTATGAGGAAACAGAAGGAAGAGTCCCAGGAAGGACACGGGATGTCAGATGAGTGAAGAAGTGTATGAGGGAACAGAAGGAAGAGTCCCGGGAAAGACACGGGATGTCAGATGAGTAAAGCAGTGTATGAGGGAACAGAAGGAAGAGTCCCGGGAAAGACACGGGATGTCAGATGAGTGAAGAAGTGTATGAGGGAACAGAAGGAAGAGTCCCAGGAAGGACAAGGGATGTCAGATGAGTGAAGAAGTGTATGAGGGAACAGAAGGAAGAGTCCCGGGAAGGACTCGGGATGTCAGATGAGTGAAGCAGTGTATGAGGGAACAGAAGGAAGAGTCCCGGGAAAGACACGGGATGTCAGATGAGTGAAGAAGTGTATGAGGGAACAGAAGGAAGAGTCCCAGGAAGGACACGGGATGTCAGATGAGTTAAGCAGTGTATGAGGGAACAGAAGGAAGAGTCCCGGGAAGGACAAGGGATGTCAGATGAGTGAAGCAGTGTATGAGGGAACAGAAGGAAGAGTCCCGGGAAAGACACGGGATGTCAGATGAGTGAAGCAGTGTATGAGGGAACAGAGGGAAGAATCCCGGGAAGGACACGGGATGTCAGATGAGTTTCAGGTTAACATCGGTTTGCTGCAAGGAAGGGCACGCAGCCCCGCACGTGTTATCATTGCCATGGGGTTATTAATAAGCTAATAAACAGGACGATTAGCACGAGATATAGATATTCCCATGAACATAATGTACGCAGACAATTTAGAAAAAAAAAGCGAGCAAGCTGGAATTACAAAAACCGCAGGAGGAGTGGAAGGAGGTGTCGAAGAAGAATCAAGTGAAGATGATCTTGAAGAAGACAGAAGTGATGTGGGTTGAACAGCACAGAGAGGAGTTGAACATCTGGTTGGACGGGAAGGAGATCAAATATGGTATGATTTTGTGTAACTTGGCGGAATGGCAACAGAAGTACGTCGTCCGATACACGTATGAGCGAATGCATGATGGACCGTAGAGGGTGCACCGACAAACATACATACAAACATACATACATACATACATACATACATACATACATACATACATACATACATACATACATACATATATAACAACCGTTGCACAGAAACGTTGCGAGAGCGCGTGGCACCGGCAGAGCAGCAACAACACAAACTGCAAGTTTGCGAGAAGAACTGGGCCTGGAGAATTACAGTAGCAAAGACAGCAGATAGAAGGAGGATAAATGACATCAGGGGAGAGATCTGGGTGGGGTTCAACTTAACGGGAAGAAAAGTAAGACACCGGATGATGTGGGCAGGTCACTGGGAGCGGGTGATGGAGCGGGTGATGGAGCAGGTGAGAGAGCGGGTGAGGGAGCGGGTGAGAGAGCGGGTGAGAGAGCGGGTGAGGGAGCGGGCGAGGGAGCGGGTGAGAGAGCGGGTGAGAGAGCGGGTGAGAGAGCGGGTGAGGGAGCGGGTGAGAGAGCGGGTGAGAGAGCGGGTGAGAGAGCGGGTTATGGAGCGGTTGAGGGAGCGGGTGAGAGAGCGGGTGAGGGAGCGGGTGAGAGAGCGGGTGAGAGAGCGGGTGAGGGAGCGGGTGAGAGAGCGGGTGAGAGAGCGGGTGAGAGAGCGGGTGAGAGAGCGGGTGAGGGAGCGGGTGAGGGAGCGGGTGAGAGAGCGAGTGAGAGAGCGGGTGAGAGAGCGGGTTAAGGAGCGGGTGAGAGAGCGGGTGAGGGAGCGGGTGATGGAGCGGGCGAGGGGAGCGGGCGAGGAGCGGGTGAGGGAGCGGGTGGTGGAACGGGTGAGGGAGCGGATGAGGGAGCGGGTGAGGGAGCGGGTGAGAGAGCGGGTGAGGGGCGGGTGAGAGGGCGGGTGAGAGAGCGGGTGAGAGAGCGTGTGAGGGAGCGGGTGATGGAGCGGATGAGGGAGCGGGTGAGAGAGCGGGTGAGGGAGCGGGTGAGAGAGCGGGTGAGAGAGCGGGTGAGAGAGCGGGTGAGAGAGCGGGTGATGGAGCGGATGAGGGAGCGGGTGAGGGAGCGGGTGAGAGAGCGGGTGAGGGAGCGGGTGAGACAGCGGGTGAGAGAGCGGGTGAGGGAGCGGGTGATGGAGCGGGTGAGGGAGCGGGTGATGGAGCGGGTGAGGGAGGGCCGACTACGAAATAACGCACAGGCGATTAAAGGAAAAGCGGCAGACCGCAACTGAAAAAGGAGGATTACGCAAATATGGATGGAAGAAAGACAGAGGAGGGTGACACGTGGAGGGATAAGGCTGCTCATAGGGTGAAGTGGAAAGGGGTAACAGCTGGGGCGGTGCAGCAGTATATGAACTAGTCTTACCCCTTTATAAAGGGAGCAGCGAGGAAGAACACGTTTTAAGACTGAACAATTATTTTCATTCAGATATAATATAAACATGATTTTAAAAGAATTATATGTGTTTACGTTAACTGTCGTGTAAACGATTACTTACCTATGCATGGACTACCACGGTGAGGATTACAGAAGCAGTTACCCTTGTAACACACCCCGTTGTTCTGACAATTTGGGCAAACCGCTGGAACAGCAAAATATCGCAAAAACCAAATCGTTTACTGTGATACTCACAGAGCTCGATGTGTTAGTTTCAATACCAGTAGGGTAAAAATTGGCATCGTTCATCATATATTTAGTGGTATGCAGCATATTTCGACATCTGGACGATACATACTCGTCTTGATGTATTTTTAATATAATACAAACCATAACATATTCGGTTCAAGAAATTTGTGACGGAAATGATACTGACAGATTCGGGTCTATAATATCTCAGCGATATACTGTGACGGTGGCGGCTTATTCAGCAACCGTACCGCGATCTGTGGTAATCACAGATTCGGGTCTATAATATCTCAGCGATATGCTGAGACGGCGGCGGCTTATTCAGCAACCGTACCGCGATCTGTGGTAATCACAGATTCGGGTCTATAATATCTCAGCGATATGCTGAGACGGTGGCGGCTTATTCAGCAACCGTACCGCGTTCTGTGGTAATCACAGATTCGGGTCTATAATATCTCAGCGATATGCTGAGACGGCGGCGGCTTATTCAGCAACCGTACCCCGATCTGTGGTAATCACAGATTCGGGTCTATAATATCTCAGCGATATGCTGAGACGGCGGCGGCTTATTCAGCAACCGTACTGCGATCTGTGGTAACCACAGATTCGGGTCTATAATATCTCAGCGATATGCTGAGACGGCGGCGGCTTATTCAGCAACCGTACCGCGATCTGTGGTAGCCACAGATTCGGGTCTATAATATCTCAGCGATATGCTAAGACGGCGGGACTTATTCAACCAAGTTACTAATCTTCAAGGTTTTCGCTGCGTAATACGATATTCTGTGTTTTCGCAGGGTGCTGTGAGGCAGTGTGTGATGGGGATGACCATCGTCTCCCAGTGTTTGCCCAGTAGTCGCCCCGATCACCCTAAACCCCCCTTATTTATATTGTCAAATCTATAGCCTTGAATTAGACGCGGACGCTGATTATGTCACTTTATTCCTTGGACTATTGGCAGGGTTCCAGTGAACATCAGCTAACTTTCTGAACAAAGGCCTCCCCGTGTATTGCTCTGCCTCCCAAAAACAGATGCCCCCCCCAGTTGTAAACAACCTTCCAACTAGCGATTTACGTATTGATTTGGCTTGATGCAGTACGTGAAACTTTCAGTAATTAAGTTATATCTATCCTATGTAGGTATATCCCTCTAAATTTGTTACACAAGATCCATGTGAAATTTTATCAGCACGGATGGGCGCAATACTTGGAATATAGTGCGTAATGCAATAGTGCAATATCCAATTTCGAGTACTTTTTAAAGTATTGCGCTCATACAAACAATTAGGGCATAAGGCTATCTTAGCAAGCCTATTATAAAAACAAAAATGTTTAACGTAATAGTAATTCAATATGATGGAGACATGCATTTTATGTGTTGCATATGAAATAAAAACATTTCTATAACACTTTGTGTTATTATTATTATTATTATAAAGTATTACAAAATATTTGCACCATATCATAGAACGGAAAGTATTGGAAATGTATTTGTAATATCTTTACAAGTACAGCTGCATTTGTTACATGTTTACTTTTAGGAAAATGCAATACGCATTGCAAGGATTTCTGAGCAATTACGTAACACAATGCACAGATCTTTGCATAAGATGGCAGCCCCGATGAGTTTGTGTTAATTGTTAAAGAACTTTATCTGCGACGTGTATGGTAAACGGAAACGAAAGTCGATGATAGTTCAAACTACTGGGTACTTTAAATACTGAGTCAATATTGCATCAATCGCTAGATGGCGACTCTAAACACGAGGTTATCAGCGTGGTATCGCCACATCAATGGTTGGACTTATCTATTCGTCTACAATTATATTACAATGGCGGGAAAGTGTAGCTAATTATTTACTGCATAAGTCTTATTTGTGGTTATGTTAAAACTTAAATTGAACTAAAAACGCATTATTGGACACTATTCGTCAATGCTGTATTTGACTCCCAGCTAATGTGAAATTACTACAAAGTTTCCTTAGTGGTGTTGTAGACTTAGTTTTGTATTATCTGCAGCTTAATTTGGTTTATTTCAAAAGTTCTATTTCCTAAGTTATTTTAAACTCAAACTCACGTATATTGCACTGCTGTCCTGTCCACTTATCTTGGCAGCATTCTTTCCCGCCTGGTCTAGTTTCCTTCTCATAGTAGGTGACGGTCAGCGGACAGTCTCGGCTGTGGGAGAATGGTTGTCGATAATCGATCAATACATTGTAATGTTAATGACAACAGTTATTCGTGACAATGATCAAAATGGCGATGGCGTTGATGACGATGGTAATGATGATGATGGTGTTGATGACGATGGTAATGATGGTGATGGTGTTGATGACGATGGTAATGATGTTGATAGTGTTGATGACGATGGTAATGTTGGTGATGGTGTTGATGACGATGGTAATGTTGGTGATGGTGTTGATGACGATGGTAATGTTGGTGATGGTGTTGATGACGATGGTAATGTTGGTGATGGTGTTGATGACGATGGCAATGATGGTGATGGTGTCGATGACGATGGTAATGTTGGTGATGGTGTTGATGACGATAGTAATGATGGTGATGGTGTTGATGACGATGGTAATGTTGGTGATGGTGTTGATGACGATGACAATGATGGTTATGGTGTTGATGACGATGGTAATGATGGTGATGGTGTTGATGACGATGGTAATGTTGGTGATGGTGTTGATGACGATGGCAATGACGGTGATGGTGTTGATGACTATGGTAATGATGGTGATGGTGTTAATGACGATGGTAATGCTGGTGATGGTGTTGATGACGATGGTAATGTTGATGATGGTGTTGATGACGATGGTAATGACGGTGATGGTGTTGATGACGATGGTAATGATGGTGATGGTGTTAATGACGATGGTAATGATGGTGATGGTGTTGATGACGATGGCAATGATGATGATGGTGTTGATGACTATGGTAATGATGGTGATGGTATTGATGACGATGGCAATGACGGTGATGGTGTTGATGACGATGGTAATGATGGTGATGGCGTTGATAACAATGGTAATGATGCTGGTAGTAATGGTGACAATGAGTATGATAATGATAGCGAGGATAACGACGGTGATTTATATTACAAGTTACGAGATTACAACAATGAAGCTTTATCTACAATGATGTGACACTGTGGACGATTCATACTTACGGCGTGGTCCACCATGACCCACAGTCGACAACTATTGTCTTTGTCTTCTTTACGGAGACCGTAGTAGAACCCGGGCAGTAGTGGCTCGTCCTGCGATATGAAGTTTTTAGATAAGATAGTTATTACATGGAAAACGTTAGACACGTGTAATCGGGTACGGATTCCATGTTAGGTGATAGCTGAGTGGTTCACGTGTCTATTGTTGTCATTGAATCGTCTTTGAAAGCAAGCTGAAGTTAAGTAGTGGTGCAATAGAACTGCGGTGTAATGCAACGGGTCGTCCTGTCTGTGAATGCTCGAGATATAATTAGACACTCGTACTGTTTGAAAGCAAGCGGCACTGAAAAGTACACGTTTATGGCAGGCCGATAGGGCCATACACGTTCTTGTGACTCCCCAAACTGTGCGTGTATGCTTGGGCATACGCAGTCAATAAACCTGAGTCAAACACGTGCATGTTGGTCATCTTGCCAAACTTTTCATAGGTGAAATACCACGCAACCCACCCTGCGGTTAGTTGCAGAGTGACCACCGTGAAGCAAGCGAAACCCAGCAGTGTAGACAGATACATTACGTGGGAAACCGTCGCAGATCTCTGAAGATATCCAATAGATTTCTAAAACAAAACACGCATGGAAAAAATAACACAGGAAACATCAACACAGATGTAGATGGCGCTGCCCGGGCTACGTCGCCAGCACGTACAGTAACAGACTTGCTGTTTTTGAAAATGTATCTAAGTGACCCCCCTAAAAACGTTCGAGAAATCTGTCAAAAACACACACTTTTCAGGCTGAGTGCATTGAAATATATACCCTTTTACATGGATGGGAGTCGCATTCCACGAGTAAAGCAAAATTATCCCCTTTTCAAGTTGATAGTGAAAAACCAAATTTAAATTTAAAGAGTAAAATTTTAATTATTTCATGATATGTACTGGCGTTGGACACACAAAACATACATATAACATGTGGAATTTGTCTCAAGAGTGATATACACACAATGTATTTAGAACTCTCAGGGATTTGTGGTTACCAAAATAGCATTGAGGTGACCAGATCGGCTAAAGACTTAACGGTCTGTCGAAGAAAACATGAAGAGTCGTGTACTGTCGTCAAAAAGGCCGACGCATGATCGTGTCAAACACAGCATCTCTGTCCTTGTAGTAATATAGTTTATACATTTTCTGGACACGTGGAAAGAATGGAAGGGGACCGATTGACGAAGAGAGCGAGTGCGCGTAGAGTGGGGGGGGGGAGAGTAGAAGGAGAAGTGGAAGACCGAGACTGAGATGGGAGGACTGCGTGAAGAGAGTATTAGCGGGAGTGAGAGGGGAGTGGAGAACGATAGCGAGGGAAGGGAGGAGTGGAGACGGCAGTGAAACGGGATCAGTAAAGAAGAAGAAGGAAAACAACAGTCGGTATCGGTGCCAGCCTCACCTCGGACTTCAGGGATAACGAGGAGAGCAACAACAATTTACTAATGACATATTGAATAAAAAATATCCTAGTGATGATTATGTTTAATTACAATATGCATAGTGTGTATCTATACTGTGTGTACAATAAACTAGACTTATATGTTGGTAAATGGTATGACATGATCACATAGTAATCGTGATTTTGGTTAGGACAACTTCAAGATCCACAAAGAATTGTTACAAAACTCATACACGCAAACTTTGCATGGCAATTTATGGGCCTACATGGACAGACATAATTCACTGAGGAGTAGGTTACTAGGTTTCCACCTAAGTCATTTACTAACCTATGCCCCCCAAGTGGTCCACCATAGATACTTCCTCTTACAAACCGCCATTATACCCTGATTTCAATCGTCACGCTATATGCGATTTGGATCTGTATATAACTCTACACAATACGTGCGTCTGCGCTACGTTCCACGTCGGTGAGCCGTTGACGGGGGAACATGCCACTGACTGCCTCGACCGTAGGGTATGTCTCAAAGGCAGCCTTGTTGAAAAACTTGTGTACAATAGATGCCCCGGCTCGCTGTACATGCAACTATTTCACAGACACGCCTGGGTTTTTAACATCGCATAACCACGGCTGCCATATTTGCTATGTCATTACCAAAACTGCGTGCGTTTTACAATGTTTCTGGTTCGTTTTTGTCAGTGCAACGGGACAATTTATCTGGTACTTGTAAACTACCATGTACAACCATGGGGAACCTCGCTTTGAGTGCAACTATACGGTACACTTTGACAGCAATGGTATTAGTATTGGCGATAAGCCTACATAGTAAACACGTTAATTCGATGACACATGCCCTTCCTCGGGGGAGGGGCGGGGGTGGGGGTTGGGTGGTTCGAATCCCCGCTTGTGAGAGAATTTCCCGGCTGATTATGTCCGCTCGAATCCCCCTTTTTAAAACCCCGAGGACGGGCCTGAATATGTATTTTACATAGGATTGGCAATTCTCTGCTACCCGGGCCACATAGTAACCGTGCCCTATTTCTGACAGTAAATGTGATACGGTAGAGGTTATTCGCACCGTGCATACTAAAACACAGAGCTTGCTTTTTAGTCGATAGGATTTCACCGGTCACTACCCGTCAACCGTTACCTGACATACGAATCAGAGAAGCATACACTCATTGTGTACAAAGCGTACACAATCCACATTTTAGCTTCACTGTAAGTTATAGTTGTCATTAAGTAGTCGTGTACCCGTATAACACAACTTTAATATCCTTACCTTGTTTAACAATGAACACCGTCTCCAATGAAGAAAGGTCGCTCTGCACCTGTATGTTCCAGTTAATAATCTTTTTGCGATATAGCACAACCCTTTTCACAATGACGCGAGGGACAGTGTCAAAAACAGTTTACTCTAACAAATGCTGTAATGTTTGTTCGATCAGTTAGGTGGTATGAACTCACAGGCGTACACCAAACAATGATGTGGGTAGACTATTTCTTCACGTGTATGCTATGTATGTGTTCATGCATAGGCTATTGATTAATTGAGATATGGATGTGTGTTGTAGTGCAGGTAGAATAGCTTGAACGGTCTTGGTTTCTATAGAGTATCGTGTATTCAAAAACGCCGTAGTTAATGTCTCGGAAGAGAGGGATCGATTAGCGACCTGCAGGTTTGACATTTTCCCTAAACGTTGTGATAAATGGCAGCGAATAGAGGAAGTTCATACTTTGACGTTTGAACCACGCGACAGCGGGTGTGTTGTAGTGGAGACATGGCGATAATAAACGATGTGACAGGTACATTGAACACATTCGACTATTCGACGAACAACATGAATGTTGTTGATTGAAAAATACCAATACCAATCGGATACGTCTGTTTCAAAATGATCTAGCCACAAGTGGTTAAATGGTCTGACAAATGGCAAATATATGGGGTAAATTAAGTGTTTGTACATGGGACACAAAGAAACAAGGAAATACTCTAGCCACATTTATAGTGGCTAACATAGATATATGAGCTCAAATGGAAGAAGAAAGCTGCAAACAATAGAGCGTTTTTGGAGAAGCATCGTTTCGGCCCTATGGTCTACCTCGAGCGAAGAGGATTAAATAAGTAAGTAAGTAAGTAAGTAAGTAGGTAGGTAGGTAGGTAGGTAGGTAGGTAGGTAGGTAAGTAGGTAAGTAAGTAAGTAACATGGGACAAGGAAAGAAGACAAACAGCATTAAGTGGGTGATACTGTGCTACAAGAACCTTAATAGAACAGGACGTAGAAGAAACAGTTAGAGCTGACGTGAAAATTTTACAACAATGCGGGATTGCGGCAGATTTTCTTCACCAGACCAAGTGTTTATTCGACCTGGTTACGTCGATCTTGTTCTGGTAACCACTGACCCAGGGGCACTAAATACAAGGCTGGTCTATCATCCTGGTATATCATCCTGATATACCATACTGGTATACCATAGTGGTATATCAACCTGTTACATCATCCTTGTATACCATACTGGTATACCATCCTGGTATATCAACCTGGTATGCCATACTGATATATCATCTTGGTATACCATACTGATATATCATCCTGGTATATCATCACTGTCTAAGAAGAGAATATGTTTTTATATGATTTTTTATTATTTATTTGGTTTTCTTGGACACTTGTTTGTCCTTCAACAGTATATTTCCTACATTCTGGTTGTACTTAGTAATCCGGTTGTTAATACGTTCTTCATATTTCCCTGCTCGTTGATGCTACTGCCTGGCTATTTGAAGGATGTCATTTGCTTCAGCCGATATTCATCGATTTTTACGTTCAGATTATGGTTCACTGTTCCAATAATCACGACTTCCATTTTCTGTACGTTTTCTGTACGTTCAACTTTAGATTCTAAAAACAGAATTGTCAAATATCTGATAAAGGCTGGCCACGCGTACGATAAATGACGGTTGGACACCCTCAGGCCCAATGGCTTCCATGTGTAATTATACACGAATATGTTACCACCTGTTTTTGTCACGATACAACAGACGTGGGGCGGAAGTACTCGCGGTACTCGCGGTACTCACGGTACTCACGGTACTCGCGTACTCGAGTACATTTTTTAAGTACTCGTACTCATATAGCTAATGGGTCATGTACTCGTACTCAATGTACTCAAATTTTACGAGTACATTATGAGTACATATGAGCACTTTCTCAATATATCCTGTAAACATTATTTATTTAGTTAACAAAATGAAACTTTCCTGAAGTATTTGAATGTTCAACTATTTTGTTTAATACTTTATTATTTATGATTAATACGACTACAATACCACCGAGTCTCAGTACTTCCCGAGAAAGTTACCCCCCTTGCCGTCGCCACACCCCCATGGTGGCATTCGGACACAATGACACGAGTCGACGTCGTCCAGTTCGTGGTCAGTCATTTGACTGCAGTGGCTGCCGCCCCAAGGACGACACAGGTAACACTTGTACTGGGGCTTCCTCTTATTCGTTCCGACCGAATGAACATTGCTCATCCCGTGCATAGCGTTTCACGTGCATGCGACTTGCACGCTTAGGCCCCGAACAAACTGGACTGGACCGTGCATGTACATGTTGACTTAATCGTACGCGACATCTAGCTGTGTCATGCTATATAGTCAAATGTTCAGCAAGTTCATTATGTCGTGACAAAAACTTATGGTAAAATATTCATTGTTCTGTTGTTGTCCAGTATATTTCAAATGCACTGTATCTATCATTCTCTAGAATCAACAGAAACGAATACATTGCGCGCACGTATTCGAGGCGATGGGTGCTATCTACGGACATTCTTCGATTATTCTCATTTTGTTTGTGGTAACGTAATCTAAAAGGCGAAGAACTACCGACCGATGCTACAGTGAATGGCTGCCGTAGCCAAAATAGTGGCGCCGCGAACCATCCAGATCTTTACGTTGTTTCCCGATCTTCTAACGTATAGTGGTAGGCCTATTCTATGCATCGCCGAATACGCTGGGGTAGACAGATATTTAGGAAGGAAAATAACAGACTAACGAAGCCAATCTTAGTTGGCGAGCAGCAGAAAGGACAAAGATCAGTGGGCAGACCACATCTTCGCTACAAAGATGTTATGAAACGTGACCTGAAATGTTTCGATATCTGACCTGAAACTTGGACTACTGCTGCCGCGCGGACTGGCCGTGATTCACACAGGCCGTGACCTCGACACTGAGGCGTACCTTACAATAGCTGGTTCACGGCGCTTACGGCGCTTACGACAGATGGAGAGATATATACTATAGTGGTGCATTGTGCGCTGTTAAACCATTGAAAGCATCAACTTTGGACCGCGCACACGCGTATCGCCGTTTTTACATCTACAATTTGGCACAGTGCCTCTGAAAATTTCTTTTAGAAAAAACTAGCTAAGTTACCCGGCGTTGCGGGGGGGGGTAGCCATATGTCTGTTCTAGTTAAATGGTGCATTTTTTACTATATGAAGTGCCTCTTTGTGTCTTTGACTCAATATAAAACCGGAAATTAACTCAAATATGCCTTAGCAAAAATACCTATACATTGGGTAAGGAGCACCTGACTGACGAGACACGATGGCGACACACGGGAGAATGAAATGACTAGTGACAATTTCCCGTTATTTGCATTGTAGCATTTCTTGTGATAGTGTATAATCATTTCCGGTGACAAATAACGTTTTCATAAAGAAATAAACAGGTAAGTTGGATAACGGTGTATATATGTCTAAATCGTAGTCACCGAAGAAATATACTGTATTATACGTATTATGGCGCAATCAATTGTTTTGTAATAATAAAACAATATTTTGTGTCGTATAACAGTATTTTACAGAGCCCCGTTTTAACATAATATTTCTTACTTGGCAGTTGTTGGCAAGCCTACTTTATCATTTCACACAATCTTCCCCATTTTACCTTCTTTTCTTTAATTATCAGAAAAGATACATAATAAATCACTTACATATTAATCCACTTACAAACCATATAATATTGTCATATACAGTGAAATATCATTGGTTCGCTCTACAGTAATCTGTTTTATTCAGTAATCCGCGCGTTTTTATGAGAACAAATCGACATATTGTGAAGTGCTTCAATATTCCGTGTTTCACCAATCCGCCTGCTCCGTTAATCCGGCCAAATCCATTGGTAACCAGAGTGTGCGGATAAACGAGATTCGACTGTGTGGTACATATATATATATATATATATATATATATATATATATATATATATATATATATATATATATATATATATATATATATATATATATATATATATACATATACATATACATATTATGCAGTTATATTATACAGTTTCAAGTACAGGCGTAAAAATAAAAAGTATTGATAACAATTATTTACATAAACATAATAATGCAAGCACTTTGTCATATATAGTTTTGACCTATTCGTGCGCTACATACTTCAGAATACGCTGAATGGTTAACATATTCATTAAGCGGATTGCGCTAAGATTGCGATATATAACATAAGTACAATATAACATGAATACAAGGAGTGCAGTTGATAATTAAGATAATATACCAGAGTGAAGAAACACTTGAAAAAGAAGGCAGTGTGCCGCAGACTGCGATGGGCAGGACACACATTGAGAATGAGTGAGGAGAGATTCACAAAGAGAGCATGGAAACAGAAGAGGATGACCGAAATTAAGATGGAGAGACTTTCTTAAGAGACATCTCGAAAGACTTGTCGAGGGGGCGGAACTGATTAAATGATGTTGCCCCCACCCTGGAAGGGATTGGGGGGGGAACAGGAAGAAAAAAGTAGGTTAAATATGCATAATACATCCTAAATACGTTGGGATGGAAAACCGATAATTACAGTTCTAAGTCTACTAACATGATACTTGTTGCAGATTGTACAAAATATTAATTTGCAATACATATTCACAGCATCAACCACTGTCTATTGACCACTACGGCTACAACCACTGTCTATTGACCACTACGGCGACAACCACTGTCTATTGACCACTACGGCGACAACCACTGTATATTGACCACTACGGCTACAACCACTGTCTATTGACCACTACGGCGACAACCACTGTCTATTGACCACTATGGCTACAACCACTGTCTATTGACCACTACGGCTACAACCACTGTCTATTGACCACTACGGCTACAACCACTGTCTACTGACCACTACGGCGACAACCACTGTCTACTGACCACTACGGCGACAACCACTGTCTATTGACCACTACGGCTACAACCACTGTCTATTGACCACTACGGCGACAACCACTGTCTATTGACCACTATGGCGACAACCACTGTCTATTGACCACTACGGCTACAACCACTGTCTATTGACCACTACGGCGACAACCACTGTATATTGACCACTACGGCTACAACCACTGTCTATTGACCACTATGGCTACAACCACTGTCTATTGACCACTACGGCTACAACCACTGTCTATTGACCACTACGGCTACAACCACTGTCTACTGACCACTACGGCGACAACCACTATCTATTGACCACTACGGCGACAACCACTGTATATTGACCACTACGGCGACAACCACTGTCTATTGACCACTACGGCGACAACCACTGTCCATTGACCACTACGGCTACAACCACTGTCTATTGACCACTACGGCGACAACCACTGTCTATTGACCACTATGGCGACAACCACTGTCTATTGACCACTACGGCTACAACCACTGTCTATTGACCACTACGGCGACAACCACTGTCTATTGACCACTACGGCTACAACCACTGTCTATTGACCACTACGGCGACAACCACTGTCTATTGACCACTACGGCGACAACCACTGTCTACTGACCACTACGGCGACAACCACTGTCTATTCAAGACAGAAGGATACCAAAAATACTGACTGCTGGTTTTGTAAACTTCATTGTCCTGATTGATGCAAGTTTTAATTTTGTTAGTATAACTTTAGCATTTTCGTCCATTTTACTGCCGTATTTACAAGAATCCTTTAGACTATGGGCATACCATAACATTTTCTTAACTAAACAAAGTAACTAATTTTAAAATGCAAACTTAACTAAAATGCAATCTGAAATTGTTGTTTGTATAATGAGTACATAATAAGGTTTCAGGCATTGGGCTAAATACTACATATACACGTGTTCCTCTACTACTGTATAAGCTGGTTAATCTTGATAACATATGTGTGGTACATAGACCGGAAATACATTAACCGCTCACAAATGTTCTCACTTGTGTTGTAGGTTTAGGAAATACACAAGTCCAATATTACGGACACAGAACGTCACCAACCCACATAGAAGCCATGTTATATGTGCGTGGCTGTGTTGATGCACAGCTTTGGCGAAGCACCGATTCTTAACCAGGCACGCGACTGTGACTTGGCTACCTTGTTTCCCGACGTTACAGTTTTATTCCCAAATGTTTTTGTAACCTTCGTCAGTTCTGCGGTCGTAATAGTACTCGTCGTCATCTGTGGCGCCCCCTATGAACAACCCCTCAATCTTCTTGCTGACGTCATCGAAAGTTGGCCGGGCGGTGGCGCTGCCGTTCCAACATGGCTGCACAACTTGCTCGTACCTGCGAGCGAAAAGACACACGTGCTTTGATATGAGTATATGTAATCGCATTGATATAAAAATCGGATGCGTTAGTGTGTGAGGATTCGCACAAATAACGGACGTATTGGCCTATTTTGGGGCGGGGGGGGGGTGGGGGTTGGGCCTTGGTTCCCTTTGGCTTAATTTGTTTCATTGCTTTCGACGCCACAACATTGCAGCATTATACATTAATGGGTGACTAGGCTTGCCCCCCCCACCTTGGCCCAGTCCACATTGCCCCACCCCCACCTGCGCCCCCTCCTTGCCGCCCACCTTGGTCCCCTCCACCTTGTCCCCCACATTGGTCTCCCCACCTTGGTCTCCTCTATCTTGCCCCTCCCCACCGTTAAATCCGTTAAATATGAATTTGGGTCATTCCGTGAAATGTCAATTCTCGGGAACACATCCAAGGTCTAATCAAATCTACAGCAAGGTTAACAATACACCAGTTATAGGTGACGTAATGGCAACCTTGGGTTACTTTGTAATACTTTTCTTTCTATAGCAACATTTATGGCTATCTGATCTTAAATTGAAGCTACGTACATGAGTTCGGGGCAGTGCTCGGGTCGTTCCATTCGGTATCCACTGTCAAGGCGAGCCTTTAGTCCTCCGCTCGTTATGCCATCGTAAGGAATGTCACCTGCATCATACAAGACACCATCCACCATTTTGTCAGACACATATAGATCCAAGGGTTGTTCCATGATGACCACTTCTTGATAAAATTGTGTCGAGGAAAATTGGTACTGATCCAAATCTTGCCAGCAGCTGGCCGAGAAATTGAACCAGTGGCCAACATCACATACAGCCGTCGTGACCTTTCATTGCAAATCGGGAGTGGCGCGAGTCGCTGTGTGCATACGGTATCGCCCAACAAATCGGGATAAAGATCGCTCGTGTAAACAAGCCTTTATTAAAATAGTACTAGGATATTAACTTGATATGTTGGGATTTAACGTCATGACCGATGGTAGTTTATACTGTTCTGCGTGGTCATTGCGATATTACAAAAGCAGCCGCCACCACTCACCTTTGCTGAACATTTCCCACATTGTCACGCCGAATGACCAGATGTCAGTCTTTGTGTCATACGGCCTGGTGACGTCAGGGGGCAGATCGAGTTGTTCTGGCGCCATCCATTTCACCGGAACCTTTTCCTGTAATTTACATTTAACAAGATTTAACGACAAAATGGCCACAAACTCCACATGGAAAGTGGACAAGGAAGCCATTAATTTATCGAGAGTACAACATTTTTCTTGGACACATTTTCTTATTTTTGCAACTGTGGGAATACAACTTTTATTGATTTTACAGTAAATTCGCAGAAGCGGGGTTCCCAAAATATACAACCTCGTCTAAGCTATAGCACAGCTATAGTTCCGTAGTTCAATGTGTTGTGTGCATAATTCCAATTTCAATAATAATAATAATCATCTTCAGTATCATGTGCCATGTATATTGTCGACATAGGTCAGCATGTCTATCCTTTTCATATTATCACA
Source organism: Lamellibrachia satsuma (assembly GCA_033239005.1). Taxonomy (NCBI): domain Eukaryota; kingdom Metazoa; phylum Annelida; class Polychaeta; order Sabellida; family Siboglinidae; genus Lamellibrachia; species Lamellibrachia satsuma. Next base: position 1,739,563 of record BSQZ01000028.1, read on the forward strand.
GGCGTCTTTTGTTATACTCTTTCCTAACCAGGCTGACGGACCATCGATGATTATAATTATTTGCCGACCTCTATTTTTATCCCCTCAGTCTTTTCCGTTGTCATCAGATGGATTATCTTTTTCGTCACATGGCCTAGATATTCTGCTTGTCTTTTCCTGATTCTGCACACTGTCTCCTTTTTGCTACTTTCTGTTCCTTTCTGCCCCTGATTCTCTGAGGATCCTTTTCAAAACACATTTATATTGCTTGTGTGTTTGTCAAAATTGTTTAATCAGTGACCAAGATTCACAACCTCATAGCAGAATGGGCTTCATATAACACTGCAGGAAAATTTTCTCACTTCAAGTGATAGCGTTTTAATAATGTTTCTATTACGCTAACAGGTAATACGTTTTAGAAAGTCACTAACATCCATGGGGTCGACCTCACTGTCCTCCAAGTCGCCTTTCATTGGTCCAAATCCGGATATCTTTGCAACGATTGTATCATTTCCGGCTCTCGTCAGAAGGATATTGCGTGTACCAAGTCGTCGGTGAAGTATCTAAGAAATGCGTACAATCAGGCAATTAACATAGGTTACATTTATCGGTTGCGATTGCTAAGATGGGTGACTTAACCCGCTTTCGCATCAGATGGGATGACGTCACGCCGACGCTTCAAAGAAGCATGAAGAAAAAATGTAAAATCCAACATTGCTGTAAAAGGTTAAGGTATGTTTTCATATAGCGATGTATTTGTTCTTAGGAACCGCGCAAAGCGCTGTACATTTCACTACAGCTGAGTAAACTGAGACAACGTGGAGTGAACGAAATTGTCTAAACTTCGAAATGGTAGACATATGATTTTAACCCGAGTCCTTTCAATCGAGAGTCCTACGTTCTAACCAATGTGATACTGCGCCCTGAAGGCTGTATTAGATAGGGGTACAAGCATACAACGAACTATCGATGCATCATAATAGTCGATGTGACGATGCTTTGATATCGATAGTAAATTGAACTATCGTTATTTCGGCACAACAGTTCAGCAGGGCTACTTGTTTCACTTTAATAATGCAAATAAACATGTTTTTAAACTACACTGGACAAATGTATTTATTCGTCGACCTAACACCAGCAATCGTCGATTAGAGCAATGTAATTCACGGTTTCAGCATTTTAATCAACTCCAAGTCTACCCGATACCGCCACCCGTCAATTAGGGTGTTGGACTTTTTTCCTGGTTATTTGCTATTCCGTGATATTATCGAAATACTATCGCGATACTCACGAAACTATCGCAATAGTACAAGTTATACAACTATCGCGATTATTCCCGAAAGTCCCCCAAGTATCAGATGTGTTCACCTGTTGCGAGTGCAGGTACTGCATCCCGCGGGCCATGTGCACACTGAACGTTATCATCTTATCTTCCACGTCTTCCGTCACTTTCCTCTGTGCTGCCAGCCAGTTTTTGAGACGACCGAGATTGCATAACTCAAACAGCAAAATGGGACCTGCAAAGCAAAGGATACGGATACTTGGGTTACATTCAGTAGTATGTCTATGTTTATCGATACATTCATGTGGTTGAGGTGAGTCTGTGCTACTATCTTGATGTGAAACGTGAACAAAGACATGTATATTAGAAAGGCAATTAGACTGATGCTGCACCAGAATGCACGAGGTGGCGTTAAGCATACATTGGAGCCAGCACGGCACAGATAGCGAATTGTATGGCAAGTCACCAATACTTTCAGATAAGACCAGAAAGCGAAGGGTGCGTTGTGCAGGCCACTGCTACGGAACGAGCCAATGTCTCGATTGGTACATTGGGCACCAAAACATGGGGGAGGAAACCTGCACTCACATACACTGACATCCGGAAATTGAGGCGTAGAAAAGACGACATTAAGACTGCAGTAAGAGATAGAACATATGGAACACGCACACGCACACGCACACGCACACGCACACGCACACGCACACGCACACGCACACGCACACGCACACGCACACGCACACGCACACGCACACGCACACGCACACGCACACGCACACGCACACGCACACGCACACGCACACGCACACGCACACGCACACGCGCACGCACGCACACACACACACACACACACACACACACACACACACACACACACACACACACACACACATATCCTGATTCGAAGAACTCGCTCGACATAGACAAGCAAGTAAGCAGCAGGTATATGTATGATACGGTAACTTAGATTATAGATCTGCAGACCTTCAGGAACCGCGCCGACGAAATGGAGGATATTCTCGTGTTTTAGCTTGGAGTCGACCCAAAACTTCATCTTGGCAACCATTAGTGCCTTGTCGTCGGCGTTGTTGGGATCTGAAATACACACTTATTAATTTCATATGTTAATTTGGTTAAAACATCAGCAACATAATTCGAGAAAGAAGCATAACTTGAGAACGAAATTCAACTAGAACTGTTAAATATGTTTTGCGAATGGCTTGGTGCAGAATAAACTCAAAGGATTTGCGTTAGACAAATGGTGAGCGTAGTTTAACATTTAAACTAACGTTAGAGTTCCATAAAGGAGATAATCACATTAAATGGGTACATTTGGAAAAAGGATCACTATTATTCCACACTGAAAGCATTTATACTATTGTTCTTAGTGTTTCGGCAATTCATTATATTAATTAAATATTGACCTGTTAGTTGAAGTTTAAACAATTAAACGTAAATATGTAGGTCAAAATCTGAGAGATTCCCATAAAGACATAGAATGGTGCAAAGAAGGTGATCTCCGTTAAGAGGACTGCGTAAATAGCGAATCAAGGCAGGCAAAGGAGGGTGACAAGTGGAGGAAGAAGGACGTCGATAGGGAGAAGTGGAATGGGATGACAATTAGGGTGGTGCAGCAGTACGTGAACCAGCCTCACCCCTTTATTAAGGGGAAGAGGAAGAAAACAGACCATCTCACAGGTCATTATTTTTTTAACATTTTTTTTTATGTAAAGCGTTTGTGTAGACTATTCTCAGTATAATTATTCTCTTAGTAATTTCATTGCCTGTAAAATACTACTATGTAAGTAAAGCGTCTGAGAGCAATATCGATTGATCGGGCGCTATATGAGTTATGAGGTGATCTGGCTAAAACAATGACTATCGCATGATTTGCAGGACAATTGCCGGACATCCCAGAACGTATCAACACCAACAACATCGGCAATGAAGCGAAGCAAAGAAGGCGGCAATGGCTTGGCCATATTATCAGCATTGACAAGCAGAGTCTTCTTCATGCTGTGGTGAAATGAACACTACCTGGAAAAGGTAGGAGAGACAGACCATATGGGCACCTGGAGAAGACCTGTAGAAAGAAGATGACAAGAAGCTGGCAGGGCAGACCTGGAATGTACTCAGCTGGCTTGCCCAAAGAGCGTGCTGGGTTGAAGACATTTATTGGCGCTTTATTCTCCAGTGGGTAAGAGGATTAATATGAGATGAGATTAGATGGTTTGCCGTTGTTCAACCTTTCAGTTTCTTGGCCACGACGGTGTGCTGCGGCGCCAGCGTCGCCTCGTGGATGTGGGCGAAACGTCCGTTGGCACCAGGAAGTCGTTGTCCCAGGACGAGACGTTCCGCGGCTACCTTCCAGGAGTCGGCCGTGTCGGCGGCTTGGTTGCTGTAGTCGTACAGGTCGTCGCTATTGCCGTGATCCCCGTAGTCGTTGCCTTGTTCTTCGTTGTACAACGTCTGAGTTGGCACAAACACAGCGTGAGCAAAACAGTCTGTCAATGGTTAGACAAAAAAGTAAATGTAAGTTCAGCAGCAGCAGCAGCAGCAGCAGCAGCAGCAGCAGCAGCAGCAGCAGCAGCAGCAGCAGCAGCAGCAGCAGCAGCAGCAGCAGCAGCAGCAGCAGCAGCAGCAGCAGCAGCAGCAGCAGCAGCAGCAGCCGCAGCAGCAGCAGCAGCAGCAGCAGCAGCAGCAGCAGCAGCAGCAGCAGCAGCAGCAGCAGCAGCAGCAGCAGCAGCAGCAGCAGCAGCAGCAGCAGCAGCAGCAGCAGCAGCAGCAGCAGCAGCAGCAGCAGCAGCAGCAGCAGCAGCAGCAGCAGCAGCAGCAGCAGCAACAGCAACTACAACAACAACACATATAACAACAACAACGTACCCCCACAACAGCAACACCACCTCCAACAACAACAGCACAACAACAACGAAAGCATCAACAACAACAACAACTCACGAGGTTGTCTCGGAAATGAACGGTGCTTGCGTTCCTGTTTCTGGTGATGCTTTCATCGCCACCGAAATATATACTCTGTCGCATGGTACGTCGGAAGTCTTGAAGGTTGCGAGGCAAGATCGGTTCTTTTTTACGAAGTCTCGTCACCACAAACAAAGCCAGAATGGCTATGATTACCAGCAACAGCAGAATCACTGAAAGCACATCGTTACAATCACCACGCCATATGTAACAAATCCCTGAAGGTACGTACGCACTGTAGCAAAAACAGTAGTCCTTATAATGTTTTACTTAAAGAAAACGGAGTCGACTCTACCACTAATCATAGTGGGCACGCCATTTTACCGGTAATGTAGTAGTGTACAGTTCATGGACAGTCGACTCTACCACTAATCATAGTGGGCACGCCATTTTACCGGTAATGTAGTAGTGTACAGTTCATGGTGGACAGTTGTGTTACTATTGTTCTTCTTGTAGAAAACTAAGTCACAAACTGAGTGGAAGACAATAATCAAAAGGCCGGTTTTATAACACAATGAAAACAACAAAGACATCGACAAGACATCGGTAATGCCGCGTACTACTCTAATGTGAGACTATTAGCCTTACCTATAACTAATCCAGCGATGGCACCCGGCGAAGACAAAGCACCTTTGTTGCTGTCGGTGTGTCGCACTGAGGATCAAACAGTGACGTGTTCTTACTGTCACTAAGTCAGGATAATAATGAAATTGAAAAGGGTAAAGTTATTTTTCGAACACTGCTTTAAACATAGTATTAACGATACAATGGAATAAAGATGTTCTGTGTGTCTTTGTTTATCAATACATGTGTGTATTTAATATACATTGAGGTGTCTAAGGTACATATGTGTCAACGCGAAAAAAGAAGTGAAAAATAGTTGTGTTATTGGGGTATATTTGTAGTACATTTGTTAGACTTCTGCACACATTCAACGACTCGGACTATATAATTGCACTAGATGAGGAAATATTTCAATTACCTAATTAACCGAAGAAGATAAACAACTAATCCACTGATTTTATAAATGCTAACATAGTGATTATATGTCTAAAAACAATATTGCTAAATATGGCGGGTTACACATAGATGAACAATCGTTTACCTCTCGATAAGCCAATGGCTTCCCTGTCCACTTGCCATGCGTTTTTTTGGATGGCAATATTGTTAAATATGGCTAGTTAAATCATGTTAAATCGTGTTCAATATTGAACGAAAGTCACGAATGCACTCACTATTTGGCACAGGCATGAACTCCCCAGAGTTGAAACGAAGTGTCGTGGCCTCGCTTTTTATCCCGTCTTCATAACGTGTGACTATCTTGACGGTATATTCCCCGTCATCTTTAAGATCGTCAACAACGTATGAAGTCTGGTGTGCAAGCAAAATCCATTCCCTAGGAGGGGCGGAAGACGTCTTGACAGTGACACTGGCCCCCACGATCACGTAGCAGCTGACGTCATAGCTCCACGATATCTCCACGGTAGCGCCGTGGCTCTTTTTCACAGTCAGGCTGGTTGGCTTGGAGTCTGCCAATACAATGCAATGCAGTAATATCAGATAATACAATCCAATGCAATGTTCAATGCAATACAATAATTTCTATTGCGCTAAAACCCTTGGGAAATCACTAGCCAAGCTCAACAGCGCACCAAAACAAAACAGTTTCTAGTCGGTTTATCGATTCCAGTCGTAACTAGTTGGATCGCAACGCTAAGTAGATAAGCGGGTTGAAACACGCGGGTTTTTAGTTGACGGATAAATGTTACTATATTTCCTGCCGTGTTAACGCTAACAGGAAGTTAGTTCCATTTAATTCAAATAATGACACCCTGCCGTGCTAACAACACGTTCAAACTCACAGTAGGAGTAACGGAGTAATCTTTTCTTTCAACACTTGCTACTTTCACAAAACGTCCACACAAAGATAAACGCTATATCAGTTGAAATACAATATAAAAGATTTGTTGTCAGTTGATTACCTTTACTAAAGGGAGAAACATCTTTCATAGCAATGAATGCAAATGGTTAATTTTCTTTTGAATACAGTACAACCACAACCGTACTTTCACAACTGGTTGTTATTTACCTTTCTTCGGCTACTCCGGATACAAATTGCTCCTTAAACCAACTGAGGGATTGTTTCCAGAATGTATTCCACTGGATGACTAACAGCAAATTAAAGCTAAATGAAAATAAACCAGAGTTTCTTATTATTGGTACACAAAAACAGCGTGTTAAACTTGATTGTTTTTTCCCAACAACTATGCTGAGCTAGAATTTCACACCGGCCGTCTCAGCACGTAATTTAGGAGTCACTTTGATAATAATTTAAATTTTAGACATCATATTTCACAAATTTGTCGTTGCTGTTTTTTTTTATCATATTCGTGACTTTTGTCGTATTCGCCGGTATATGTATTTTGCTGTTTCCCAAACTATTGCAATTGCTCTTTGAAGCAGTAGACTTGATTATTGCAATTCCCTTTATCATAATATTGCTCTCAAGGGCATCTTGAAACTTCAACGAGTGCAAAATTGTTTGGCAAGGGTAGTTATCCGATCTCCTCGTTTCTCTCACTCATTACCACTTCTTAGATCATTGCATTGACTCCCTGTCCGATATCGAATTATTTAAAAGATTTGCACAATTACCTATCGAGCACTTTCATCCAAGCAACCAGCATATATACATTCACTGCTCACTCTTGCAAGATGACAGCCCAGACAGCTTCGATCATATAATTCTAATCTACTTTTTGTTCCCAGTGTTAAGACAAATGTGGGAACTAGAGCTTTTTCAGTTGCTGCACCAAATCTGTGGAACTCACTCCCTGTTAGTGTTAAGTCCGTAGGAAATATAGCAACATTTCACCGTAAACTATAAACCCACCTGTTTAAACTTGTCCTCCACAGCTCCCCAGCGGACCAAACGAACTGTTTACAACTGGGACTGTTTATCGATTATGAACGGTTTAACCCCTTTTGTTTTGATGCGCTGCCGAGCTTGGGTCTCCCGAGGATTTCAGCGCAATAGAAGTATTATATATATATATATATATATATATAATACTTCTATTGCGCTAAAATCCTCGCAATAGAAGTATTATATATATATAAATAAATATATATATATATATATATATATATATATATATATATATATATATATATATATATATATATATATATATATATATATATAATACTTCTATTGCGAGATTTTAGCGCAATAGAAGTATTATATATATATATATAAATATATATATATATATATATATATATATATATATATATATATATATATATATATATATATATATATATATATATATATAATATATATATATATATATATATATATATATATATAATACTTCTATTGCGCTAAAATCCTCGGGAGATTATATATTATTATATATTATTATTATTATATTATTTAACACAGAGCTTGTCTCAAAAGTTACGTCGACGTCAATTACACGTTCGAGCAAAATGCCCATCCTCCAGGCGAGATAACTTGATAGTTCGCGCTTACTAAAATTCAAGATAAACAACATTATCACATAAATATCCATCTATGCCTTGGTACATGGTGCTGCCAGTCAATATCCTGAATTTGAAGTGTCAGTTATAGTAACGAGTAGTGACGCCTTGCCTTGTTTGGACAATCGAGGAAAAGACTGATGACGTTGTCGACATGTTTACGTAATTGTTCACATAGCGTTGCGGACATTGTATGAAATAACCACAAAGTGGACTATATTAAGATTGTCAAATTCCTAATTTACTTACAAACATTCACTCCAGATAATCCGACCACGTTGTCCAGCTGGAATTCAGAAACACGTTCCGGATTATGTTACATTACAGTAATTAGATAACACATAATCATTGTTTGTATTTATACTTTTAAATATCGTTCTTTAGTAGAACATTGAATATAGCAAACATGTGTATATACAGCAATATTAATGAAACTACGTGTTCTTTCAAAATCCTCATAATATGTTTAAGTTACGATGTAAAGAAACAAAGATCAAGTTAACAACGGCTTTGAAAAGACAACAAAGTTTAACAACCCCATTGGCGATTATGATGTTGTTAGTATCAATATTCGAACTAACATTGAAGTTTTTTGGTGTAGCCAATCCTGCGTTATTGTAGATTGTCGCGTCGACTTTGAAGTCGTGACCGATTCCTCGAACCAGCCAACAATGGTTAAGGTAGAACTCCTGACTGCGTCGGTAGCACCCGTTGAGTGGCGTACACACACATGTTCCATCTTGACAGCGGTCTGTGGCCTGTGGAGAGTAAATGGTGATGTAAGGACGAGGTGAATCAGGAATCAGAAAAATATATTTAACACAGAAACCTTGATTATACAAATATTCAAACAAATAAAACAATTAAAGAGAAACTGCGCAAATAATACATTGCGCAGAATAACATTATAAATAACATTATAAATAACATTATAAATCGGTGTTCAGTGTTAACTATGGGACGGGAGACTCGCACTAAGACCATAAACGGTTACTTGAATGACTGATGTGGGGAATAGTGATTCATACACGCATTTTGCGTATGGCCTACACTTTCGAAAATAATCATAGAAAGGAATTTCAATGCGAGCAAAAGGGGTAGTAATATCCAATTTTACCCGCGCACTTTCGGCCCGTTTTGCATAGGCAAGTATTTAAAACGTGACGTTTTACTAATATTTGGAACTGTAGATATTATGACTGCAGTGAACAAGCAGTTTGTCTTGTTTGCCCGTTTAGCGCATGATTCACAAACAACCTGATTACATAGACCTAAAATGAGATCAGAACATTTGAAAACAGAAGCTAGCGATGTTTATATCGCGCTACTTAATACATATATAAATGACTTTGTATGATCAATGTTATGTAAGTACACGGATGTCTGCCAGGTGGCGCTATGAGGTACCGACATAGCTACTTCCCATTTTATCACACTAACCCGTTTTGTCCGCCTTTCCCCATCCATTTGTCCCTTGATCGTTCCGTTCCCTACTTGTGTACCCAGTGTGACGTCACTAACGACATAGTGTATCTCCTTGATGCCGCTCTCCTTGTCTTCCACATATAAGGCGATTCTGAAACGTCATCGAGTCAGTCTCTACGATATCACGGAAGCCGGTGTTACAGTAGCAACTATTGTGCAAAGTGGATGAGTAGATTTAATGTCCATCAAAGGAAATAAACCACCGGTGGCTGGAGGCGAAGGAAGCCAGTTGTATATATGGGGTCAGTTTCTACCTGTATTTCATTCAGTGATCAGTTGTATATCTGGGGTCAGTTTCTACCTGTACTTCATTCAGTGATCAGTTGCATAGCTGGGGTCAGTTTCTACCTGTATTTCGTTCAGTGATCAGTTGTATATCTAGGGTCAGTTTCTACCTGTATTTCATTCAGTGATCAGTTGTATATCTAGGGTCAGTTTCTACCTGTATTTCATTCAGTGATCAGTTGTATATCTAGGGTCAGTTTCTACCTGTATTTCATTCAGTGATCAGTTGTATATCTACGGTCAGTTTCTACCTGTATTTCATTCAGTGATCAGTTGTATATCTACGGTCAGTTTCTACCTGTATTTCATTCAGTGATCAGTTGCATATCTGGTGTCAGTTTCTACCTGTATTTCATTCAGTGATCAGATGCATATCTAGGGTCAGTTTCCACCTGTATTTCATTCAGTGATCAGTTGTATATCTAGGGTCAGTTTCTACCTGTATTTCATTCAGTGATCAGTTGTATATCTAGGGTCAGTTTCTACCTGTACTTCATTCAGTGATCAGTTGCATAGCTGGGGTCAGTTTCTACCTGTATTTCATTCAGTGATCAGTTGTATATCTAGGGTCAGTTTCTACCTGTACTTCATTCAGTGATCAGTTGTATATCTAGGGTCAGTTTCTACCTGTACTTCATTCAGTGATCAGATGCATATCTAGGGTCAGTTTCTACCTGTATTTCATTCAGTGATCAGTTGCTGCGTCTTGTGCATGTCATCGATTACTGGATATCATCAATAACAAACAGGTTATCAAATGTTTAGCATTCTATTTTGAAAGGTTTAAATCTTCCCTGGAGTAATGTCCTGTTTTATAAGTTCAATTGTAATAGCTTGCACACTTATATGTTATGGGTATAAGAAACGCATCCAAAAGTTTCATACATTCATTATTCAATCCCGTTCAAATGTTCGTTCAACTGTTACTCACTCTATTGGTTCAAAAGCCAGCATTCCACTCATCTCTGGAGGTAAAATAAACTTGAAGCAGTCATATTATGTCTTGTCCATTTCAGCAGAAAAAACAAACCTGGAGCTGTAGTTTAACTTGGGATCACAAAGCTGTAGCTGTAGGGTAACTTGGGATCACAAAGCTGGAACTGTAGGATAACTTGGGATCACAAACCTGGAGCTGTAGGGTAACTTGGGATCACAAACCTGGAGCTGTAGGGTAACTTGGGATCACACACCTGGAGCTGTAGGGTAACTTGGGATCACAAATCTGGAGCTGTAGGGTAACTTGGGATCACAAACCTGGAGCTGTAGGGTAACTTGGGATCACAAACCTGGAGCTGTAGGGTAACTCGGGATCACAAACCTGGAGCTGTAGGGTAACTCGGGATCACAAACCTGGAGCTGTAGGGTAACTTGGGATCACAAACCTGGAGCTGTAGGGTAAGTTGGGATCACAAACCTGGAGCAGTAGGGTAACTTGGGATCACAAACCTGGAGCTATAGGGTAACTTGGGATCACCGGAGTCGACGTTTCTCTCAATCTCTTTCTTATGAAACTCCGGCGGCGACGAGTCAAGGGCGACTACCAGCGAGTTAGTGGCGCTGTTTCCCGTCACGTCTTCCGCCTTCACAAACACCTTTAAGAAGTCTCCGTTGGAGATTGGTTTCTGCAACTGTTTTCAATTCACGTTATTGTGCTATCTGTGTCAACGTACTCGACATGCATGGATGCCACTTGCAGCTAGGATTATTTCATACTAATACCCATAAGTACGAATGACTTGTGTGACATTAAGATTACTAATTTGTTCGACATATCTGTAACGATGTAAGTCTAAGAGCACCACGACACGAACACGTTTTACAGACATACAGACAGACAGATAGACAGGCAGGCACGCACGCACGCACGCACGCACGCACGCACGCACGCACGCACGCACGCACGCACGCACGCACGCACGCACGCACACGCACACGCACACGCACACGCACACGCACACGCACACGCACACGCACACGCACACGCACACGCACACGCACACACACAAGCACGCACGCACGCACGCACGCACGCACCTGGTGTTCCTCAAGGGTGAGTTGGTGGCATGTACAAAACGAACTTTGAATATTGAATAAATCGCTCTCTCTGGATGATTTCTACGCAACAAAGTTGCTGACCGTCTTTCTTTTGTTTATGTGGAGGTTATATTGCAATAGATTCCGCAACTAGGGCAGGTCAATAATATAGTAAGATTTCAATTTTTTTTTTTTTATATATTGTAGAACATAATTCTACAAGTATGATCCAATCATGGGCAATTTACCTTGACTGTTTCCTCAAGCCCAACGTCTGTCCACGTACGTGGCGAGGAGGCGGTAACTTGGGTCCCGTGGTCATACCCAACATAGAAATTGACGATTCCACGCCGGTTTGGAATGGCTTCCACCGTTCTGTTGCCTTGTCTATCATCCAGCCCTGTTGGAAACCCAAGTAAGTCATAATATGAATTCCAAATGGTCTATGTTTGGAGCATCTTCATCCATTCATGTTAGCGCATATATTATTCAATAAACCACCCAAATGTTTTTAATTTGGTTTCGTCAACAATGTATGATGACCACCCCCTATAACCAAGCCAACCTACACGTGTCCGCCCGCTGCGTCCACACATATACCACAGACAATAATCACTGCTACAGCTATTCACTTACCCAGGCTATTGGTTAACGGGAAGAGAGCAACGTTCTAATGATATGTCGTCGAGTTCTGTAGGTGTTTTGTGAAGCGTTCGATTTAAGCGATAGCCACACACACTGACGAATTATTTAACGGACACATATAGCCCCATGCTGACGGACACTCGTACCTTTACTTGCTGGCCATGGCTTCACCTTGTTGAGCAGTTTGTTGTCGTGTTGGAAGGTATTCTCGAAGTGGCCCTGCCAGTTGACGACGACACTGTTGACGGGCGATGTCAGCCAGACGACTTTTTCACGGACGTCCGTGGCGCTCTTAACGGACATCGGCTGGTTGGTGACAGTCACGTTCGATTGGGCGTCCCAAAGAAACAAGCCCCGGGCTAAGGCGGCGTTTCCGGCGGCGTCTTTCACAGTCAGGATGACGGAATACATCCCGGGGCGAGACAGCGTGTATGACGGGAACTCCTCACTGATGACAATAGTATACATGTACTTGTGTATATTTACATATTCGTATGTTGTAGCCATTGTATCATTATGGCTATTAACATACGTGATGTCTTAATATACTACGTTAGTAGCCATAACAGGCATAACACATATATATTGGTGTAACCGTTATATAATTACAATTGAAAAGTGGGACTAATGGCCACAATATACAGTGATTTGTTGATTAAATGACAATCTTAGCTACAAATAAAATGAAGTGAACTGTGCATTAGTTTTTCATGCAATCACAAAGACACTTCTGTTTTGCTAAAATCCTCGGGAAATCCGAACAAAAGGGCTAGGCAGTTACTAATCTTTTAGCAGTTCCAGTCGTAAACAGTTGGATGAGCTATGTAGGATAAGCTAATATAAACGAGTGGGTTTTTAGTTGACGGCGAAATGCTATTATGTTTCCTGCCGACTTTACGTTAAATACTGAGTGAGTTCCACAAAGTTGGTTCGGCAACTGACAAAAAGCTGTAGTTCCAACGTCAGTCTTAACACTGGGAACGAAAATGGATTAGAACTACTATACTTTTATGATGGAAGTTGTCAGAGCTGTCTTGCAGGAGTGAGCAGTGAATATAAATATGCTGGTTGCTTGGATGAAAGTGCTTTATTGGTAATAAAATAATGCGATATCGGACAGGAAGCCAATGCAGTGATTTCAGAAGTGGCACTGAGTGAGAGAAACTAGGAGACAGGGTAAATACCCTTGCCAAACAGTGGGTGGCACGTTGAAGTGGGTTAACAAGGTAAACACTATACCGGTTGCAGCGAATACAATTATTTGAATCATCGTCCTAGTCTGTTTGTATTAAATTCCGAACAGTATTATTGACTTAGCACAAAAGTACTGACATATTTAAAGTGTAATAACTATGATGGCACTATATTTAGAAGTTGATTTGTTTGCAGTTGATATTATCCAAACCGATGTGTGTACCACCACGGTTTTATTTTGTAAGCTCCACTGATGTACAGTAACACTTTATTTTCATGACTATACAATAAGACAACATGTGATATATTAAAACGTTAATTTTCTGGATTACATTATTTATCAAGTTTACAAAATTATAGCTTGACAATACTAACTAACGAACAACAGAAAGCCAACAATCAAATATTAAGTACCTGGAAATCGTCTGGTTTCCCTGGGCCACAGGCACGGACTCCTCCGTGAGTAGTTCGTTGGAGTCCGGTATTAGTTGGAAGACTTCGTACAAGAAGGTGTTTAAACCGGAGTCGGTGTCATTCCAACCAAAATACAGAATATTTTGCTTCGGGGTTGGCTGCATATAAATAAATAAACAACTAATTAGGTTTTCACCATGTAACACACAAACAGACATGCAAACATATAAATAATACAGAGAGACAAAGAGACAGACATACAAAGACAGACAGATACAGACAGAGACATACATACAGACATACATACATACATACATACATACATACGTACATACATACATACATACATACATACATGCATACATACATACATACATACATACATACATACGCACATACATACATACATACATACATACATACATACATACATACATACATACATACATGCATACATACATACATACATACATACATACATACATACATACATACATACATACATACATACAGACATACAAAGACTGACAGATACAGACAGAGACATACATACATACATACGTACGTACATACGTACATACGTACATACGTACATACGTACATACGTACATACATACATGCATGCATGCATGCATGCATACATGCATACATACATACATACATACATACATACATACATACATACATACATACATACATACAAACATAGATGCATACATAAATACATACATACATACATACATACATACATACATACATACATACATACATACCTACATACATACATACATACATACATACATACATAAATAAATACATACATACATACATACATACATACATACATACATACATACATACATACATACAGACAGACAGACAGCATACACGCACACACACCAATATACGTCAACATTACTCACGTCGTTGTCGATCTGGGAACCGACGTCCACGGGCAAGACGTAGTCATTGCTGCAAGAGTCAGTCTCCGTGCAATGAGTTGGAGCCTGCAGGTCAAACGTAACAGACACCGACTGCCAAGAGCTTTCACCTTTGATTATTTGGTGATACAACGTCTGAGAGTTGGTATTGAGCACTTCCTTGAAACCGCCGGTAGTCGCCGTCATATTCACTGCTAACCTGAAAATAATAAATAATGGTCTAGTGTATATGATTAAAATACGTAACATCAAATCCACTTCTACGTGAGCGCATTTTGCAACAATCAATCATTTATTTTCCGCATGTTATTTTACTTCTGGTAGTTTTTTTATACCTAATGTCGAAAATGTTGAAAGTTGTGTTCGTTGTGTTCGTTGAGTTTTGTATGTGTGTGTGTGTGTGTGTGTGTGTGTGTGTGTGTGTGTGTGTGTGTGTGTGTGTGTGTTTGTTTGTGTGTGTGTGTGTGTGTGTGTGTGTGTGTGTGTGTGTGTGTGTGTGTGTGTGTGTGTGTGTGTGTGTGTGTGTGTGTGTGTGTGTGTGTGTGTGTGTGTGTGTGTGTGTGTGTGTGTGTGTGTGTGTGTGTGTGTGTGTGTGTGTGTGTGCAAGCTATTATAATTGAACTTATAAAACAGGATATTACTCCAGGGACGTATATGTAGAAACTGACTCCAGTTATACAACTGATCACTGAATGTAGTACATGTAGAAACTGACCCCAGATATATTCCTTCGCATCCAGCCACCGGTGGCTCATTTCCTTTGATGGACATTAAATCTACTCATCTACCACAATTGTTGCAACTGTAACACCGGCTTCGTCACACCGTGATCTTATTGAGACTGACTCGATGACGTTTCAGGGTCGCCTTAGATGTGGAAGACAAGGAGAGCGGCATCAAGGAGATACACTACGTCCTTACTGACGTCATACTGGGTAAAAAAGATTGGAAACGGAACAATCAAGGGGAACCCAGTGATTGGGAAAGGCGGACAAAATGGGTTAGTATGGAAAATGGGAATTGGCTATATGTCAGTACCTCATAGCGTCACCTGGCAGACATCCATATACTATATAATACGGACATAACATTGATAATACAAAACCATTTATATATGTATTAGGTAGCGCGCTATGAAAATCGAAAGCTTCTTTTTTCAAATGTTCTGATCTCATTTTAGGTCTATGTAATCAGGTTGTTTGTGAATCATGCGCTAAATGGGCAAACAAGAACAACTGTTTGTTCACTGCAGTCATAATATCTACTGTTACAAACATTAGTAAAATGTCACGTTTTAAATAAATACTTACCTATGCAAAACGGGCCGAAAGTGCGCGGGTAAAATGGGATATTACTACCCCTTTTTGCCCGCGTTGAAATTCCCTTCAATGATTATTTTCGAAAGTGTACAAGTGCATAAGTATGTATGTATGTATGTATGTATGTATGTATGTATGTATGTATGTATGTATGTATGTATGTATGTATGTATGTATGTATGTATGTATGTATGTATGCAAGCATGTATGTATGTATGTATGTAATATATGTGGTCAAAGTGTGTGTAGTAACAACAAGTGACAAGATGATGGCGCTTGGTACACGAACCAAGAAAGGTTAAGTTGGTGGGCCGGGCTATTGTTGAACACACACACACACACACACACACACACACACACACACACACACACACACACACACACACACACACACACACACACACACACACACACACACACACACACACACACACACACACACACACACACACACACACACACACACACACACACACACACACACACACACACACACACACACACACACACACACACACACACACACACACACACACACACACACACACACACACACACACACACACACACACACACACACACACACACACACACACTCCACCAACTTAACCTTTCTTGGTTCGTGTACCAAGCGCCATCATGTTGTCACTTGTTTTTACTACACACACTTTGACCACTTTTCAATTAGATAATTTTCATAGTTAAAAGTTCAGGGAATCACAGAGCATGGAGTTGGGGTAGTGTTGAAGGCAGATACAGTGTATTCACTTTTAAGGTAACCAAAACAGACATCTGATTAGGAACGACCATATTTCTATTGGCTCAAAACAATAATCAAGAAAGATGCGTCATGGCGGGTTTGCCAGTTTTACATGCATGGACGAAGAAGACATGGGCAAACATCTGCATCTTATTTCGCTGCCACTCCTCCTCATTTCTCCTTAATGTATCGATAATTTCAACTTCATCCATCGCGGATTGTTGCGGTGCGAAATAGCAACTTAGCGTTGATGGAGTGGCACTTCATCTAGTGGAATATTGGAGTTGTCAGGTATTGTTGTTGTCAGGTATTCACCCATATATATATATATATATATATATATATATATATATATATATATATATATATATATATATATATATATATATATATATATATATATATATATTTATGTATATATATATATATATATATATATATATATATATCCACCAACATTCACCATTGGTGGAGTTGGGCTATTGTTGAAGTGAGGTATTCATATATATATATATATATATATATATATATATATATATATATATATATATATATGAATACCTCACTTCAACAATAACTCCACCAATGGTGAATGTTGTGATATATATATATATATATATATATATATATATATATATATGTATATACATAAATATATATATATATATATATATATATATATATATATATATATATATATATATATATATATATATATATATATATATATATATATATATATATATCAGTATATAAATAACTATATGTGCATGTGTGTGAATATATTATAAGTTCATACTGGTATCGATGCTTGACTGATTTCAGTTGACGTCGCACGTTCGGACATTCTGACACCAGATGTGGGTTGGATGGGCTTACTGGACTTGTGCACTGAACAGGCTCCGTATTTATGATGTGGCCATCTGATGGATAAATGTACAAACGTATAGGAAGCTTTATGAACGACAAAACATATAGAAAGCAAACATTCAAATTACAGTTGGAAACGCGACGGCTATGACTGGAACGTTACACAAGTGTCGAACACACAGAATAATAATATATGTAGATGTTCAAACATTTTAACAATGTTTTCCCAAATGTATTATGTTATCGTAACCAACTTTGGCCAAATATATGACACTAAAACAATCACAATTCAGGACCCACCGGCTTTCAACAGTGATACAGAACCAGCCGTAGCAATCACTCCCAGTGTGACATTTCCTATATATCGAGGTCTGTGCGGTATATCTGTCGGCCAGTTGTACCCTGTCTCCCAGTCCAGGACAATGTGGGTAACGTCCGAACGATTACTAAAGAGACAAAAGGCAGATTAACATGAATGAATCGGGAATTAAGCCTCGATCGAAAACGAGGCTTATGGCTCATTCACATGAGCGATTCGTTGTCTGATTGATCGGGCGACACAGTGTCGGGCGACCAATCTGATAATTAATCGCTCGTTTGAACAGGCCTATGGAAAGAACACGACACAATTTGCATATTTGCACTGTCACATTGTTTTCATCGAACAAATAAATGGTAAAAACAGCAACAATTTTGTGGTATTTGAATAGCAAAGTTGCAATTATGATATATCATTAGTATTCATCAATAATTTAAGGAATACAAGTGAAGTACAAAATGCTAAATTTAGTTTTACATTATGCAAATCTAACACCTGTGTGTGTGTGTGTGTGTGTGTGTGTGTGTGTTTGTGTGTGTGTGTGTGTGTGTGTGTTTGTGCGTGTGCGTGTGCGTGTGTGAGTGCTTTTCAAACCGGAACTGACTGAAGTGTTTGCATCTTTATTATACAATCTGCATAACAAACTCATAAACTACCTGTAGTACGGTTCCGGGGAATCACACAGCCCGGTAAAGACAACCTTCTCATCCCTGTCTGATTTCACCAGCAGTCTCAACTGACATTTTCTAAATGAAGGCGAATCCCGCACTGAAATGATGACAAATCAACAATTACTGGCAATGTGAATTGTAGATGAAATAAGTTTCCATTTCAACCGAAATATTTTTAAGACATTTTTTGTTTTCAGAAACAGCAGTTCGTCCTTATTTATAAATAAGGGAAATTAGTATGTTTTCTTAGTGTACAATATAATAGAAAAATTTCCCTTATTCATAAACTAACATACTAATTATAATATTATTGCCTATATCATAATGATCCTCTCAACACATTTCTTTGCATATTCTACCTATTAACACACATTATGATAAATGGCTGTATATATGGGGTAAAAGTGTCCTACTTTTGTTACAATTGTTTCCTTCGAATCCACTGGCACAAAGGCATGTTGACGAACGACAACTGCCAGGGTAGCAATTCAATTCGTACGAGCATCCCTCTGAAGAGATACAACATTAATATTAGTACAATTTGCAATGTCGTTGTTGGTTGTAGCAAAGAGTGTAGAAAACAAAAAGGCGTCACTCATCTATTATTGGTGAAGCCGACTGCGGGTAGCGCCCCCAAGCGGTAGAGTAGGACAAAGACGCAAAGATAGGGAAGAAAAATAACAATGTTCTACTCTGAACTGTAGTAATTCAACGAAAAATTTCGAGAAGACATTCTTTCGATTTCCAAAACATGTTGAAAGGTAAGCTTAATTGGATAAGGCTGTATTGTGATATTCTTGGCACTACACGATGATTTTATGCCTTATGAATGCATTATTCTGACCAGGACACTGAGTGGACAGATCTGTCATGAAATCGCACATATCCAGCTGCTTTCATACAATGTTTTCACCACTGTATTCTGCGTGAAATATGCAGATTTTGCAAAATTTAAATGAAGAAATAACGCCGGACTTTCGACAAGCGAACCGACAATAAAGTCAATGCGTCATACGTGATGTAAACAATGTATTCCAACAGTCATTTGAGTTTAAGAAATGCATGTTGTTACTGATTAGATGCATCCTGACTATTGGTATGACTGACACGACTGTAAAGCAGTAATGTTTCGTGCTGAGATTACCTTACTGAGATTAGCTTGAGGCAAGGAATAGTTGAATTCTAATTTCTATTCAACCTATCATTACAGAAGATTTTAATTTTTATGTTTTTCTTCGGTTTAAAAAGGTGTATCCATTTATTTATTTACTCACTATTTCAAGATTACCTTACTGAGATTAGCTTGAGGCAAGGAATAGTTGAATTCTAATTTCTATTCAACCTATCATTACAGAAAATTAAAAATTTTATGTTTTTCTTCGGTTAAAAAGGTGTATCCATTTATTTATTTACTCACTATTTCAAATTATGAAAGAGGTGCACAGTACAAATATTGCTTTATTATTATACAGATTCAGAAAATGGGTGCAGTTCAGCAAACGAGATCCTCGGGGTAAATCTTCAGAATATTTCTACAAGAACTGCCACCTCTGTCAAGATCACTTTGAATGCTGGCAGTTCATGAATGCCCAGCAGAAGAGGTCTTTGATTTGGACTGCTGTCCCTAAACAGTTTGATGTGCCAAATAAGCCACCCAAGGTCATGTCCTCCAGACTCTCACCGAGCAAGCGACGGAAGCAGCCCCCTGTGTCTGAACTGCCACGAAAGAATTGTGGAGATCAGACAGGTGTGTAAGAATGTTTTCCCTGTATGCGCACACTGGCATCAAAGCAATAGACACATTATTATGGGGAAATTTCTCCTAGGTAATAATTAGAGGTTTCTAATTAAGAATCAAATAAAAAATAAAAAATGTACTAGTAGAATGTTGCTGAACATTTCTCCATTTTCTTGTAAAGTAATTTCCCCCCAAAAAAAGACAATAAATATTTTGTAAACATGGCTTTTTATACGGGAAAACGTTGACCGAATACAAAGAAAAAAGTCATAATATTAGCAATAAATTATCCTAACTTATTGCTTGGTGGCGCTGCTTACTGCTTAGCTTCACTTTTAGGCGTAAAACATGAATAAGTGGTGCCTCTTTGTTTCCTACACTCTTTTGTTGTAGAACACACATTTTGAGAAAAGATCAGATCTTATAGCAAGAAAAATATGTAATCATTTACCCCATGTAGGGGCATATTGGTACACTTGGAAGGCTAATTGTTACAATTACCCAGTGTACGGGAATGTTGGTATACCAACGCCAGGAAACCAGAATGCACTGTTGTCTTCGAGTACCTACTTATGTCATCTACGTCACAGACAGCTCCGCTTGATTGATCGTTGCAGTAGCATTTGTTTTTCCCAAAACAAACGTAGTTCGTCGGACATTCCGGGCTGCATATCGCTGCAATAAGATACAAACAATACGCCAGGATAGAATACAATATGCACAATAGATTCACAAACTGTTTTGTACACAATGGACACAAAGTGTTTGACCACTGGAGCCGCCCCTCGACATTCTACCAACTGGTCGTATACATTCATTAACATGACTGCTTTACGGTTAATACATGTTTGTGCTTTCATACACACACACGTTACAATAGTGTCGTGATTAAAAATAAAAGATAGCTTACAAATATAGTGTTAACATGCGCCAGAACAACAGAACATCTCTGGGAAATACTCAAATACACTGCAATTATTTCAGGAAAACTATTTGTTCCAATAATTCCGCCACTGTTTATATCCACGAACTAATTTATATATATATATATTATGTTTTCATTAAAATATAATGGTAATAAACTGTGCAAGCACTGCATTGCACATAATGGGCACTTATCGTAGCTTAATGTATTTACAACCGGCCTACATACTGCACATATGACAACGTTACATTGTTCTTGAAAACTAAAGATGAAACATGTATCGGAAATAATTAGTTTTATTTGTTCAGGTAGACACAACATACCCTAAGTCATGAATTGTAACTATTTTGAATATATTAATTTATATTAAAACATCGCTATTCTGGCCAACGCTTTATTAATAAGTATACCTTCATTAAGGAATATTTTAATAGTCGAGTGGTAATAAACATAACTAGTGCATTCGCGACAAGCGCATTGTTGTTATGCCAACTCATGGACATTGTCATAAGATAATTCCATATTAAAGTATTCCTCGCTTAGCTATTTGACTCTTATCGAAAAGAGAGTTAACTACAACATAGGTAATTGGCAGATCACTCACGTATATTACAGAACTGTCCTTTCCAACCGTCACAGCAATGACTGTAGTCCCATTTCTTGACAATAGTATAGTAGGGCCGATTAACAGTACACCACCTATGAACACACAAACAGATATATATATATATATATATATATATATATATATATATATATATATATATATATATATATATATATATATATATATATATAGGTATATATATATATATATATATATATATATATATATATATATATATATATATATATATATGACTCCCTGCTAACTAATAACGTATATATATATATATATGTATAAATATATATATATATATATATATATTATATGCAGTATGCATACATACATACATACATACATGTGTGCTTGCGTACATGCTAACACAAACATGTATACATACATACATACATACATACATACATACATACATACATACATACATACATACATACATGTGTGCATGCTTACATGTATACACACACATACATGCATGCATGCATGCATGCATACATACATAAATACACACAAGAAGGTGTTTAAACCGGAGTCAGTGTCATTCCAACCAAAATACAGAATATTTTGCTTCGGTACATACATACATACATACATACATACATACATACATACATACATACATACATACATACATACATACATACATACAAACATGGTCGAAATTGAGGCAATTTTGGAATATTATAATATTTGTAACATATTTTGTGGTATACTATGTATGAATAGGTGTTTGGGGTGCTTATATGATTATGTCTGCTTTCTAAAGAAATGTATAATGTAGAAAATATTTAACAAGATTTTCCATCCAAGCCAAAGGCCCAGATGACAAGTGGACAAGGAAGCCATTGGCTTATCGAGATTCCAACAAGGTTCCTCTACATGTAACCCGCCCTCCTGAGATATGTGTCAACCTTGTTTTAAACATATTCATGCTGCTAGCAGTTACACAATCTGTAGATAATTTGTTCCATTCATTTATTGTCCTCTGATACTTCCTGATATCTAACCTACACTGATCCTTTAGTAATCTCATATCCGTATATTTCTATCAATATTTTCATACCCATTCAATATCTTAAAAACTTCAATCTGACCTACTCTTAACCTCTTTGTCTCTAGAGTTGTTAAACAACATTCTTTCATGCGATCTTCATAACTAAGGTCTGTCAGTTCTGGAATAATTTTAGTTGAATCCACACGCACACACGCACACGCACGCGCACGCGCACGCGCACACGCACGCGCACGCGCACACGCACACGCACAAACACACACATACACACTCACACACACGCACACACGCACATTTAAATACAATATTGCAACGTCGTAATAATCTATGTGATATGTTGACTATGACAACACCTCTTCATTAGATGATCGGACTTGTAATACATATGATACAGTGTCATAACCATAATAATATGACAAAAAGTGAAACAAGGATTGATATAATTACAAAGACAAAGATAAATAAAGAGACGTGATTCTGTGTGCATTGGAGGCTGCTGCGATGAAAATAACTAGAAGTAATAAACAACACCTACCTCCACTTACACCAACGCCACCTACACCAGCAAGGATAGCAGCGATACCTTCGTTCACGCCACTTTATCACGCGGACAGTGTATTCTATCGGATCGTATTTGTAACCATCATCATTATCATTGCAAACGCTGTAACAAGGACATTAATATATTGCAACACATCGATATATATATATATATATATATATATATAGAGAGAGAGAGAGAGAGAGAGAGAGAGAGAGAGAGAGAGAGAGAGAGAGAGAGAGAGAGAGAGAGAGAGAGAGAGAGAGAGAGAGAGAGAGAGAGAGAGAGAGAGAGAGAGAGAGATAGAGAGAGAGAGAGAGAGAGAGAGAGAGAGAGAGAGAGAGAGAGAGAGAGAGAGAGAGAGAGAGAGAGAGAGAGAGAGAGAGAGAGAGAGAGAGAGAATTTTAAAGCGGATGTTAAAGCGGATCAGTCCGTCAATTTCTCGTTTCATGCAATTTCCGAAGGTAAATATAATAGCCCCAACTAGCTGAGTATCCGTTAAGCAATGAAAATCGCTGTACATTTCCTTTAAAAAGCAAAGCCTGTCATGGCCACTTGGCAACAATAGTAACACACGCACGCACGCACGCACGCACGCACGCACGCACGCACGCACGCACGCATACAGGGCTTCTTTGAATCTGACGTCCTCAGTGTCAGAAATATTTTCACGTGCAGGTGGAAAAAGGCGAGTTTCGTGATAACCAGCCAGACGAGTTACTCCCATCCCAGTTACTCCCAGTTACTCCTAGTCCCAAAGTCGTAGACTGGTGCCAGTATCATACATAATTGCACATTTAACTAATGCGTATATTTATGTATGGCTCGATATAATAGATTGACGAGTAGTTATTATTATTGTTATTATTATTTTCTTTTATAATTTTTATAAGGATATAATAATAATATAATAATAATATATAAAAAATACTTATACTGCGCTAAAATCCTCGGAAGACCCAAGCTCGGCAGCGCACCAAAACAAAAGGGATTAAGCAGTTCATAAGGGACAAGCAGCTCTAGTGGTAAACAGTTGGATCTGTACGCTGGGGAGCTTCGGAGGATAAGCAAGTCTAAACAGTTTTCAGTTTACGGCGAAATGTTGCTATATTTCCTACAGCCTTAACACAGAGTCGGTGCAGCAACTGACAAAGCTAGTTCCGACATTTGGCTTAACACTGGGAACAAAATGTAGATTAGAATTAGATGATCGATGCTTGATTATCTGAAACAAAATATTATTATTACTATAAGGCCGACTATGGGCGGGTGCCGCGTGGATTGAACAAAGGAAGTATACATCTTCTCTTCTTCTTCTGGGTACAAATCAACCCTCTCTTCAATGCTTTTAGACTCGGTGTGTGTGTGTGTGTGTGTGTGTGTGCGTGTGTGCGTGTGTGCGTGTGTGCGTGTGCGTGCGTGCGTGCGCGCGCGCGCGTGTGTGTGTGTGTGTGAACGTGCTAAGTATGTAAGAGAAAGTAATAAAATATTTGGAAGAAAGAGAAAAGATGATAGTGTACGTGTAGAACTGCAATTTGATGAGAGGAAAAGTTGATAGCGTGAAAATGTTGCAAGCTGGAAATCTTCTGTCTGAAAATTTCCAAACTTGGTGCTGTAGCTGCGTTGGCTGGCAGGTTATTCCAACTGGCTATTGTACGGGGTAAAAAGCTATACTGGATGAATTGCTTAGTGATTACGGGGAGTTGAAAAGCTTCAGAATGCGTGTGTCGGGAGGGTCTCACCAAGGGTATAAATTTGGGGGAAGGGGTACAGGGCGACTATGCCATGCAATGTCTTATAAAACATGACAAGGCGGATGTCGGGTCTCCTTTGTTGGAGGCTGCGCCAGTGCAAGTGTTTGATTATAGTGGTTTGTGTGTAGGGGTCCCATATGGCAACGGCATATTCTAACTGGGGTCTAACTAAAGTGAAATAAGCACTGGTTTTTGAAATTTCTTCTTAGGAAAGCTAAGGATGCGGTTGCTTTATTTGTGACACCATTTATGTGGTCATTCCAGGACGGTGTTTTATTTATTACCACACGAAGATATTTCGCGTTGTCCTCCTTTACGAGTATTGTTAGGACAGCGTGTGTCTACACAGCGAAGCACAGTGAACCAACACTTACCCGGCGACCGTCTGCAGAGCGACCACGACGAGACACACAAGACAGAGCAGCGTATACGGCGTCATAGCGAACGTGTGTGCGGCCTTCCAACACGTTGACAATCTCTCGTTTTAGCCTTGGGTTGAAAACAATCGTATAACGAACAACAGACACGTTCACAGTGCCTGACTGTGTTCGGTATTCTCGTGTGTCGTGACGTGGCGGCCTGGTACAACCGCCTGCCACCTTGATATGTACGTAGACGGTGGTCAGTCAACCGTGATGTAGCAATTGCCCGTCAGTAACTGGGCCTAACGTACGTTCAACAACGACGCGATGTACCTATTTGACACCGCTGATAGATCGTCAATTAGTGTCCACACAACGGCGAAGAACAACGTATGTCGCAGGCAAAACTCTGTCAACCAACCTCTCCGTGTGGCAAACAACCTTTCTTCTTTTGAAATAATATGCTTCCTGGTCGTGACTGACGTGGCTATTTTGGTGCTCACGTGATTTCACGGTCGACTGCCTTACACAATGTTTACACTGGTCTGCTATGACTAAGCGCACTTATATTTAAGCCACCTGTAAGATGGGTGACTCGTTACACATTTTCACCCCTTAGACAACCAATCACCATATTATGTATAAGTATATCGTCACCAAATTGTCGTCCATTTGTCATCGTCCAGTTCGGGACACACGACCTGGCATAGAGTTCTGGTTAATGGTGACGAGGTCTGCTGCTGGACAAGCTTAGTAGCCAGTGGATAACCCTTTACCAGTGGTGCCTCATGTTCACCAACATTCATGTGAAATCACCCCTCTTATTTGTGAGAGGGTCCCTGACATTCATTGACGAATGCTATGTCTATACGTGACTGGTTGACCCATTGTGGTGTTAACAACACACATGTAACGGTTTTCCCGTTATAGTGACGTACGGTG
Organism: Lamellibrachia satsuma; assembly: GCA_033239005.1. Classification (NCBI taxonomy): domain Eukaryota; kingdom Metazoa; phylum Annelida; class Polychaeta; order Sabellida; family Siboglinidae; genus Lamellibrachia; species Lamellibrachia satsuma. The sequence goes on from BSQZ01000028.1 coordinate 1,766,179, forward strand.
GCTTCTAGCTATAATGACTCCCTATGTAAAGAAACTCCGCTTAAAAGGAACAACTTTGAAATCCCCTTTCTGGTCTGCACTGTGCTATGTACCCATGGATATAGTGAACACCTGATATTTGAAACAGTGTGAACAAGTCACCACATGTTCCTTATAGTGAGAGTCTACACTAGATAAGTTAGAAAATACACTGCAGAACAACTAACCTGATTCTAAAACTTAGAGACCTAGGCTATGCAAAACGTATAATATTGTGTGGCGTGATAACACTAGAGACAAGACGATTAAGATGCGTCCAAGTCATACTATCTTCAAATGAAATAGTAGGACTAGAAGGCAGCACTAAGTTAGGTTAGCAAAATAACAGTGTAGAATGGACATGGAAAAGTACTCATTCTTAATGAGGATAGTAAATGAATACAACACATTAACTATTCATGATGTAAAAGGCTGCAGTGTCAATACATTTAGATACATAATTTATATATTTGACAAAGGTGGGCCACACATCAATGAGAAATGTTGGAAAAAGTGTTCACCTGTGCTATTCCTCTCCTTCTGGAATCGATCAGATTTAAGCAACATTAAATCACATTATAACTGTATCATGTGGATGAAGATAGTCAGTTAGAGTTCATACACTTCGTCACCATCGTCACAAAAAATGCGATTGTAGAAACAATGCTATTATGGGAACCCAGAAATAACACGTTCTATTGTTACAGGGATAGATAGGGATTTGGGATACAGGCGACAATGAAAGACCGAGTGATATGGAAAAGGGGTGTGACGCAGATAATAATTGAGAGAAAGGGGCAGAGTCAACATGGAGCGGGTCGGCCGAAGCTTTCTCTGTCTCTCTGTCTCTGTATGTCTGTATGTTTCTCTCTCCCTGTCTCCCTGTCTCTCTGTCTCTGTATGTCTGTATGTTTCTCTCTCCCTGTCTCTCTCTCTCTCTGTCTTTCTGCCCCTCTGCCTCTCTGCTTCTCTGCCTCTCTGTCTGTCTCTCTGCCTCTCTGTATGTCTCCCTGCCTCTCTGTCTCTCTGTCTCTCTGCCTCTCTGTCTCTCTGTCTTTCTGCCTCTCTGCCTCTCTGTCTGTCTCCCTGCCTCTCTGTCTCTCTGTCTCTCTGCCTCTCTGTCTCTCTGTCTGTCTCCCTGCCTCTCTGTCTCTCTATCTCTCTGCCTCTCTGCCTCTCTGTCTGTCTCTCTGCCTCTCTGTCTGTCTCTCTGCCTCTCTGTCTGTCTCTCTGTCTCTCTGTCTCTCTGTCTGTCTCTCTGTCTCTCTGTCTCTCTGTCTCTCTGCCTCTCTGTATCTTTGCCTCTCTGTCTGTCTGTACGTCTGCGTGTCTCTGTTTGTCTGTTTCTCTCTTTCTCGGTATATCTGTCTCTGTGTTGGTGTCTCTCCATTCTTGTCCCACATCGTATTATTTTTTTACTATTACCTATGAGACACTTTAACCTAACTCTCACTCTCACTCAGTCATCGCCGTGCCTTAGATGGCCACAATGCTCCCACAAGAAAGCCCCACTGCCGTCGATCTGCAGTCCGCCTGGTGATGATGTCTCATGTCAGGTTGCCTGCTCCTTTTCATGGTCCTTCTCCGTGTTTCCTTGGGTCGACCCCTTCGCCTCCTTCTGTCTGCTGTCCAGCGTAAGGCTGTCTTGAGCAGTGCGCCCGGGGACATTAGGCACACGTGCTCTAGCCATGTCCATCTTCGTGTTTTATCTTCGTGTCCAGGGATGTTTTATCTGTTTGGCGGAACAACTTTCCATTTATGATCCTGTTGTGCAAAAATCCATCTAGTCAACCGCATGTTACATCCACTATTCAGTCCTACAAAGAACCTAGACAGCTTCGATCATTTAGTCATGGTTTGTTTCCTGATTTGGAACAAACACTGGAACTAGGACATTCTCAGTTGCTGCTCTTTAGAATCCACTACATGTCATTGTTTAGTCAGCAGGAAACATTTCGCCGTCATCTGAGGACTCGTTTTAACCATGCTCAATAGTGTTTTCCGATTTCGAGATTGCCTTACCCTTTAGTTTTGACGCGCCTCTGAGCTCGTGTTTCTTAAGATATTGGACGTGACGTCCAGTGCAATATATCCCAGTATTGTCCAGGTATGATGCATAAAGTACCGCTTTATTGCAAAATATATGTTGAAATGTTAGTTACGAACCCATATAATAAATAATGTATCGAACGATAATGGGTTTTATGGACTCTTGTTTTATAATGCAAGCTCGCTCAGTACAATATAACATTCTGAAGCAACTCATGCATAAAACCCAGTATCAATAAGTGCAGAGTACTGTATCTTATACAAGTATAAATATATTATACAAGTATAAGCAGGGTTGTTTGATTTAAATCATTTGATTTAAATCATTGATTTAAATCATGATTTAAATCACTCCAAAAAAAATCAAAAAAATCATTGATTTATGATTTTTTTGACTTCCGGTTTTTTTTATCGCTGGTTTATATGAATTTAACACAAATAATTTACAAGTTTACAAGCATCAAGATCAACAAAGTTTGTATGTTTTTTAATACTAAACACAAAATGTGCACACTTGTGTAGCTGTATTGTCACCAGATAGCCTGATAGTCAAATATTTTACGACATTGTGTATGTTTGAGCTATCCCCTTTCTGAATGCAGTGAAGCCACACAAACTTGTCTTCCAGAGGAAGCATCTTTTCAACACAGAAGCCCTTAGTTAAAGTCCACTTATAGCTTGTGCTAGTTGTTACCAATTCAGTATGTTGACTCAGTTGTTTAATACTGTACCAGTTTGTATTCTGATTAGAGACCCTTAGAGTACACAGAGCCCTGGACAGGTGCTAATCCACCCTATAGGCAAACAATAATTACCACTGTTACAGCCACAGACACACAGCATGCTTTCCTTTTCAAGACAGATTATGCAACTACAAGGGGTGAGGCCTTGTGGACATTGTCTAATGTCTTTATATAAGCAAAAATCATGTACCCTCTGTTAAGACAAGAACACAAATCAATTTGAATAGAACATGTTTCAAAGAGTTTACAAATTTAAACATCTATATAAATAGCTATATACCAGATTTAAAAAAAATAAATAAATAAATAAATAAATAAATAAATCCGATTTAAATAAAAAAAATCCGATTTGTTTGATTTTTTTTAAATAACCCTGAGTATAAGTATCTTATACGTGACGTTTTGGTGTAGCGAGCAGCTATTTCAAGTATTACTGCTTATTGTGATGGCTGTCCCTTGTCTTTGCGTTTGCCTTGTTGTTGTTGTTGTTGTTGTTGTTGTTGCTGCTGCTGCTGTTATCACTGCTGCTCCTATAGTTTTGTTGCTGCCGATGTTGCTTGTTTTCTAAGCGGTTATGGTCACTTAATACCGGAAGGCAGGAGTCTCTAAGAGGCCGCTGTGGCGGTCCCATTGCCGGGAGTGGATCTACATAGTAGGACCAAATACAACGTCGTCACGAGGCTAAGCCCGGGGCTAAGCAGCGACCAATTACTGCTGCTTGTCCAACTTTCTCATGTGACTAATGTGGCCTAAGGTCGACTTAGTCATTCATATCAAACACCGTCGACACGACGATCAAAAGAACAACTCCAGGCAAGTTAACATAGCATTCAGTTCTCACCAAGTCGCGACTCACCGCAAGTGATTTGTATCAGGTATTTTAAAAATAGCCAATAGATTGCAGTTGGGACGGACTAACAATGCGAACACCGCATGATTTCATATCGACAACGGTCGATAGAATCCCACGCGCTGCACGACAATCTATTCTGTATGAATGCAACACTACTCGGGTGAGAACCGGTATCGATGCAGCCCTTGGGCGCCTTTCGCAGTTCACCTGAACGTAATTGTTTGATGTCTTATCACAAGATCTCGCTAGCAACGAGTCGTCGTGACCGCCACGAATGGCCCTTGGCATGTATGGTATTTGTCGAATCACGTTGTCTGCGTTGTCCCAGCATGCACTGTTACGTCTGGTTGAGTCATCTCTTCCGCATCCAACATCCAACCTACGTCAAGTTGAGTCATACGCGCAACGTCTAACATCTAACGTCTAACCGTCTACGTCTAGTTGATTCATCTCGCCCACGTCTAACATTCAACGTCTAGACGACTACGCCTAATTGAGTCATATCTACGTCTAACATTCATTGTCTAGCGTCTACGTCTAGTTGATTCATCTCCTCCACGCCTAACAACGAATCATTTCGTCCACATTTAACATCCAACTTTTAGACGTCTAAGAATAGTAGAGTCATAAAATGTCTAACATCCAAAGTCTGGACGTCAACGTCAAGTTGAATAATCCCTTCCACGTTTGGCACCCAACGTCCAGTCGCATATGTATAGTTGAGTCATCTCCTCCACGTCTAACATCCAACGTATAGACGTCTACGTCTAGTTGTGTAATCTCCTCCACGTCTAACATCCAACGTCTAGACGCTTACGTCTAGTTGAGTCATCTCCTCCACGTCTAACATCCAACGTCTAGACGTCTACGTCTAGTTGTGTAATCTCCTCCACGTCTAACATCCAACGTCTAGACGTTTACGTCGAGTTGTGTAATCTCCTCCAGATCTAACACCCAACGTCTAGACGCTTACGTCTAGTTGAGTCATCTCCTCCACGTCTAACATCCAACGTCTAGACGTTTACGTCGAGTTGTGTAATCTCCTCCACGTCTAACATCCAACGTCTAGACGTTTACGTCGAGTTGTGTAATCTCCTCCACGTCTAACACCCAACGTCTAGACGCTTACGTCTAGTTGAGTCATCTCCTCCACGTCTAACATCCAACGTCTAGACGTCTACGTCTAGTTGTGTAATCTCCTCCACGTCTAACATCCAACGTCTAGACGTTTACGTCGAGTTGTGTAATCTCCTCCAGATCTAACATCCAACGTCTAGACGCTTACGTCTAGTTGAGTCATCTCCTCCACGTCTAACAATCAACCTACAAACGTATACTTCATTCATTCCGTCCACGTCTAACAACCAACATCAAGCTCTCTACGTCTAGTTGCGTCATCTCCTCCACGTCTATCACACAACGTCTAGACGCTTACGTCTAGTTGAGTCATCTCCTTCACGTCTAACACCCAACGTATAGACGTCTACGTTTTGTTAAATAATACCCTCCTTGTCTAACATCCAACGTCAATTCAATTATCAAGGTAGGCTTATTGTAGCAGTACAATTTGATTGCTTATCCCTAAAATGTATGTTTAGTCATCAAATCTAGATACCGCTTAGATGCTGAAATATTGGCAAATACAGGTATTCATTTTAGAGTCCAAAATGGCCGCCATACATGCGTATGTGGAAATTGAATAATTGTTTTTCTGGTTCCTTATGCCTTGTCTTTGCGGCTTCCAAAAATGAACAGATTTGTAAATGACACAATGAGCATGACTGTGTTACGTATATACGAAACGTGCATTTGTCAGTTTCTGCGCTAACGAGTAATTTTGATACCAAGAGGGACAACGAACACATGATTCAGTGCACTTCCGTACATTGTGTTGGATATGTGCCGGGGGTAGTACTACTACTACCACCCCCTGGCTGGCGGGCACATGTTGCCAGTCTGTGAGTTCGTGGTCATCGACGGCGTTTTCGTGGTCCATATGATAGATGTGGCGCCATCTGCCGATCAAAACAAAAGACACAACTCCCTCGATTCTTCAAAGATGTGTTGGGAACGTACGTTGAGTCGTTAAACCTCTACCTGTGTCCTTCGCAGACGTCTTCAAAAAGAATGCTTCATTCCAGATATCAATATGTATATGACGTTGAAGTCGTAAGTTATAGAAGTTGCAAAATATCATAGCAACGTTTAACCTGGTGCACCCAATTACGTTTTCCATGTTTGGCCATTTCCATCGCATACAAAAACACTTTTTTATTCATCTAATCAACCTGTTCGTATTCATCAACCGACAACGAAGCCTTGTATTTGATAACCATTGTATGGTTATCAAATACACCCCAATTCACCCGTACATTTACCGACACTTAAAAAATGTATGTCAATTAATGCGACTGTGCACAGGAAGTAACTCGCAGTGTTATAACGACGCGCACCATACACCAATTAGTACCATCATTCTGCAACCACTTGGCGCTGCTATTCTGAAGCCTCTCGCTTTATGTCGACGTTAACGGTTGTCCGCTCATTAGTAGCTACACGTACATGTATATTCCATTTCTATACAGCTATGTCCACATAGCTGTGTGGTGACATTGATCTGTATATATATATATATATATATATATATATATATATATATATATATATATATATATATATATATATATATATATATATATATATATATATATATATATATATATATATATATATAGCGGGATGACGTTATCCACACAACGGCAACATTAGGGAGTTTGTTTCCAGTGGGATAGGCGTAATGCAACGGGATACGCAAGCTAGATCGCGGTACCATATCAAGGGCAAGATAGACATGTGTTTGACTTAATGTGACAGTGGCGTCATCGGACAAGAGCACCTGGCTTCAGTTGCAGTTATCAGAGTTCGACTCTCAATGAATACGAAGCGTTCGAGTGCCGGTTAACATAAACATAATTTCATCAAAAGTTCAAAGAACGATTGATCGCTAAGTGCGTTAGACGATGGAACGACCGGCAGATAACAACATGGATACTACCGACGACTTTGTTAAATCCCCTCTCCCTGTTCTGTTCCAGTATGTCGTCTACATCTTCGCGGGAACAGGGGTCGTCTGCAATCTATTCGTCATTGTTGTCAACCTGAGACACACGAAGCTATGGCGACAATTGACATGTAAGTATATTGTCAACCAGAGCATCATCGACGCGTTGACGCTTGTTGTCTTCGTCGTGCGCATACAGACGGTTCCCGACGACAGCACACTGCTAGAGGGCTTGGGCGGCCTACAGGCGCACGTCTACTACCGCCTGTGGAGCTCACCGTTTCTCTTGTACTTCTGCTTTCGTCAACCTACAACCTGGTCGCCATCTCCGTCGAGTGGTACCTCGGCAACGTCCGACCGTTCTGGCACAAGGTGTCCTTCACTCACATGAAGGTGACTTTGTCTATTGTCGCAATCTGGTTATTTGGTGTCGCTTACACGGCATGCGTCCTCGCTGAGTCAGACGGCAAATGCCAACTGGCCAGAAATTGGTTATCACAAGGGGTGCAGACATTCGTTGCTTCAATAACCCTGTGCATTCATTCACGTCTTCTGGTAAGGTACATTTACGTATACTAACTATGTTACAAGCCCGACAAGGTCTCCCAAATAGCCGTCATTGAAGTAGAGCAATATTTTTACATCTCCAAACAACCATATATATATATATATATATATATATATATATATATATATATATATATATATATATATATATATATATATATATATATATATATATATATATATATATATATAGTATAATATATTATACTATATACTATAGTATAACATATTATATTTTATTGAATAATTGTTGTGAATAATGTGAGTTAAATAGCAACATGATATAATTGAAAAAGTAATTGAAACAAACGTAATTGCTAATACCAATTATATTTTCAACAAAAACTTCCAATTTCAGACAAATCATCGTTTGGCGTTTCAATTCCATTTACAATGTAATTGACCCCACATATGGTCGTAATACGTACTTAATTCCCACAGCTACGCAAGGGAGACTGCGAGAGTATGGACTACAGCAGTGGTGCCGACATCGGCGGACATCACTTCTGCGCCATTGCCTATAACTACTGTCTGTAACTACAGCGGCAGCGAAGACAGACACGTGTCACGGTGCGGACTACTCGACACACAAACGAGCAGCAAACAATGCCCTCAAGACACTAGCTATCGTCACAGTCGAGGTCGTCGTCTGCTGGATGCCCAACAAGTGCTACGCCTTCCTGTACCTGATCGGCGTCACGTCCACTGTAGGAGATGCCTGTTACATCGAACTAGGTGTTGTGATACTCAACTGTTGTGTCAATCCGTTCATCTACATTGCTAACTTCAAAGAATTTCGGAAAGGGATGTTCGTCACGTGCCGCTCTCAACGGCGCTGGCGATAAAGGACATTACATTCTTCAGGACAGCTCCCGGAGTAAACACACAGAAAGGAATGTCAGTTATTTGCAGGTGTCGCCGGCGGTAAAGGACATGAAGGCCTTCAGGACAGCTCCCGGAGTAAACACACAGGAATATATTCAGGGTTATATAGTTAAAGTGTTGCTACGATCCTCGCGAGTAAACGCCACGATGAGGTAACGGGAAAATTTTTTGCTCAAATAGTAGATTGACGTGATATCAAATCGGCGTCAGGCACGTTTTCATGTCGTTGTTTCATTTCGCTGGACCCCTGCGTTAAATAATCAGAGACAGAGGTGTAAGTTTATTTATCAAATAAAAATTAAAAAAAATAATAACATGATTACATATCTGAAAATTGAAGCGACTTTTGAAAGCACTAAATCCTGCACAATTTGTAGGGGAGACCTGGGCTAATTGTTGCACTAATCAAAGTTGTTTATCCTTAAAAACTGCCAAAAATAAAGACGCGACATGCTGCACTTAAATTGTTCATTATGTTTGTTATTGGAAAATATAGACGTTCTTCACAAATTATTGCACTTTGACAAAAGTACCAATTACACCCGTGTACGGGCATATTGTTACACTTTGTGGGGGTAATTGTTAGATTTACCCTGTGCACGACCATGGTGTTACACTTTGTGGGGCTAATTGTTACATTGCATATATTCAATTATCAAGACAAATGTGATTTATCTGCAATAATTCTAATAATTACAAGCCAAGACAATCCGTAACACATTTTGATAACATATGCAAGACAAACATCATGAAAACTGTTCTGATTAAAAGTATTAGTGGTACGTATATTATCTATATTCTGCCGAGGAAAGTCCTTTAGTTATGAACCATATACTAGAGAGTGGAATCGCTAAAGTGACACATATATGAATATTACCTGTTGGTGCACTGCACTCAGCATGAGACCGCACTACAAGAGATGCATGGCATTGTTCATCAATTGCAGAGATAGCGACTGAATCTACACACACACACACACACACACACACACACACACACACACACACACACACACACACACACACACACACACACACACACACACACACACACACACACACACACACACACACACACACACACACACACACACACACACACACACACACACACACACACACACACACACACACACACACACACACACACACACACACACACACACACACACACACACACACACACACACACACACACACACACACACACACACACACACACACACACACACACACACACACACACACACACACACACACACACACACACACACACACACACACACACACACACACACACACACACACACACACACACACACACACACACACACACACACACACACACACACACACACACACACACACACACACACACACACACACACACACACACACACATAACTATTAATTCCACGAGGTAAGTCGTCTTTTCTGGTTCTTGTTCTTGTCCCAGGGTCGTCAGGGATGTTGTCTCCCATAGGGACAAAAGTATTAGGCAACACAGAACTTCATGGTTGCAAGCATCGTTTCCCCTGGTTTTGTCGCACCCGCACCCCTCATACTGGGTAATTGATCTTGGTTCAGGGAATAATTAAAAGTTAAAACTATTGGAAGTTTTCCATGCGTAAGTTAGCTCCTTACAACTAGAAATGGCGACCATTTTTGATTTTACTATTATGACCTATTATCTGAAAAAGAAATAAATTGAAATTATACTGTGTGAAGCAATCTCCAGTGGTTACAATGACAATCATCAGGCCATTCCATCATAGAAATAACTATATTTATAAATAAAAATTCTCACATGTGTAATTTTATTATTTATTATATGAGTCAAAACAAAGGCAACTTGAATCTACAATCTAGAATCAAGAATTTTGAATATTAAATCTTAATGTAAAACTGCTAAAAAACTAGCAGCTAGAATCAACAATATAATTGTTTTCTCAAATTTCACCGAAGTAGTTGTTGCGCAACAAATTATCTTACAAGAAATTGATAGAAACAGACTGATATGGCTGAATGACGTTGTGCGTACACCAGTCACAAGGGCTTCCGGTAGTCTTAGATGGCATTATTGTTTACACTACTCAGTATTACTACATCTGCTGGAGAGCAGATTTGTCGAGAGATGCAGATGTATCCGTAATTACCCGCCAAGCCTCACATCATGAAGTGGCGCAAGGCAAGGCCCTTACTGTTCACGGAATGCATTACGCTGTTTTGTGATATTCACAGGAAGCAAAGTCTCAGTAGACGACACATTTGACCAGATTAACGAGCTACACGGAGAACATACCAATGTTGTTAATTGGTGTTCATGCGTGGATGTGCTACAATCACCCAAAACGAAGGAAAAGTGGTCGGTTCTGGTGCTATGTATAAAACAACGGTGATGAAATTTATCCTTGTTGCCGTTGGACGCACGCACGCATGCGCGCACGCACGCACGCACGCACGCACGCACGCACGCACACACACACACACACACGCGCCACACACTATTTAAACATAATTAGCAAACACAATAGAGCCTACTAGAAAGAACCCGTGGTGCCTCTGGAGTCGGTTACATGAGACGGCGTATGTTTACACTCAACTAGTATTGGTATTATATTAACGAAACTTTACGGCCAATTCTACTTACGACGTCGTAAATAGGACTTACGCCGTCTCATGAAGCTGGCTTCTGGTGTATAATTTAACACTAATATAACGGTGATATCGCGTGACATTGTCGACGGAAGTACAACAAGTAATTTTGCATTTTAAAAGTCGGCACAATGATGTATCCATAACAACGACAAGAACGCAAATAGTTAAAGAATTACCGTTTCAGCAAAGAATACATCGCACCAACAATGACGGTTATTGTTATTAAACAGAAATATCATCACTAGTATCAGAACACAAAATCGGCTGATCAGACATTTGGATAACTTCGAACGCGATTGCCCTTGTCGACACGAACGCGATTGCGCTTGTCGACACGAATGCGATTGCGCCTGTCGTCACGAATGCGATTGCACCCAAACTCTCCACCAGTGGCGCCTCAAACCATTTCACCGCTGCCACAACTTGCATTTGTTGTGCAGATTCTGCACGTTTTTCTTTTGTCAGGCGCCTAACTTTTTTTCAATAAATGTCTCAGTTTCAATTGCATACAATTGCAGATTGTGTCTGTATAGGAAATGTATCTAGAAAGACAATCACGTTCGTTATTAACTATCTTATGCGGGCAAGTGCACAATTGCAATGACGTAACAAGTCGTAAACAACAATCGCGTTGCCTTGCCAACCATTTCTTTACCGCACTCCGCCAACTGTTCATTTTGAATCTATGATCAAGTTGGGGCGGTAGTGATACGCTGAGTGGCGCCACTGTTGGGAAGTGTGTTAAGCGCCGACTCCAAACTCCCCGACAGTGGCGCCACTCTGCATATCATCATTCCACAACTTGATCATAAATTCAAAATGGCCGGTGCGGAGTTGGCTGGGCAACGCGATTGTTCTTTAAGACTTGTTACGTCATTGCAACTGGGCATTTGTCCGCATAAGATAGTTAATAACGAACGTTATTGTGTTTCTATACACGTTTTCAATGTAAACACTATCCAAAATTGTAAGCAATTGAAATTGAGAGATTTCTGGAAAATGTGCAGAATCTGCACATCAAATGTAAGTTGTAGTTATAGTTTCAAACTAAAACGAACGTTATCGTGTTTCTATACACATTTTCAAAGCATTCACTATGCACAATTTATGGAATTGAAACGGAAAATTGTCTTGACAAAAATTAGGAATCTACCAAATAAAATAAAGATGTGCAGAATCTGTACATCACATGTAAGTTGTGGTGGTAGTTAAATGGTTAGTGGCGCCACTGTTGGGGAGTTTGGATGTCACATTTATGTTAGTGTTATATTATGCATGGGTTATCCCGGGTATCCTTTGTTGTGAACTTCCCCTAACGGCCGAACTACCGCGCCCCACATAACACATGTTCCCGAGTAGCCCGTGTGCCAACGTTCGGAGTTCTTATAGATCAACATCTTACGCTGACTCATCGTGTGACAGCTGACTGTGCTGCCTGTAAGTGTAGCTACCATCTGTGCATACTAACATACTGTCATCAATACGCCACGTACAGAGCGAGTCCAACGCCAACATGCCCATATGGTCTTCAGATGGCGTTGGCACAGCAGCAGTAATCGAAGCTGCAAGTTTGCGAGAACAATCGGGTCCGGAGAATTGCAGGAGTAAAGGGATTGTTAGGAGGTGGAAAGATGGCTGGAGGGATACAATGGGAGGCAGTTCGGCTGAACGGTCGGAATAGTAAGAAGCCGGATGATGTGGCCTGGTCACTTGATGTGTAGTAGGCAGGCGGACTACGAAAGAAAGCAGAGGCGGTGAAACAGCGAGGCCGCAAGGACAGATCACATTTAAGATTTAGGAAAACTTTAACAAGATTGCCATCCAAGGCAAAATTCCATATGGCAAATGGACAACGAATCCCTTGACTTATTGAGAGTTCAACAATTTTCATCTTTGTGTATCCCGCACCCCCCCCCCCGTTTTGAAATATTTGTAATTTTTTTCTTATCAACGCTGGTAGCATTTACAAAAGAGATTGGAAGACCGCGTTGAGAAGGATATGAGAAAGGCGGAGGCGGGTGAACGTTGGAGAAGGATATGAGACAGGCGGAGGCGGGTGAACGTTGGAGAAGGATATGAGAAAGGCGGAGGCGGGTGAACTTTGGAGAAGAAAAGCCGGCCACAGAGCAGTGTGAGAGAACAACATCCAAGGAAGTGCAGCACTACATCGGCCTAATCGATTTATAAAGGCACATCCAAGGAAACCTATCATACAACTAGAGCTGCAAAAAATGTGTCTAAGCACTCGCCAACTGGATCTGGATCGCTGCATTTCACGCTTGGTTAAACTACAGTCATATCAAACAGCTCGCCTACATTGCATGCAGAACAATGCCACCAGCCTAGTGATACGCACCAGTAGGCATGAACGCATCATTCCTGTGTAAATTGATTCCATTCGACTGTGTAGTCAGTTTGTTCGAGCCAGTCGCGTGTAACTGAGTTCAGCTCAATGTGTCCCTTCCCTACGCCCCCGTATGAGTGGTAAATGGGACAGGTTCCTTCACGCTGATATGTTCAGATGCTAGGGTTGTCCCATAGTCACGTCGGTCGATCTGGGCCAGACCACAGCGTAGCATGGTGGCGCCGAACTTTGCCACATTTGTCAGTCGTGTCCAGGTTCGGCGCTAGAGGTCGACATCTGTTGCGTTGGTTGATGGTATGGGGACGAATCGGTGTTGTGTTGTGTTGTGGTGGCAGATGCCCACGACTCGGCCCACCCTGCACTAGTACAACGTTTTACACACTCGTGTGGCAGGGCGGCGGAGATGAGTTGTCGAGCATGGTGGGTGAGCGAGGTGAGCGATTTAAGTCCCTTCGGATTTGGTTGATTGGCGTCTACCGTTGCATCATACACTATAATTATGGTCAATGTGGCAAGCGCGACGTCTTAATACCAGAGGTGCGTCCATGGTGTGATCCCGGCTTTCTTGGCGGAACTTACGTAGTTAAGAAGTCATGATGTACGTCCACGCAAGGTCCTACCGCCAACACAGCACCAATGCATTGTCAAATAGTGCATCGGCGACTGTGCATTTGGCTTAACCGCGCTGCGACTGTATTGTTGTAAACTACAACGTACATTTTAGTACAATCATATTTAAGATATGTTATCATAGCGCCTAGCGACCGATCCATGAAGTAGGAATTAACGCTGTACAAATGCGGTATCATTGCAGCGATGAATAGTAAACAGCTGTTCCTTCTGCAACTAGTCTTTGATTAATTTCCGAGATTAACGCAGCAAGATAATGCACATGTCAAGATGAAAAGGCTGTATAAATTACATTACTATCTCACAGACGCCACGCGGCAGGTATAATATTAGACGGCGTGAACAACAAATAAACGATTGACCTGTTTTAGCTGACGGTGCAATCTCAATTCCCCGTGGGATTTCCACAACTTTTCCAACTGTAATTTTTCTGAATGGAAAAATCCTGGTTAGGTCGATGAAATTTGCCATGGAATTTCCACAACGTTCACATCAGCATGATGCTGGTATAATACACATCATTGATACTTGATTTGTCGGTCGCTCTAGGCCAGACCCTAGCGTAGCATGGTGGTGCAGAACCTGCCCACACATGTCCGTAGCCTGTGTCAGACGCCAGCGTAGCATGGTGGTGCAGAAACTGTCCACACACGTCCGTAGTCTGTGTCAGACCCCAGCGTAGCATGGTGGTGCAGAACCTGTCCACACACGTCCGTAGTCTGTGTCAGACCCCAGCGTAGCATGGTGGTGCAGAACCTGTCCACACACGTCCGTAGTCTGTGTCAGACCCTAGCGTAGCATGGTGGTGCAGAACCTGTTCACACACGTCCGTAGTCTGTGTCAGACCCTAGCGTAGCATGGTGGTGCAGAACCTGTCCACACATGTCCGTAGCCTGTGTCAGACGCCAGCGTAGCATGGTGGTGCAGAACCTGTCCACACACGTCCGTAGTCTGTGTCAGACCCCAGCGTAGCATGGTGGTGCAGCACCTGTCCACACATGTCCGTAGTCTGTGTCAGACCCCAGCGTAGCATGGTGGTGCAGAACCTGTTCACACACGTCCGTAGTCTGTGTCAGACCCTAGCGTAGCATGGTGGTGCAGAACCTGTCCACACATGTCCGTAGCCTGTGTCAGACGCCAGCATAGCATGGTGGTGCAGAACCTGTCCACACACGTCCGTAGTCTGTGCCAGACCCCAGCGTAGCATGGTGGTGCAGAACCTGTCCACACACGTCCGTAGTCTGTGTCAGACCCCAGCGTAGCATGGTGGTCCAGAACCTGTCCACACACGTCCGTAGTCTGTGTCAGACCCCAGCGTAGCATGGTGGTGCAGAACCTGTTCACACACGTCCGTAGTCTGTGCCAGACGCCAGCGTAGCATGGTGGTGCAGAACCTGTCCACACACGTCCGTAGTCTGTGCCAGACGCCAGCGTAGCATGGTGGTGCAGAACCTGTCCACACACGTCCGTAGTCTGTGCCAGACCCCAGCGTAGCATGGTGGTACAGAACCTGTCCACACACGTCCGTAGTCTGTGTCAGACCCCAGCGTAGCATGGTGGTGCAGAACCTGTTCACACACGTCCGTAGTCTGTGTCAGACCCTAGCGTAGCATGGTGGTGCAGAACCTGTCCACACATGTCCGTAGTCTGTGTCAGACCCCAGCGTAGCATGGTGGTGCAGCACCTGTCCACACATGTCCGTAGTCTGTGTCAGACCCCAGCGTAGCATGGTGGTGCAGAACCTTTCCATACATGTCCGTAGCCAGTGTCCAGGCTCAGTGAGACACCTGTTGAGTTGGTTGATGGTGTGGGGACGAATCTTTTTCTTTTCCCTTGCTAGTACCAGCCTCCTGTCCGAGTAATAACGTACTGTGTGCGTCGCCGCAGAAGGACGTACAAACATCTCTAAAATCGAGTGCGAACGATAATTTACAATGCAGTATTGTAATTTTTTTCTATCGAAAGTTCATCTCCTGGAGGCCCTGCCTGAAGGCTTTCAGACTGTCCTGATATACAATGTCAATTGGTAGGTCATTCTACTATCTGGTGGTATCTGAGAAGAATGACCGTTGGCGAGATTCCATCCAGTGTTGTGGTGAAAGATGCTCACGACTCGGCCCACCTTGCACTAATCCAGTGTTTCACAGACTCGTATGGGACGGCGGTGGAGACGAGTTGTCAAGTATCGTGGAAGAGCGAGTTGCTTGATTTAAGGCTCTTCGGATTTGGTTGCTCGGCGTCTCGCACTGCATCATACAATGTATGTCCAATCTGTCAAGCGCGACGGCCTGCTATGCCAGAGTTGTGTTCATGGTTTGGCCCCGGAACGTATGTAGTTAAGAGGTCAGGATGTACGTCTACGCAAGGTCCTAGTGCCAACACTGCACCAATGCATCATTACCAAACAGTGTATCTGCGACTCGGGACAACGGCGCCGCGACTGTGGGTTCCATTGCCGACAGACATTCGTGCTTCTAGAACGCTTACTAGTTTTACACAGTCCTTAAACACTCGTCTGTTTGCATAATATGTATATCAGAGCTTAAGTTATTTTTTATTTGTTTTTTTCTGTATATTTGTACACTACTACTTACAATAAAAGTTTTAATTTGTCAATATTTTGATATTTGTCTTTTTGTATAATAATAGTTTGTTATTTTTTCATAACGCTTAACGCACCGATCCACGAAGTGTGAATTAGCGCTATATAACTGCGGTATCACTGCTGCTATGAATAGCCGGCGTAAACAGCTGTTCGTTATACAACTGCTCTTTGATTAATTTCCGAGATTAACGCAACAAGATAATGCACATGTCAAGATGAAAAGGCTGTAAATATTACATTCTTATCTCACAGACGCCACTGGACCGCGGCAGGTATAATATTAGACGGCGTGAACAACAAATAAACGATTGATCTGTTTTAGCTGACTGTCCAATCTCAATTCCCCGTGGGATTTTCACAATGTTTCCAACAGTAATGTTTATGGTTGGAAACATCCTGGTTACGTCGATGCAAATTCCCATGGAATTTCCACATCGGTCCCACGCGGTGCTGCTATGATGCACATCATTAGTGCATGACTTATCCCATCGTCTCATCTTCCGGGTATGAGTGCTGCCTCTCTTCAATGACTAGAAACTCGTCGAGTTCAACATGTTCTTGTCAACAAACTAAACAAAAGTGTTCATATATTAAAAATCTACAATGGATACTAAATTGTAACGGATAGCGAACACGTTTAAGCGTTCTAAATCTAGGAATATAACACCAACGTTCAAGTATATAACACCCGCATCTTAATTTTTCTAAACATATAAAATTTTTCAAATTTTTAACACTAGCAGATGTTCATTAGGCCTTTAACGGATGCTGAACACATTTTGAGTGTTCAAAATCAAAAGTTGCTGACTTCGGAGGCTCTGGATGACTGCAACAAAAGGGCATTTGAAATTCATTGTCCACGACTTGTCATGAAAAGACAGTGACTATGTCTCAATGAGGCACACTTGCTGAGAATGGACCCACTAAACTAGTTTAACTTGGGCCTGCCATGTCTACATGAGACATAACATGATACAACCTATATTGTCAGTTGTACTATCGCCCACTCTTAATGAACAAACGAATTGGTCATTTGGGGCTACATTTC
The DNA here is from genome assembly GCA_033239005.1 of Lamellibrachia satsuma. Lineage (NCBI taxonomy): Eukaryota > Metazoa > Annelida > Polychaeta > Sabellida > Siboglinidae > Lamellibrachia > Lamellibrachia satsuma. Next base: position 1,783,660 of record BSQZ01000028.1, read on the forward strand.
CAATCCTTTGAGTTTGAGAAAGTGCATAAAATAACAATACCTTTTCTCGCCGCTGAAACAGTGTAAAACCTTCACTAAATGTAAATTTTCCTTTCACTGATATTTGCTGTCGCGCTCCAATTCTGCTGCCGGGAAGTTTCCAAGTCCGCATGCGCAGAAAAGGATACACAAGAGCGCAAAGCTAACGCCACGCTATGCTATGCGGAAAAAGAACTTGCCTGTTTATAATGTAAATATCAGTGATGAAGCAGGGGACTTCATTCACATAATTAATTATAATTCACACGTTAGTCTAATGCATATACGTATCTGCTTTAGTCCCTTATGCGCAATAAAATATCATAAATATGAAATGTAAAACTAAATGTATTTCCAAATTCAATGCAAATTTATACAACAATAGGCAGAATATTAATTGTATACATTGGACAATTGGAAGGCAGGTGTCGAAACTTATATACAGCTTCCTCTAACATTTACTAAGAATATAACCACTGAACTACGTTAAACCTAATGACATGTCGTATCTTAATTATACAATTACTACACAATGAACAGGCTATCTAATAAAGTGACTCTATACCTTAGGTTTAAACAGAAAGAACCCATTCCCGTCGAACACATCCTGGGAAACAGTTGGATTCCTTTTACGTGATCTGAGATGAACTGTTTCTGGCTCATGAACTACATGTTGTAGTTTCACCTGAGTCGTCATAAGTGTGAAGTGCTTTCATCAATGAAACTTGGTCTGAACATTTCAACACCTGCAATTCACTACATAAACAGAACAGGTGGTGAGCACACGCGTACACATTTAGAACACTACCATGAACACATTGAACAGTATATAGACGGGTCAGGCGTCTGCTGTATTTAGTGTGTAGCGTTAGTGAGTTAACGACAGTTTATATATATATCTCCCTGTGTGGGATCCCTTACTTTCTCCCTGTGTGGGATCCCTAACTTTCTCCCTGTGTGGGATCCCCTACTTTCTCCCTGTGTGGGATCCCTTACTTTCTTCCTGTGTGGGATCCCCTACTTTCTCCCTGTGTGGGATCCCTTACTTTCTCCCTGTGTGGGATCCCTTACTTTCTCCCTGTGAGGGATCCCTTACTTTCTCCCTGTGTGGGATCCCCTACTTTCTCCCTGTGTGGGATCCCTTACTTTCTCCCTGTGTGGGATCCCTTACTTTCTCCCTGTGTGGGATCCCTTACTTTCTCCCTGTGTGGGATCCCTTACTTTCTCCCTGTGTGGGATCCCTTACTTTCTCCCTGTGTGGGATCCTTTACTTTCTCCCTGTGTGGGATCCCTTACTTTCTCTCTGTGTGGGATCCCCTACTTTCTCCCTGTGTGGGATCCCTTACTTTCTCCCTGTGTGGGATCCCTTACTTTCTTCCTGTGTGGGATCCCTTACTTTCTCCCTGTGTGGGATCACTTACTTTCTCCCTGTGTGGGATCCCTTACTTTCTCCCTGTGTGGGATCCCTTACTTTCTCCCTGTGTGGGATCCCTTACTTTCTCCCTGTGTGGGATCCCCTAATTTCCCTTAGCATAGACACCACATACGACTTTTATTGTCTCATCTGAAAGGCACATTGGGGTGAAGGAAATTAGCCAAATTTCGGAACGGCAGCAGTGGATTCGATTGATAGTCCGGCGCCCTAACCACCGAGCTATCACGATTGATAGTCCGGCGCCCTAACCACCGAGCTATCACGATTGATAGTCCGGCGCCCTAATCACCGAGCTATCACGATTGATAGTCCGGCCCTCTAACCACCGAGCTATCACGATTGATAGTCCGGCGCCCTAATCACCGAGTTATCACGATTGATAGTACGGCGCCCTAACCACCGAGCTATCACGATTGATAGTCCGGCCCTCTAACCACCGGGCTATCACGATTGATAGTACGGCGCCCTAACCACCGAGCTATCACGATTGATAGTCCGGCGCCCTAATCACCGAGTTATCACGATTGATAGTACGGCGCCCTAACCACCGAGCTATCACGATTGATAGTCCGGCCCTTTAACCACCGGGCTATCACGATTGATAGTACGGCGCCCTAACCACCGAGCTATCACGATTGATAGTACGGCGCCCTAATCACTGAGCTATCACGATTGATAGTCCGGTCCCCTAACCACCGGGATATCACGATTGATAGTCCGGCGCCCTAATCACTGAGCTATCACGATTGAGAGTCCGGCGCCTTAACCACCGAGCTATCACGATTGATAGTCCGGCGCCCTAACCAACGGGCTATCACGATTTATAGTCCGGTGCCCTAACCACCGAGCTACCACGATTAATAGTCCGGGGCCCTAACCACCGAGCTACCACGATTTATAGTCCGGTGTCCTAACCACCGAGCTACCACGATTTATAGTCCGGCGCCCTAACCACCGAGCTACCACGATTAATAGTCCGGTGCCCTAACCACCGAGCTCTCACGATTTATAGTCCGGCGCCCTAACCACCGAGCTACCACGATTGATAGTCCGGCCCCCTAACCACCGAGCTATCACGATTGATATTCCGGCGCCTTAACCACCTAGTTACCACGATTTATAGTCCGGCGCCCTAACCACCGAGCTATCACTATTGGTAGTCCGGCGCGTTAACCACCTAGTTACCACGATTTATAGTCCGGCGCCCTAACCACCGAGCTATCACTATTGGTAGTCCGGCGCGTTAACCACCGAGCTATCACGATTTATAGTCCGGCGCCCTAACCACCGAGCTATCACGATTGATAGTCCGGCGCCTTAACCACCGAGCTCTCACGATTTATAGTCCGGCACCCTAATCACCGAGCTATCACGATTGATAGTCCGGCGCCCTAACCACCGAGTGCTCACGATTGATAGTCCGGCGCCTTAACCACCGAGCTATCACGATTGATAGTCCGGCGCCCTAACCACCGAGCTCTCACGATTTATAGTCCGGCGCCCTAATCACCGAGCTATCACGATTGATAGTCCGGCGCCTTAACCACCGAGCTATCACGATTGATAGTCCGGCGCCATAATCACCGAGTTCTCACGATTGATAGTCCGGCGCCTTAACCACCGAGCTATCACGATTGATAGTCCGGCGCCCTAACCACCGAGCTATCACGATTGATAGTCCGGCGCCCTAATCACCGAGCTATCACGATTGATAGTCCGGCGCCCTAACCACCTAGCTATCACGATTGATAGTCCGGCCTTCTAACCACCGAGCTATCACGATTGATAGTCCGACGCCCTAATCACCGAGCTATCACGATTGATAGTCTGGCGCCCTAACCACCGAGCTATCACGATTGATAGTCCGACGCCCTAACCACCGAGCTATCATGATTGATAGTCCGACGCCCTAACCACAGAGCTACCACGATTGATAGTCCGGCCCCCTAACCACCGAGCTATCACGATTGATAGTCCGACGCCCTAATCACCGAGCTATCAAGATTGATAGTCCGACGCCCTAACTACAGAGCTATCACGATTGATAGTCCGACGCCCTAACCACCGAGCTACCACGATTGATAGTCCGACGCCCTAACCACCGAGCTATCACGATTGATAGTCCGACGCCCTAACCACAGAGCTACCACGATTGATAGTCCGGTCCCCTAACCACCGAGCTACCACGATTGATAGTCCGGCGCCCTAACAACCGAGCTATCACGATTGATAGTCCGGCCCCCTAACCACCGATCTACCACGCACCATGACAACACAGCATCCAAATGACAACATATCCATTTAAAAATGTATCAATGTCACTGCACATCAATATTAAAACATACATGCATACTAACCACTAAAACATACATTGTGCTAACAAATGTGATATTGTTATGTCGGAAGGAACACCAAATAAATAGCCACTTTTCGTGTTTGTCCAACAGAAGTAAAGTCTTGATAAAGCTATTTATCAAAGTTGGCTCTAAATTACAATTTAAATAAAGTACATCGTAAGACAAACATAATTTGTTTTGAGTACATGCAGATAAATTAAACGTACTGATTACCAAAAACATAGATCCATAGTTCGCCATATTGTGTCGGCGATGGCGTGTAAATAGGACCGTGGCGTAGGACGTTACTCGGAGTAGTAGTATTGCTACAATAAAGCTGACACATCGAGCACGGTGATTGGCAAGTTGATAGAGTTGCGTAACATTTCGACACGGATCGGCTATTCAACTAGACAGTTAGAACAGTTAGAACAGTTATAGCAGTTAGAACAGTTAGAACAGTTAGAACAGTTAGAACAGTTAGAACAGTTAGAACAGCGTCTAAGCTTTGCTCTTGGTTTGATTGTTGTTCTCTTTGTATGGCATTCATTATAAATAACATTCGTAGTATCAGTGGAAGCATCGGCTGCCGACATTCCAGCACAATGACATCAGCACCGCCGCCGCCGCCGCCGCCGCCGCCGCCGCCGCCGCCGCCGCCGCCGCCGCCGCCGCCGCCGCCGCCGCCGCCGCCGCCGCCGCCGCCGCCGCCGCCATGTAACCATGTAACTACATGACCACATGCACCGTTAACAGCCACACGCACCATTAACAATTACATGCACCATTAACAGCCACATGCACCATCAACAACCACATGCACCATTAACAGCCACATGCACCATTAACAGCCACACACACCATTAACAACCACATGCACCATTAACAGCCACATACAGTATTAACAGCCACATGCACCATTAACAGCCACACACACCATCAACAACCACATGCACCATTAACAGCCACATGCACCATTAACAGCCACACACACCATTAACAACCACATGCACCATTAACAACCACACACACCATTAACAGCCACATGCACCATTAACAGCCACATGCACCATCAACAACCACATGCACCATTAACAGCCACATGCACCGTTAACAGCCACACACACCATTAACAACCACATGCACCATTAACAGCCACATGCACCATTAACAACCACATGCACCATTAACAACCACATACACCATTAACAGCCACATACACCATTAACAGCCACATTCACCATTAACAGCCACATGCACGACCAACAGCACGCCTTCACAACTAACAGAGACATACTTTGGCAGCGACAATAGCTGTAGCGCTGACAAACAAGGCCAGCCAATCTGTAGAAATCCGTCGTCCTTAGAAACCGTGCGGCTATTTTTGTTTACGCAACAATATGACGTGCCGGAGATTCCTGGAAAAATTGGCTTTGTCTGTGTTTATTGCTACCTGGTAGAACTTCGGTGGTTTATCGGAAAGAATCCCTAGGAAAAACCCCTCCATGCATTGCCTCACCCTTCGTAGAATATATAAGGGGCAACTGTGATCAACGTAGTCAGAAGTTTTGAGGTTGTCGCCATTACCTGGTGCACCACCGTACCGCGCTTCTTCGGTGTTCGGGCGACAGGTGAGTTATATATCCAAGCATTCCTACGCATATTACTGAATTGGGCAAGTGCGCATATGTCCATGTATACACGTGTGAATGTGTGCACGTGTATGTATGTATTTATGCATGCATGCATGTATGTATATTTATGTATGTACGTACGTATGTATGTATGTATGTATGTATGTATGTATGTATGTATGTATGTATGTATGTATGTATGTATGTATGTATGTATGTATGTATATATGTATGTATGTATGTATGTATGTATGTATGTATGTAGGTATGTATGCATGTATGTATGCATGTTTATATGTGTATGCATGTTTATATATATGTACGTACGTATGTATGTATGTATGTATGTATGTATGTATGTATGTATGCATGTTTATATGTATGTATGTATGTATGTATGTATGTATGTATGTATGTATGTATGTATGTATGCGTGTGAGTATGAGGTGTGTTTGAGAGTATTGCGTGAACGTTACCCGCGTGTTTGTATGCATGTACAAATGCATACATACATACATGCATACATACATACATACATACATACAAACATATATACATACATACACGCATGAACGCACGCATCAACACATACCTCAATGCATACATACATACATACATACATACATACATACATACATACATACATACATAAATACATATTTACATGCATGCGTGCATGCGTGCATACGTACATACGTACATACGTTCATACATACATACATACATGCATGCACGCACGCACGCACGCACGCACGCACGCATGCATGCATGCATATACACCAGGAAGTTGACTGACTGTTTATTGTAGAGCGCCACTCGTTCAGCCAACAAAGACGTCGACCCACTCGTAATGAAGCCGATTGCGTTGCTCGGTCTCGCTTGCGTCAGTTTGATGGCGCTGCAGTTGGTCGAAAGGTAAGTTCTACATCACTGTGTCTTTCCAGTATTGACGTAGATTAACACAGACATTGGTCCTGGCCTCAAGTCTTTCTGGTGGACCCCCTTTTGTCGCATTTGCACAGTACTTCTTGACATTGTTGTTTACAATGGTGAGTCACTCCAACCTGCCCACGATGCTGCAGGTGAATCAATTTATATTATATAATATAGTTTGTAACTCTATGTGTACGTTTCTATGTTCCATCATATATCCACCAGTCTCCACCGCTGAAATGTTGTAGGCGCGCCCGGGGGCCCATGGTGGTGGTTGGAGGCGTGCTCGGGGGCCCGTGGTGGTGGTTGGAGGCGCGCTCGAGGGCCCGTGGTGGTGGTTGGAGGCGCGCTCGAGGGCCCGTGGTGGTGGTTGTAAGCGCGCTCGGGAGTCCGTGGTGGTGGTTGGAGGCGTGCTCGGGGGCCCGTGGTGGTGGTTGTAGGTGCGCTCGGGGGCCCGTGGTGGTGGATGTAAGCGCGCTCGAGGGCCCGTGGTGGTGGTTGTAAGCGCACTCTGGGGCCTATGATGGTGGTTGGAGGCACCCCCGAGGGCCCGTGGTGGTGGTTGTAAGCGCACTCTGGGGCCTATGATGGTGGTTGGAGGCGCGCTCGAGGGCCCGTGGTGGTGGTTGTAAGCGCACTCTGGGGCCTATGATGGTGGTTGGAGGCGCGCTCGAGGGCCCGTGGTGGTGGTTGTGAGCGCACTCTGGGGCCTATGATGGTGGTTGGAGGCGCGCTCGAGGGCCCGTGGTGGTGGTTGTAAGCGCACTCTGGGGCCTATGATGGTGGTTGGAGGCACGCTCGAGGGCCCGTGGTGATGGTTGTAAGCGCACTCTGGGGCCTATGATGGTGGTTGGAGGCGCGCTCGAGGGCCCGTGGTGGTGGTTGTAAGCGCACTCTGGGGCCTATGATGGTGGTTGGAGGCGCGCTCGAGGGCCCGTGGTGGTGGTGCATACATTAAACACTATAAAACTGCCTGCACCAATATATTACACATGAGACTGCATAACATAATGAAATATTTATACATATTTGTTTAATTTATGTGTTTATTTGAACAGACAATCATATATTTGAATTAATTAATTAATTAATTTTTTACATTTCTGTTTCAATAATATTTTTAAGCTGTGTTTTATTTTCCCAACAACTCACTTTTGAGTGGTATATCTACGTAATGCCTGCTTTGTATTTCAATGCATGTGTACGTGGAATGAGACTGTAATAACATATTTATTAGTTACTTATTTACGTTCTTTCTTACGGTACAAACGCTTCGTAAACCCAGCAGTTGTATATGACTGAGTGGTTTAACAATATTTAACAAGATTGCCACCTAAAGCACAATTGTCCAGATAGAAAGTGGACAAGGAAGCCATTGGCTTATCGAGAGTCCATCTTTTTTCCTCTACGTGTAACCCGCCCTCCGGAGGTAGGTGTGAACCTTGTTTTGAAGCATATTCACGCTGCTAGCAGTTACACACTCTGTAGGTAATGTGTTCCATTCATTTATTGTCTTCTGTGAGAACGAGTACTTCCTGATATCCAATCTGCACTGATTATATTGCTTTATACACAGGCATAATTAGTTCTTTTTCCTTATATGCTATATTTCTCCTAATCAACCCAATAATTTGATTACCTTTTGAAGCTGCAGTACCATACAGCTCTGACATTTTTATATCAACACTTGCTGTTACTCCCGAGTAATGTTCTCTTACGGCAGTACCTAGAACAGTGTCTCCCATTTTATAGTTTACATCCAAGTTCCCGTGTCCTATATGTTGGCATTTAAAATTCCCAAAATTGAATAACATCTGTCATTTTTCAGAACGTTTAACTAATTTCTCTAGATCGTTTTGTAATTGTTGTTTATCCCCATCATTTTAACCACTCTAAACACCTTTGTGACATCCGCAAATTTAAATACTTATCTTTTTATATTATCGCCTAAGTCACTCATATATATTAAGAACAATAAAGGTCCTAATACTGCTCATTGTGGCGCCCCACACTAAATTGATTTCCTGTTTGAAACCTCCCCATCTATTACAACATGCTGTCTTCTGTCAGACAGCCATTTGTCTATCCAGTCGATTATGCCATCCCCGATACCATGGGCTTTTAATTTATGTAATAATCTTTTCTTTCTGAAACATCTAAGTAGATCATATCTACTGGTGATCTCTAGTTTATCCACTTATTGATTTCTTCCCAAAAATATAACATATTTGTTAAGCATGACCTCGCTTTTAGGAATCCACGTGGAGATAGATTTAATAATTTATGCCTAACAAGGAAGTCCACTATATGGTCTTTAATTAACCTTTGCAATAATTTACAAATCACTGACGTTAAACTTACTGGTCTGTTATTCTCTTACTTATTTCTCAAACCCTTTTAAAATAATGGTATGATGTTTGCTTCTTTCCATTCAAAAGGAACAACTCCCCCTTTTGATGACAAGTTTAACACTCTTGCAAGTGGT
>BSQZ01000028.1:1797500-1877500 GCA_033239005.1 Lamellibrachia satsuma
TGCTGTTGCTGCAGCAGCTGCTGCTGTTGGTGCTGCTGCTGTTGGTGCGGCTGCTGCAGCAGCTGCTGGTGCTGCTGCTACTGCTGTTGTTGCTGCTGCTATTGGTGATGTTGCTTCTGATGAATATAATAATGATGCTCCTTGCTGACACGTCTTCAATCGACTCATTACCTTTGTGTACTACGCTCGCTATTGTTCTTTGTTATTTCTGCTGTTGAGAGTAGTTGTACACCTAATATACCATTTTTATTTTTTCAGCAAAATGTTCTTCCCAAATGAATTGCTTCCCCGGGACGTGTCACAATGGCAACGATACATGCATCTGCGTTAGTGGTTTCGGAGGAACAAATTGTAACACAAGTAAAGATATGTTTTATTTTGACCTATTTAATAAGTATCGCTGTTGCGATAATAATATGAACATATTTCGAGAATCAAGTAAACAGGAGAATATGTATTATTACGTTTACTTTATTACAAACCATGTAAATGTTCGGGTAAACACCCGCACAGTAGAACAATACACAAACGTATTTTTAAGGACAAGTGAAAAGTAAAAAGCAAGAAATGCTAGCAATCGTATGCTTGAAACACAAATGAACACTCACCACACCACACCACACCACACCACACCACACCACACCACACCACACCACACCACACCACACCACACCACACCACACCACACCACACCACACCACACCACACCACACCACACCACACCACACCACACCACACCACACCACACCACACCACACCACACCACACCACACCACACCACACCACACCACACCACACCACACCACACCACACCACACCACACCACACCACACCACACCACACCACACCACACCACACCACACCACACCATACATACATAAATGTATACACGTGTAAAACACTTCCGAATATATCGTGTGTGTTGTCCGATAGTAATGTGTCCGGTCTTTGACGATTTCAGTGGACATTTCGCCAATCTTCAAAAAGTGTCAGTTGAGTCTGGTGGAGACATCTGACGGCGACGAGAAGGTTGTCTTTACCGGAGCGTGCGATCCAGATAAGACGTATTTCAGGTAGCTTAATGGACAAGTTAAATTCATATCGACATTGTTTGTTTTTAAATAGCTGATGGTACTCTTCTATTAAAGCTTAATCACATAACGGATGATATTCCTATATAATATTTTAATGAAATATCTGATGTTACTCACTTCAGCAACGGTCGAAATGTCGCCTTCATCACCATGAGCTGGGAAACACACTACGAGAAACAAACCGATTTACCACATCGACCGCCGTACATTGGACAATACAGTATGGGCGTTGTAAGCACCAGTGGTAATGTGACACTTTGGAATGTCGGTAAGTCGACTGGATGTCATATATACTTTTTCTGAATACACAGTCACACACGCACACACACACACATACACCCACACACTCTCTTTCTCTCGCTTGCACACACACGCGCGCGCGCGCGCGCGCACACACACACACACACACACACACACACATACGCGCTCACACACACACACACACACACACACACACACACACACACACACACACACACACACACACACACACACACACACACACACACACACACACACACACACACATACACACACACACGCACGCACGCACACGCACACACACGCCGACAGGTTTGGCATGGGGGCTCATTCAAAGCTCTTTGGTTCTTCATATAATCATCACGTTTTCCTTCAATTATAAACAATCATTATGGCCATCTTTTTTATCAGGTAGTTGCACCAATAAAGAAACTTCATTCCATTCCAACACTATTTAATACATAGAAATTGTTGATTTACGAGCTCCAGATGTCGTTAATTATATTTGTCTTATTTTCTGCATTCACAATTACATTCCTGATGTTGACCGAACAGAAAAAGACGTCATCTACAACGAGCCAATCTCTTGTCCGAGCCCAGTGAATTCAAGCAACCCACATCTGGTTTCCGAATGCCGGAACGTCCGACATAAATTGAAATCTGGCGTCGGACATGGTTATCAGTGAGTATCATCCAGAGTGTTCCAGATAATATTATGTTGATACAGTGTTCAGTTTAGTTTAAGCCTCCTTTAAGTCAACCTTTTGTTTTAATACATCCCGAGTAATATTCAGGATATGCAAAGAACACCACAAAGATTAGCAATATAAGGAAAGTAGCACTATGCATATATATATATATATATATATATATATATATATATATATATATATATATATATATATATATATATACAACGGTATCCAGTCCGCAACATTGTTCAACTTTACATTTTAACTTATCTGGGAAGCATTCAGCCTCTTTGCAATTATTCAACATATAGTTGTGTAAATGCCATTTTTTTTAGATTATGTTCTTCCGACTTATTGAAAATGTGCCGGTGTTTAACATATTGCACATTGACGTAATAATTCGTTATACTTCGACTCTCAGAATAGAAGTGACAATGGCGGCATCTACCGGTGGTTACAAGAAAGTCCACAACACGGAAACGGACAAGATGGATGATCAGTTCTTCACCGGCCAGTCCAGTAGTCGGAAGGTCCGGGTGACTATTGACCTTCTACCGCCCACGCACTGCACAACAACGAGGAACTGCAGCAGTGAAGACGTCGCACCTGTTGGCGTCGGTCGAGAAATAGACAACAAAGTAAGTAGTAGCACCTGATCGCGAACAATGTAAGATATCTTACTCATGCGCATTACACGCTTCTCAACATAGCATTTTAAACACCAACACCGATATCAAAGCGCCACCACCACGACCATCAACAACTCCGTAACCGCCGCCGCCGCCGCCGCCGCCGCCGCCGCCGCCGCCGCCGCCGCCGCCGCCGCCATCAGCAACACCATCAGCAAAATGCAATATTCTACATATAATTATTGATTCTGATGACCTAATGATTGATTTACAGAACTAGGAAACAGGCGTCGTCCTGGTAGGCAGATGAAAGCCAATATGTAAATATTTTAACTGGACGCACATTTTGTGGACGCACATCTAATAGCAAAGAATATTCATTTCAGCATTGTGTAACTAATTGTGTAACTCCAAATGATCGAACACGCTTTACCTCTTTTGATTATTCCAATAAAGCAGCGATATTTAAAACGCCAGACAACAATGTCAATGAACTACTACTTATGTCGATGCTGCTATTCCTACTGCGACAGCTGCTGCTATTCCTACTGCGACAGCTGCTGCTATTCCTACTGCGACAGCTGCTGCTATTACTTCTAATAATGCTGCTGCTGCTGCCAATAATAATAATATTGGTAATAATAACAATAACACTGTTGCTGTGACAATGAATGTCTTTAAAGGAAAACATAATAATACATAAGTATTACCGCCACCAGCTTGGGCTTGCCGTCATACACGCTGTCTCGCCCCGGGATGTTCTCCGTCGTCCTGACCGTGAAAGACGCCGCTGGAAACGCAGCCTTCGCCCGGGGCTTGTTTCTTTGGGACTCGCAATCGGACGTGACTGTCACCAACCAGTCGATGTCCGTGACGGGTGCCACGGATGTCTATGACAATGTCGTCTGGCTGACATCGCCCGTCGACAGTGTCGTCTTCAACTGGCAGGGCCACTTCGAGAACGCCTTCCAACACGACAACAAACTACTCAACAAGGTGAAGCCGTGGCCAGCAAGTAAAGGTACGAGTGTCATTCAGCATGGGCTAGGTGGTGCATTATACATTGCCTAATTCGTCAGTGTGCGTGGCCATCGCTTATACCGAAACGTTTAGGTTTGTTTGGTTATAGGGGGTGGTCCTCATACCTTGCTGACGATATCAAATAAAAAATATTTGGGTGGTTTATTGAATACTATATGTGCTAACATGTACGGATGAAGAGGCGCCAAATATAGAACATTTTGGAAATATATGACTTACTTGGGTTTCCAACAGGGCTGGATGATAGACAAGGCAACAGAACGGTGGAAGCAATTCCAAACCGGCGTGGAATCGTCAATTTCTATGTTGGGTATGATCACACGACCCAAGTTACCGCCTCCTCGCCACCTGTGTGGACAGACGTTGGACTTGAGGAAACAGTCAAGGTAAATTGCCCATGATTGGATCATACTTGTAGGATTATGTTCCATAACATATAGAAGAACCATTGAAATCTTACTATCTGATCGAGCTGCCCTATCTACGGAATCTATTGAAATATAACCACCACACAAACAGAAGGAAGACCGTTTGCAGCTTTGTACGTAGACATCAGCCAGAGAGAACGATGTATTAACTATTCAAAGCTCGTTTTGTGTGTGCCACCAACTCACCCTTCACACTTGCGGAACAACAGGCATTATTCTAGCTGATTGGCTACCACGTGGACACAACCCTTCCAGACGATACGAGATCAACAACATACTTTAAAACATTCCTCCCTCTATCTGTCTGTCTGTCTGTCTGTATATGTGTTTGCATGTCTGTCTGCATGTCTGTCTGTCTGAATATATGTTTGTTTGTCTGTCTCTTTGTCTGTCTGTCTGTCTGTATATACGTCTGTCTGTCTGTCTGTCTGTCTGTCCGTCTGCCTGCCTGTCTGTCTGTCTGTCTGTAAAACATTTTCGTGTCGTGGTCCTCTTAGACTTAAACCGCGACAGATATGTCGAATAAATTAGTAATCTTATTGTCACACCAGTCATTCGCACTTCTGTGGGTTAGTGAAAATAATCCTAGCTGCAAGCGGCATCCATGAATGTCGAGTACGTTGACACAGATAGCACAATAACGTGATTTGAAACTAGTTGCAGAAACCAATCTCCAACGGAGACTTCTTAAAGGTGTTTGTGAAGGCGGAAGACGTGACGGGAAACAGCGCCACTGAATCGCTGGTAGTCGCCCTTGACTCGTCGCCGCCGGAGTTTCATAAGAAAGAGATTGAGAGAAACGTCGACTCGGGTGATCCCAAGTTACCCTATAGCTCCAGGTTTGTGATTCCAAGTTACCCTACAGCTCCAGGTTTGTGATCCCAAGTTACCCTACAGCTCCAGGTTTGTGATCCCAAGTTACCCTACAGCTCCAGGTTTATGATCCCAAGTTACCCTACAGCTCCAGATTTATGATCCCAAGTTACCCTACAGCTCCAGGTTTGTGATCCCAAGTTACCCTACAGCTCCAGGTTTGTGATACCAAGTTACCCTACAGCTCCAGGTTTATGATCCCAAGTTACCTTACAGCTCCAGGTTTGTGATATCAAGTTACCCTACAGCTCCAGGTTTATGATCCCAAGTTACCCTACAGCTCCAGGTTTGTGATCCCAAGTTAGCCTACAGCTCCAGGTTTGTGATCCCAAGTTACCTTACAGCTCCAGGTTTGTGATACCAAGTTACCCTACAGCTCCAGGTTTGTGTTTTCTCAGCTTAAATGGGACAAGACATAATATGCATAATATGACTGCTTCAAGTTTGTTTTACCCCCAGAGATGAGTGGAATGCTGGCTTTTGAACCAGTAGAGTGAGTAACCGTTGAACGAACATTTGAACGGGAATAATGAATGTATGCAACTGTTTCTGGTTATTGGATGCGTTTCGTATACACATAACATATATGTGTGCAAGCTACTAGAATTTAACTTATAAAACAGGACATTACTCAAGGGGCGATTCAAACCATTCAGGTTAAAAAGCTAAAAAACTGCATTTGATAACCTGATTGCTATTGATGGTATTCAGTAATCGTTTACACGCGCAAGACGCAACAACTGAACACTAAATGAAATACAAGTAGAAACCGACTACAGATATACAACTGATCACTGAATGAAGTATAGGTAGAAACTGACCCCATATATACAACTGATCACTAAATGAAGTATAGGTAGAAACTGACCCGATATATACAACTGAACACTAAATGAAATACAGGTAGAAACTGACCCCATATATACAACTGAACACTGATTGAAGTATAGGTAGAAACTGACCCCATATATACAACTGGTTTCCATCGCCTCCAGCCACCGGTGGTTTATTTCCCTTGAAGGACATTAAATCTACTCATCCCCTTTGCACAATAGTTGCAACTGTAACACCGGCTTCACACCATGATCTCTTTGAGACTGACTCGATGACGTTTCAGGGTCGCCTTAGATGTGGAAGACAAGGAGAGCGGCATCAAGGAGATACACTATGTCGTTACTGACGTCACACTGGGTACACAAGTAGGGAACGGAACGATCAAGGGACACATGGATGGGGAAAGGCGGACAAAACGGGTTAGTATGATAAAATGGGAAGTGGCTATATGTCGGTACCTCATAGCGCCACCTGGCAGACATCCATGTACTTACATAATACGGACATAACATTGAACATACAAAGTCGTGTGTAGATAAATTAGTTAGCGTTCTATTAAACTCGCAAGCTTCTTTTTCAAATGTTCTGATCTGGTTTTAGGTCTATGTAATCAGGTTGTTTGTGAATGGTGCACTAAACGGGCAAACCAGACAAACTGCGTGGAAAGGCGTGGTCGAAAGGCATCTAAAGTAATCTAGGCCGATATCGTAATGAACATATTTATTAATGTGGCGTTTCGTTACGTTTTTATTTAAATACACTGTCATAGGTAGCACATCATTTAAGAATAGTTAATCTTAACGAATATATGTTTCCCAAAATGATCTTTTACTTTTTAGGGTTAGGGTACTATTAGGAGTATTTGTATTAATGTGTATTATAATATTAATATGATACTTTGCCGACTCGATGCAATTTCGTCTAAATATTTTCTTTAATGCTACGTCCATTTTTTCTACAGAATGCCAAACAATGTCTTGAAGATGGTACGTGCATGTGTACACCATTCGACCAGTGCTTCCTCTACAAACATGTCTTCTACCTTAACCATTGTTGGCTGCTTCAAAGCGTTGGCCATGAATTACAAGTGAAAGCGTCCATTAGCAACATGGCAGAACTCATCACACCTGTACAATTCAATGTGAGTTCACTTTCCTTCTAAAACATTTCATTAGTAGTATTATTGCTGCAGTATTAGTAGCAGTGATTGTGGTGTTTGTTATTTTGGTGGTGTTAGTGGTGTTGGTTGTGTTGGCGGTGTTGGCCCTGTTGGTGGTGATCGTGGTGTTCGTGATGTTTGCGATGTTGCTGGTGGTTGGGGAGTACATTCAAAACGCTGTTTTGATGAATCATTATTACCTAATGAAATAATATATCGTTCACTTGCGTCAGTGTGGCGGTCGTACGTCTTGTGTCAGTGTGGCGGTTGTACGTCTTGCGTCAGTGTGGCGGTCGTACGTCTTGCGTCAGTGTGGCGGTCATACGTCTTGCGTCAGTGTGGCGGTCGTACGTCTTGCGTCAGTGTGGCGGTCACTACAACTCATATGTGATACTTTCTGGATTTCAGTTGCGCACCTTGGAAGGTTTATCTGGCGTTCACGTGTGTAAGTAAAAATTACCCATTCGCCTGTATAAAGTAGCAATCGTAACAAACATTTAGTGGAGAAAATTGAAAATATATTATATGTCAAACTCGTATTACTCTTATAAACATGTCACGTTGCAGTATTATTTCGTTTCAACCAGTTACTTTCCCGGAGCAGTCACAATTGTCTGGTCTTGTTTCGTCCAGTGAATGCGCTTGCCGATTTTGTCACCAGGGCATATCTCCGTGAAAGATACTGTAAAAAACGGTTTTTATGCTGAACAATGTGATATAGAGTTAAATGAATTCACTGGCACAATTATGACTAATCATAAAATGTGTCTTGCAGATCCTGAAGTAACACAACTCGCTCTGAGCAAGATTTACGGCTCGAATGCACTCATCGTGTGGGAGTATGCAGTCAGCTGCTATGTCGTGACTGAGGTGATGCTCAGCTATAAGACAGCTTCCGTCGAGAGAGAAGTAAGGCTGCCGGCGATGAGTAAGTCGTTCATTCTGGAGAACCTAGCCCCGGTTACTTACTACGAGATACGCGTGGTCGTTCTGTACATGGGCGGCAATCGCAGCAAGGACACGGTGATTGTTCTCAACTCGGGTGGTATTGGTAAGTAGCTTGATAGGTGGTCATCTACTCTTCGACACGTTTTCTTTGTTTTAACATCATGTCCATAGAAGAAATTTTTATTTCGATGTATTATCTCCCCAGGGTCTCCGTGTTTTGTTTATAACATGTACGTTCGTCTATCTCTTCCATCCTCTCCACCTCTCCTTCTATCTCCCTCCCGCCACTCTCATAACTCTCTCTCTCTCTCTCTCTCTCTCTATATATATATATATATATATATATATATATATATATATATATATATATATATATATATATATATATATATATATATATATATGTATATCCCTCCCGCAACTATCAGCTCTCTCTTTCTACATGTCTCCCTCCATCTCTCTCAATATCTTACTACCGCCAATCTCATCCCCCTCTCTATATATCTCCTTCCCGCCACTCTCACCTCTCTCTCTCTCTCTCTCTCTATATATATATATATATATATATATATATATATATATATATCTCCTCCCGCCACTCTCACCCCTCTTTCTATATATCTCCTTCCACCACTCTCACCCCTTTCTCTCTCTCTATATATATATATATATCTCCCTCCCGTCACACTCATCCCTCTCTATATATGTCTACCTCGCGCCGCTCTCATCCCTCTCTCTGTGTCTCCCTCCCGGCACTCTCATCCCCCCTCTCTCTCTCTCTCTCTCTCTCTCTCTCAATATCTCCTTACCGCCACCCTCTTCCCTCTCTCTATACGTTTCCATCCCGCCACTCTCAACCCTCTCTTTCAATATAACCCTCCCGCCGCTCTCATCCATCTGTGTATATGTCTCCCTAAAGCCGCTTTCACCCCTCTCTCTATATGTCGCCCTCCCGCCATTCTTACCCCTCTCTCTCAACATCTTACCCCTCTGTCTCAATATCACACTCCCGCCGCTCTCATCCCTCTCTACATATGTCTACCTACCGCTGCTCTCATCCCTCTCTCTCTATACGTCTCCCTCCCGTCACTCTCATCCTTCTCTCTAAATTTCTCCCTCCCGCCGCTCTCATCCCTCTCTCTATACATCTCCCTCCCGCCAACCACTCTCATCCCTCCCTCTCAATATCTCCCTCCCACCGCTTCCATCCCTCTCTCTATATGTCTCCCGCCCGCCACTCTCATCCCTCTCTCTCTCTATACGTCTCCCTTCCGCCGCTCTCATCCCTCTCTCTCAATATCTCCCTCCCGCCACTCTCATCCCTCTCTCTCAATATCTCCCTCCCGCCATTCTCATCCCTCTCTCTATAAATCTCCCTCCCGCCAACCACTCTCATCCCTCCCTCTCAATATCTCCCACCGCTCTCATCCCTCTCTCTCTCTATGCGTCTCCCTCCCGCCACTCTCATCCCTCTCTCTCTCTATACGTCTCCCTTCCGCCGCTCTCATCCCTCTCTCTATACGTTTCCCTCCCGCCACTCTCATCCCTCTCTCTATACGTCTCCCTCCCGCCGCTCTCATCCCTCTCTCTCTCAATATCTCCCTTCCGCCGCTCTCATCCCTCTCTCTCTCAATACCATCCTTCCGCCGCTCTCATCCCTCTCTCTATACGTCTCCCTCCCGCCACTCTCATCCCTCTCTCTATACGTCTCCCTCCCGCCACTCTCATCCCCCTCTCTATATGTCTCCCTCCCGCCACTCTCATCCCCCTCTCTATATGTCTCCCTCCCGCCACTCTTATCCCTCTCTCTCAATATGTCCCTACAGCCGCTCTCATCCCTCTCTCTCTATACGTCTCCCTCCCGCCACTCTTATCCCTCTCTCTATACGTCTCCCTCCCGCCACTCTCATCCCTCTCTCTATACGTCTCCCTCCCGCCGCTCTCATCCCTCTCTCTATACGTCTCCCCTCCTGCCACTCTTATCCCTCTCTCTCAATATCTCCCTCCCGCCGCTCTCATCCCTCTCTCTATATGTCTCCCTCCGTCACTCTCATCCCTCTCTATATATCTCCCTCCCGCCGCTCTCATCCCTCTCTCTATATGCCTCCCTCCCGTCACTCGCATCCCTCTATATATATATCCCTCCTGCCACTCTCATCCCTCTCTCTCTCTCTATATATATATATATGTATATACACATATATATATATATATATATATATATATATATATATATATATATATATATATATATATATATATATATATATATATATATATATATATATATATATATATATATATATATATGCCACTCTCACCCCGTCACTCTCATCCATCTGTTTCCCTCACTTCTCCTCTCTCTCTCTCTCTCTCTCTCTCTCTCTCTTCCAAACTGGCGAAATTAATAATATGTTAATTCATAGGTATGTAAGTATTGTTCATAAATGGTTGCCCTTGTCAGTGGCGGATATCTCGTATTAATGTTTGGTGTACAAACGCTTACACATCAAGGGCTAAATAAGATTATTATTATTAGAAGATTTAAAATGTCCCCCAGTTTCCTCAATGTGAATACATTTTCACATCTGACCACTGTCCAATCACTCGGTTAGATAGACTCTATTGAAATATGTTCTTATTTATTTTGCGATTTCGTGGGTTGTATTTGCTATATATATATATGCGTGTGTGTGTATGTGTGTGTGTGTGTGTGTGTGTGTGTGTGTGTGTGTGTGTGTGGTGTGTGTGTGTGTGTGTGTGTGCGTGCGTGCGTGCGTGCGTGCGTGCGTGTGTGTGTGTGTTTGTGGGTGTGTGTGTGTGTGTGTGGTGTGTGTGTGTGTGTGTGTGTGTGTGTGTGTGTGTGTGTGTGTGTGTGTGTGTGTGTGTGTGTGTGTGTGTTTGCTATGTATTTCTGTAAAGATTTCTACATTGATATTTACTTTCTAAACTAGGTCCAGTCAACTATCCAACTAAAACCGTCACAGCCAACGCCGACAATTTACAGAATGAATTTGGTGAGTAATATAGAAGTCTTAAGTATCACACCCCTTAGTCATGTTATTGAAGCTGGTCGAGAACATTGTGGATGGGAAGATACGAAAGAGAGAGGAGCAGGAATTAGGTGAAAAACAACTGGGATTCAGTAAAGGAAGAGGGCAACAGATAGCATGCTTATGTTAATACAACTGATACATATGATGAGGTATTATGGCACTATGATGTGTCTAGAAGCAATGTGTTATGGCACTATGATGTTTCTAGAGGCAAGGTATTATGGCACTATGATGTGTCTAGAGGCAAGGTGTTATGGCACTATGATGTGTCTAGAGGCAAGGTGTTATGGCACTATGATGTGTCTAGAGGCAAGGTGTTTTGGCAATATGATGTTTCTAGAGGCAATGTGTTATGGCACTATGGTGTGTCTAGAGGCAAGGTCTTCTGGCACTATGGTGTGTCTAGAGGCAAGGTGTTATGGCACTATGATGTGTCTAGAGGCAATGTGTTATGGCACTATGATGTGTCTAGAGGCAATGTGTTATGGCACTATGATGTGTCTAGAGGCAAGGTGTTATGGCACTATGATGTGTCAAGAGGCAATGTGTTATGGCACTATGATGTGTCTAGAGGCAAGGTGTTATGGCACTATGATGTGTCTAGAGGCAATGTGTTATGGCACTATGATGTGTCTAGAGGCAATGTGTTATGGCACTATGATGTGTCTAGAGGCAATGTGTTATGGCACTATGATGTTTCTAGAGGGAAGGTGTTATGGCACTATGATGTTTCTAGAGGCAAGGTGTTATTTCACTATGATTTGGGAGATGTAACGTTGGATGGGTTTCGGGTTAACATTGGTGTGAGGAAAGGAAGTCCACTTAGCCCATTGCAGTGTATCATGGTGATGGAACTAATCAGCAGGAAGGTCAGCACGAATGATGTTCTCATGACGATGATGTACGCAGACGTTCTGACCACAATACCAGAGAGTAAAAAAAAAATTACAAGAAGGGTCTGAGGGTTGGGAGGAGGTGTTCAATAAGCATGGACTGAGGACGAACCTAGAGAAGACAGGAGTGATGTGGGTTGGGAGGAGGTGTTCAATAAGCATGGACTGAGGACGAACCTAGAGAAGACAGGAGTGATGTGGGTTGGGAGGAGGTGTTCAATAAGCATGGACTGAGGACGAACCTAGAGAAGACAGGAGTGATGTGGGTTGGGAGGAGGTGTTCAATAAGCATGGACTGAAGACGAACCTAGAGAAGACAGAAGTGATGTGGGTTGGACATATTAAACAGCAATATCTACGAAATGATAGTTAGAAAACTTTACAGAGGAGTTGAATATCAGGTCGGAGGTGATGGATCTGAAACAAGAGGGAGGCTTTGTGTATCTCGGCGGAATGGTTACAGACGGGCGTTCGAAAGTAGAGGTGTGTCGTCGGACACGCGAAAGCTTGGAGGAAAGCAGAAGGCGTCAAAACATCCATAGAGATATACAAAAGTACCTGTGTGGCATGCATGCCTGTGTGACCTTTAGACGGTGGCACTGACCGAGTAATAGCAATAGAAGCTTCACTTTTGCGAGGAAAATTGGTCGTGAGAAAGAGGGCGGATATGAAGAGGATACACGACCTGGTGGAAGTTGTTTGGATGCAGTTTAGCATCGTGGGAAGAATAATAAGAAGCTGGATAATGTGGGCAGGTCACGTGGTGCAGATGGAGGAGGGCCGAATGCCAAAGAAAGCAGAGCCGATGAAAAGGGGCATACCGCAACTGAGATGGGAGGACTGCGCTAAGAGGGATGCTACATATCAATATGAAATGATCATATAACGGCGGTGACGTTATAATTTTTAATTCTACCACGAAGTCAACTGCATTAAAACAGCATTGGATAGAGTTATTTGTATATTTTAATTGATTTGATCGTTACTGGTGGATGAAAGGTTTATATTAACGTGTTTGTTTTTACAGGAAAGAACAAAGAAGTAAATATTCCAAAAGGAATACTCATTGGAATCATCGGGAATCATGGTATGGGAGTTTGAACTCTACTTGGTTCAATTGATACAACTTCATATTGCGTAAACAGTTGGCTAAAATATAGCACCAGTTATTCAAACAATTAACTACGTTGTTTCAACACGTTGCTATCACCAATACTTAATGTGATGTCACATATTCATATATACATTTGTGGAACTGCATATTAATGTTAATGCCATACACGTCATCAGCACCACCTATTTATTTTTATTTGTTTGCTTGTTCAATACTTAATTATATTCAATATTATTGTTTTATTATTATCTTGACGTGTTTTTATATACATTTTACACCATGTTTTTACTTATTTATTATCACATTTCTTTAATAATTATCTTGTATATAACTTATTCTTTTAATTTAATATATTCTCTTCTATCTGAATTAATTGATCGTCATTTACAAAACTTATCAATGTTGCGAATATAAATGTATTTTCAACACCTCCGAATGGATTTATCTAGATTTATGGCGCTATACAAATGTTCTTCTTATCTTATCTTAGCTTACCATTAGACAAGAGGGGAAACATTGGAGGGAATGTTGGAGGGTAAAAGAGACAGGGAAAGACGAAGAGCCACATGGGCAGACAACATCAAAGCACAGTGCCGACTCTCAGCTTTCCTCCGAGAGGAGATGACGCCACATGATGATACTGGAATTGTGTTGTTGCAGTTATGCTGTGGATACTAGTGATACTTGTCGTACTGGTCGTCTTCCGAAGGAAATGTTTCTCTCGTCAAGTGCATCCGATCTTAAACAACGCATACACTTTGGCGATGACACCAGCTATGACAATGATTGCATCACGTAAATAGCCTGGTAAGTTACACAAAAGTCGTTTCAATTCCGTTGTTCGTGAATCAGTTGTCTTGATGCGATGCACCTCTGGCTGTTATCAAACGAATGTTGTCTTAATGTTGTACAGCCCCCACCTCTGGCCAATAACATTGTACAACCCCCACTTCTTGCCAATAACACTGTACAACCCCACTCCTTGCCAATAACACTGTACAACTCCCACTTCTTGCCAATGACAATGTACAGCCCCCACTTCTTGCCATTAACACTGTACAACCCCCACTTCTTGCCAATAACACTGTACAACCCCCACTTCTTGCCAGTGACACTGTACAACCCCCACTTCTTGCTAATAACACTATACAGCCCCCACTTCTTGCCAATAAAACTGTACAGCCCCCACTTCGTGCCAATAACACTGTACAGCCCCCACTTCTTGCCAATAAGTTTAACATGGTAGTAGTGGTAGCAATGGTAGCAGAGATAGCAGTGGTAGCAGTGATAGCAATGATAGCAGTAGTAGCAGTGGTAGCAGTGGTAGCAGTGGTAGTAGTTGTAGTAGTAGTAGTAGTAGTAGTAGTAGTAGTAGTAGTAGTAGTAGTAGTAGTAGTAGTAGTAGTAGTAGTGGTAGTGGTACTGGTACTAAAGTGGTAGTGGTAGTGGTAGTGGTAGTAGTAGTAGTAGTAGTAGTAAATAATAAAATGACAAAGGGAGTTATGTCATCATTATGTTCGTCGTTGTCAGTCAGTATCTTTTTTGTTTTACAGCCCATAATCTTAATGCTTCGCCCTCTATTCCAGAGATGCCGTCTGCCCAAGCCCGTGAACCAGGACGACCAGGACAACGAAGGCTGTAAGATCACCGCAGAACACGTAGACAGACTAACAGAGAGACAATGTTTTTTTATTTCACGTGCATTAGGACCCCCGTCGGCACCACTATTTGGGGTGACAATATGTGGAACAATAACAATAATGTGGTTCCCGACATAACAGTGGCGCCATTAAAAGTATTAAAATTTTAAATATTACAATAAAATAGAAAATAAATGCATTCCACCGTTGCAACTTCTGCTACAACCTTTTTGAAATGTCGACCCCCATCCCGGAGGAATTTCGAACAAACCCCATGTGCACGAGCACGCTTGCAAAATATTAATCCCATTGATGCGAAGCTGACGCATATATGATGTTACATACAAGCATACACATCCACAAACTATTTCGTTCTATATATGGTTGTTGTTAAGGCGAAGTATATTACATGTAAAAAAATAAACAAAGATACGAATGCGTGTGTTATGTAACCCAGAGTTACTAGATGATAAATCACCATTTGCAAGTGTATCATTTAGGGTCAGGGAGACCCGCATTAAGGCAATACAAATTCTGCTTTATGGAATATATGGTAATAGCATAAGGCAATTCTAGGCAACACACTTATAATTATAAGTGATATTGATAGGGTAGTATCAAAAGAGGTAGAATGACGTTGTCATTTGTATTGGCAAATTTAGCAGTTCCGTATTGTACTTAACCGGTACACATGTTCGCAAATAATAATCTTTAACATAAGAAAACGAATATGTAAACTGTTAGTCGGAATGTTTTCTGTCAATAAATCAGGTACATTATTTATCATATGTGGCAAACTGTACATGAAACTTCGATTCGCGAATTCATGTTGTACCGTGATTGTGTGTGTTATATTGTCCACATTTGTTGATACATGTACTCAGTGGATTTGCCTGTATGTAGAATTCGGACAGCGTCGCCCCAAACTGAAACGACATAGTTAAAAAGTGACAATATAAGTGTGTTGCACAAGATAATCGCTTTATTAAAATGTAACAGCTGTTTTAGTTGAATTAGAATTCCTATATAAAAAGCATGATAATTATATCTAGGTTTGTCTAGGTTAAGAGATAATTTGTATATTTTAGGTATTCACTGATTGTCTTAGTCATCAAGCGTTGATATTATATTCTGCATCTCCATGTTGTCTGTATATTGGGAACAAATATTGGGCACTTCGTGTGGTTTTGTGTTTTGAACAAGGAAATCGAACTGGTTGTAAATATTTTGCTTGTATTACTTTTGAAATATGATTGGTAAGAGTTGTATATGTCTGTATTTGCAGAAATTGCCACCAACGTTTTGCGAAATGGGAATACTTTGGCTATTTTAAGTTTGTCTATGAAGATACCCACCGATAATGTTCCATTACTTGTTTTGTCTATGAAGATACCCACCGATAATCTTCCATTACTTGTTCTGGTGCATACAATATATTATTTTGTTTTAGAGACTGCTACTTCATCAATATGTTGACAGTTAAAAGTCCCTCCCCAATTCGATGTTTTCACTAGTCTCATTTCAAATTCATTTTGCAAAAAATCGAACCTACCCAGTATCAACGGCAACTGTGTTAATTGCTTATCTAGTTTTTTTGTGAAATCTTCAGACAACCTATTAAATTACTTAATGTTTGATCCAACATTAAGGAAATGAAAATGGAAACGCTGAAAACTCGCGAATTTCTCCTTTAGTAAAAAATGTCATAACTATGTCATGTGACAGGCGAGAGGATGAAAGTCACGCCTATGATCGGCATTGACACGCCCATGACAGGCATTGACCTGCACACTGTTTGCCATTTTGTATATTCAATAATGTAAACCAGATATAATGAATAAAGACATTTTTTTCGATGATTTGAAAACATTTATTAAATCGAATGCGAATGTTATATAAACTATTCGCACATTACTTTTTTGGACATCAAAGAATCGGATTTGCGATATTCTAAATCAGTTTAAGGTGGAGTTTTAAATAAACATAACCACTTAATACTCTTTCAAGTGGCATATGAATGTCTTGTTTATGGGACTGCGTATTTGTTTGGCTAGATTTGTGCCAATATTTATAACAAATCTGTTAAATGTATTTGCTGTGTCCATCATAACAGCCGTGATTTATTCATTACATTACAATGATTTTGAAAACGTTTCGTGTGTACGTGTTCTAGAAAGAACAGTATTTATAGTTCCCATATTTTAAGATTCATGACGCATTCGTTTGGCTGTATGTACACTTTTGCTTAAGAAAGACGTTTTACTTTGTCAATTACGGTGGCGTATTTAGGCCGGTCATTAGGCCGTGGCCCTTTGGCTCTGGGAAATAATTATTTCGTATATAACTAGCGCCCTTACATCGTAGCATAGCAAACTAATGGGTGAATAAGCTTGGCCCCGCCATTTGGCATCCCTTTTCGAAATCCTAAATACGCCACTCGGTCAGGTCAGGTCGAATAGGGGTAACCCGGAATAACCCGTGGCGCCTCTGGTGGATAATGTCATACTACATTTTGTTAATTTGTAAGAGAACGATTTGTCGACAAACTGTTTGCAGAACACCTGTGTATCCACAACAGTTATCTCGTGGACTGTGTCCCTACTTCGAACAGCGATGGGACTGATTGAGAGATGTTGCTTGCTGTTTTTTTTGTGTTAACAAACGTATATTTTTTCAATCTGCGTCACATCTGTTTAACAAACAAAGCGTGTACGACATTTACTGGGGATTAGTCCGCTTCAGTTTAAAACACATGTTCAGTAGCAATGCGAATATCAACAAGATTTAACAAGATTGAACAAGATTGCCATCTCGAACAACAAGTTCCAAATGGCAAGTGGACAAGGAAGCCATTGGCTTATCGAGAGTCCTACAATTTTCTCATCTATGTGTAGCCCGCCCTTATCAGATATCTGTCAATTCTATTTTTAAACATATTCACACTACTAGCATTAATACAATCATTTGGCTGTTGTTCCATTCATTTATCACCCTCTGTGAGAAAGAGTACTTTCTCATGTCCAACCTACACTGCTCCTTAACTAATGCTGCTTTGTGTCCTCTGGTTCTACTGCCGTCTTTAAGTTTGAAGAACATATTCCTATCAACATCCTCATAACCGTTCACTATTTTAAACACTTCTATTTGGTCTCCTCTTAGTCTCCTGGTCTCTAGTGTTGTCAAACTACATTGTAATAAGCGACTTTCGTAACTAAGGTCTCTTAATTCTGAAATCATCTTAGTTGCTCTTCGTTGTATTCTTTCTAGCTTATCTATGTCTTTTTTACGATATGGCCTCCATGCTTGAATACAATATTCCAAATGTGGTCTAACTATTGCTCTGTACAGGGGTACAATTATATGTTTCTCCTTATACGTGATAGTTCTCCTAATTAGCCCTAGAATTTGATTTCCTTTCGAAACAGCAAACCCACATTACTCTGAAACTTTCATGTCAGCATTAAATGTTACTCCTAAATCCTTTTCTTGTGTGGTTCTACCTAGTACAGCATCCCCCATTTTATATTCCTCGTCCATATTTCCATGTCCTATGTGTATACATTTACACTTCCCAAAATTGAATAACATTTGCCATTTTTCTGACCATTTAGCTAATTTTTCTAGATCATCCTGTAAACTTTGTTTATCTGTATCATTAGTAACCTTTCTGAATACTTTTGTGTCATCTGCAAATTTGAGTACTTTGCTAGATATGTCATCCTCCAAATCATTTATATATATATATTAAAAACAGTATAGGGCCTAACACTGATCCCTGTGGTACCCCACTCAAAACAGATTTCCAGTTTGAAATCTTACCATCTACTATTATTCTCTGTCTTCTGTGTGTAAGCCACTTTTCTATCCAGTTGATTACATCATTGCCTATACCATGGGCTTTTAATTTAAGTAACAGTCTTTGATGTGGCACTTTATCGAAAGCTTTCTGAAAATCTAAGTAGACAACATCCACTGGTGACCCGTCATCTACCCACTTTGTAATTTCTTCTAAAAAACATAAGAGATTGGTTAGACATGACCTTTCTTTTAGGAATCCATGTTGAGATGTATTTATTAATTTATGTTTTATGAGGAATTCCACCATGTGGTCTCTAATTAATGTTTCGAGTAATTTACATACAACTGATGTTAAACTCACTGGTCTGTAATTTTCTGGCTTCTTCCTCGATCCCTTCTTAAATAGCGGCGTAATGTTTGCTTCTTTCCATTCTGAAGGAACTATTCCTTCTTCTAGTGACAAGTTAAATAAGTTTGCAAGTGGTGTACTAATTTGATCAACAATTTCCTTTAGCAGTTTTAGTGGTATCCCATCAACTCCAGGTGATTTATTATCTTTCATCTTCTTAATTTTCTTTGCTATCATTTCAGGAGTTACAAATAACTGCCCTAAATGTTCTGATTTATTGCCCTCAAATTTACTCAATGGAACTGGAAGTGAACTGATATCTTCTGTGGTAAAAACTGAGCTGAAATACTCATTCAGGACCTCTGCCATTTGGAACCCATCTGAAATTTCATATGTAATTTCATATGTTTTCACTGTTGTTTTCCAGTGGTCCGACCTTATCTCGAACTTTCTGTTTACTCCTTACATAAGCATAGAAACTCTTGCTGTCATTTTTTATATTACCTGCCAATTTTTTTTCAAAGGTTCTTTTAGATTTTCTAATTTCAGTTGTAGCTAGGTTAAGTGCCTCTTTGTAGTTTGTGTAGTCTTCTGCATTTCCAGTGTGTTTATAGACCCTCCACAGCATCTGTTTGTGAGCAATTTTTCTAATAGCTTCTTTTGACAGGTGTTTTTTCCTGGATCTTTTCCCTTGTTTTCTTAATGGAATAAATTTCTCAATAATGCCCTCAATCTCATATTTTAAACAAGTCCAGCATTCTGTTGCTGTCTTGTTCTTCAGCAAGTTATTCCAATCTATATTTGCTAGATATGTTCTCATCACTTTATATTTGCCTTTGTTGAAGTTCCTCCTCCATTGTTTTTTATATGTATTCCCTGTTTTTACTTTTATATTAAAATGGATTTGGTTATGGTCACTTGAACCCAAGGATTCGTGTACTTTAACATTGTCAACTAATTCATTTTGAGAAGACAAATTTAAACACATTCCCTGGTTGGTTCCAAGACATGTTGAGTAAGGAAACAATCCTGTGTTAGAAGTAGAAACTGATGGTCGTCCACTCCAGCACTCTCTAATGATTCCCATTGTATATGGCCATGGTTAAAATCACCCATTATAACACATTCTCCCTTGCTCACCTCCCTTATCGCGTTTTGTAATTTTACATCTTCCTCTTGTCCTATGTTAGGACTACGATAAACTACTCCTGTTGTTAATGTTGAGTTCCTGGTAACTATGTTACACCAAATTGCTTCCACACTATCTGCTTCACTTTTCAGTGTAATTTCATATGCTTGGATAGAATCTTTAATATACAAAATTATTCCACCTCCCCTTCTTTCTCGTCTATCCTTCCTAAACATTACATAGCCTGTCAGTGCTAACTCAGCATCTACTATATCTTCATTTGCCCATGATTCTGTGATGCCTATTACATGAGGATCAATATCTGCTACCATAATGTCTAACTCACTTTTTTATTTACTATGCTCCTGGCATTTAAGCATACACATTTAAGTTCATTGTCTGATATTATTGGTGAACATTTCTTTGGATGTGTATTTGTAGTAGTACTCCTTTGAGGTTTCTCTGTCAGTTCCCCCTGCGCATCTAGTTTAAATAATCTATGGTACCTGTGCCCTCGTCGACAACTCTGACAAACTCACACGCAAGAACTGCAGCGCCCTTCCCTGTCAGATGAAGTCCATCTCGCATGAAAAAGTCACCTCTTCCCACAAAGTTTAACCACATGTCTACGAAGCCTACTCCCTCCTCCAATACATACCTTCTGTACCTGTATGTTGATCGCCATCCTTCTACAGTTCCTATATTCCTCACCCCTGCCTCCCATTATTGGTAATATCCCCGACAATACGATCAGCCCAACTCGTGCCTCTTTAAGTGTCTTGACCAACCTCCTGTACTTACCAATGATGGCTGACGTTCCCTCCTTATCTGCATTGTTCGTTCCCACATGCACGAGAACAGCACCTCCCGTGCCACCACCCATGACCTGTCCTGCCTTCTCTGCTATATCCTCTACTTTTGCCCCTGGTAGGCATACTGTTATGTCATCTCCTCTATTTACAATTTTATCCACTTTCATAATGATGGAATCCCCCATAAATACCCGGGCTTTCCTCGCTTTCCCGTGTGATACTACATCAGCAAAGCTCCTTTCCTGTTGCACACTACTAGTATGCCCCCTTTCTCTCATATCATCAACCTTTACTGTCTTACCACCTGGCAATCCCTCTCCACTCACCCGCTTACCTCTCTTTTGTTGCATTCTCTGCCTTCTGTCATCTTTCTTCTTCTTACCAGCTTTCTCCCTCACATTGCCACTGCTCTCCTTGTTCTCCTCACCTCTGCTCTCCTCGGTCTCACCACCTCTGCTCTCCTCAGTCTCACCACCTCTGCTCTCCTCGGTCTCACCACCTCTGCTCTCATCATTCTCACCACCTCTGCTCACTTCTGTCTCACCCTGCCATGTCATCATCAAAATCATATGCCTTAGCTCAATCACCTGCTCCTGCAGATATTTCACTGTCGTACACCCCCTACACACGAAATGGAAATCATCCGCCTGCACCTCCGCCCACGAATTTACACACCCGGACTTTGCAAAGTCTATCCAGCTGTCGCAGCTAGAACATATCAAATTACGTTTTGCCTTTACTTGGCGTTGGACGGCGCCATGTTAGAAATTAAATTTGTATTTGTTTATAATCCGTTTATAATCAATTTATACTAGGTAGTCTTCACAAAGATTGTTTTTGTGTTGTAATACACACTTTATAGTATGTTACTTATGTCTGAATTAAATTTACAGCTACTGCCTTGCAACTTACTTTCTATGTAACAGCTGACTAACAAAACGTAATATCGCTCGCGCTAACGAAATTTCAGTGACCTTAATTTAAATAACACTGAATTATTACCTACGGCTAACGTTTAACAATAAATGTTGCTAAAACAAAATATTCAGGTTTTCAATATATAATATGTACTAAATTATTTACAATGATATTATGTCTCGTATTATGTACCCAATCAACTGAAAACAACAGCCCTTAATTATCGCTCGCGCTACCGAGTCCTCGGAGACCTACGATATAAACTACCCTAAATTACTCCTATAGCTAAATTTTAACAGCAACCATTGACTAAACAAGGACTCTTGTAAGTTT
Source organism: Lamellibrachia satsuma (assembly GCA_033239005.1). Taxonomy (NCBI): domain Eukaryota; kingdom Metazoa; phylum Annelida; class Polychaeta; order Sabellida; family Siboglinidae; genus Lamellibrachia; species Lamellibrachia satsuma. The sequence goes on from BSQZ01000028.1 coordinate 1,819,502, forward strand.
ATGTTTAATATACACGCAATAATAATACTTATCCGATCAATATTCCACGCTTTAGACAAATATAAAATCCACCAAATTCAATCCCGTGTTCTCCTCAAGATTTTCCCAATATGCAACAGAAACATGTACAGGATAAAACTGTACTGATGAACAGTTCGTGTTTTAATTCCTATCAGCTAGTTTCGTATTTAGGATATCGAAGGGGGGGGGCAATTGAATGCCAAGCCTTGTCACCCATTAATGTGCCAAGCCTCCCTCTAGTGGCACAACAGGTTAGTCAAGGAAATAATCACATTACAAACATAAGACAATGCCCCATACATACGTCATTGCCAACAAACAAAGGACATAGGGAAACATAACCGCACGAACATTTCTTGAAAGTAAACAGGAAAATCTTACATCCATTGTGGCTACCATCGTGAAACAAGTTGATGCCAAGTACAGACAACGAGAAAACACGTAGACCCTAATGTTTGAATCCTAAGAAAACAAAGAGGCTGCACACTAATGATATAACAATGATGTGTAGGCAAGAACAAAATGGGTCCTACACAAGTTAAGGATTACAAATTTAGACCCTCTCTTGGAAGCTTTTTCACGCAGCCCTTTCCCGATTCCCTGCCAAACGCCATGGCTATTAAAGGTCCTTCCTCAATACAATTAGTTATGCTAGTCTCGATTTAGAATCATTTTGCAAAGAGTGAAACCAATAATTTATAATGTCTAGAACGTCTAGAACCTCAACAACGACATGCACCACCCGATCTAATATCAAAGATAATTATTCCTCTTGTTCCGCGATAGGACTGGGCTCTTCGCGAGCGTATTTAGCCATGTATAGGTACTTCTAGTGTGTCCACGAAAGGTTACATATTTACCCCCTGTGTGGGATATTTTACTTCTCCTAGATTAGACACCAGTTGAAGAGACCAGCGGCTTTTAATATATCTGAAAGACACGGACAAAGAGGGGTGAACGAAATTTCGAAATATCAAATGGTGGACTTAAACCCAGGTCCTCGCGATCGACAGTCCGGCCTTCTAACGTCGAGCCACCTTCGTTGTCCGAAGATTAACAAAGCACACACTCTCTAAATCGACTGTACATGTCACCTAAACGATTCACGCACTATAGCCTCGAGCAACAATGAACCTGATTCGCGATAGGCTAAGTTAATTGAAGAGGGAGATTTAATCAACAAGTGTCCTTCCTTGAATTGATACAAATCTGGTAGCACAACACTGTCCAGGCACCACACAAACAGGAAGACGATAACGGCACCATCAGGAAGTCTTCCTATAGAGTACAACGTTCAAAAAGTCACACAAACACCACACGAACCAAGACGATCCATTAGATAACATCCGGTTTGGCATAAACTTAGAAGTGCGCTGTTTTTGCTCGCAACTTTTAAAACGGCCTGGTTAATTTTCACTTGGCGAGACCGTGGAGTGATCAACGTATTATAGTATTAAGTCTGCTTCCACGATTTAACTTAGGGTTGGGTATTGCCAAACATTTTGGATCGCGATATATCGCGGTACAGAGGACCGCATCGCGATTCGTATCGCAATGTATTGTGTTTTGATAAAGTTATAAGATGGCTTAACATGTTGGGCTATACTGTATTTTAGCATATCTGATTGATATTTATATTAAATAATAACTGTTGAACTATTTATTGTTGATTTTTGAAACATAGTTAGCAGGAATTGTAAATATAAAAAATACAAACACTATTTAATTATATGCATTGCATTAAATACATAAACAAAAAAGGCACCATGTCCGGTATATATGAACTTAAACTAAAATAAATTTCTCAAACCTGAACCATGAACAATTAATAAGACTAAAGATTATAGTGACTGGATCTGGTTCAGTCAAAACTCATAATTACTCTTTAAGCTCACTTTTGACAAGTTGGAAATGCAAAAATAAAACCATTGCATACAATGGGAGGTGGAAGGCGTATCGCGATACATATATCGCCGAAGAAGTACCGCAGTATACAGGTATGCCGGTAACATTGCATACAATGGGAGGTGGAAGGCGTATCGCGATACATATATCGCCGAAGAAGTACCGCAATATACAGGTATGCCGGTAACATTGCGTAACACTATTTAGCTACCTACTGTGTTATATAAATGGGTCTTGCAATATAACGTTGAATGCCGATTGACTAACAAGTGTGTTGTGTGTTTCAAAAAGTATGCAACAGAACAAAAATTGCGAGTAAAAACGTCCACCAGGTGACATTGTTTATCAGGGACGGTTCATCATTGCTAGCTTTTATGTGTAATCCAAGTGTATATTTCACGTCTAACTAGAAGAAGGGACACATTGTTTTCGGCATTTTGCCATAACGTTTTTTGTATTCTTCCATTACGCCAGATACTACGCCAATCGGTGTATTAAGCCAAACGGTACAGTTGAATGTACATGAAATGCGTCCACTTTCACCGCGGTATATATTTAGCTATGCTGACTGACGCAAGATTCAAACACCAATATAATTTACATAACAGTTTATTAGTATGCTGGATTTGGAAGTTATTTGTCCGCCCGTCTCCGCATAAAACCCTCCCCAGGCGGCAAACAAAGCAAGAACGACCATCCGATCACTAAATAAATGTTTCCAGTACTTCGACACAACAACGTTCTGATGGTATGTACAATTTACGACATATCCCAGCTGGAATAGTGCGTACGAGCAGGTTTTCCTTTCCTGATCAAAGATATATAGCGACTGTACAAAGCACAGCCAAAAAGCTAGTCCACGGACTCAAGTACAGATCATACGACGAAAGGCGGCAGATTCTAGGACTGTGCTCACTAGAACAAACACGCCTAGCCGGATTCCTTATATAAACCTTCAAAAATACCACCAGGGAGGCAGAACATCGAGAGCAAACAATTCTTCAGTACTAGTGTATCGAAGCAAACTCCAGTTGCACAAACACGTCTTCAGCCAGAGAATTGTCCATTCCTGGAACGAACTCCCCCAGCATATGTTAGACGCACTGAATGTAAATACCTTCAAGAGCACACTTGACCGCCTATGACATGACATGGACATTAAATTAGGCCACCAGGCTTATTTTTGCCCATTAGGTCTAAGTGTAACTGTAAAGTCAAGTGTATAGTATTTCGTGCACTCATCCACTAGGGAGTTATATAAACACGTAGCTATACATCAACGTTTATCTTGTTTATGATACTGTTTGTGTTCGTTGTACTGCATCCGTTCTCTCTTTTTTGAGTTGGTTTACGACACATATTTACAAATACAACCCGCGTGGACACAGTATAAAAGCGACAAGCTACAACGTTCAGCGCTCACATCTTTCACTCGGTGTCGTAGCTGTCCACAGTCGACCACTGATACCGAGACAACACTAGAGGTAACGTAATTATATGTGTTTTCTCTCTCTCTCTCTCTCTCTCTCTATCTATCTCTCTCTCTCTCTTGTCTCTCTCTTGCGCTTTCTCTCTCTCTCTCTCTCTCTCTCTCTCTCTCTCTCTCTCTCTCTCTCTCTCTCTTGTTCTCTCTCTCCTGTCTCTCTCTTGCTTTCTCTCTCTCTCTCTCTACTGTATCTCCCCCCTCTCTCTCATGTCTCTCCCTCTCTCTCTCTATTGTGTCTCCCCCTCTCTCTCTCCTGCCTCTCCCTCTCTCTCTCTCTCTCTCTCTCTCTCTCCATCTCTCTCTCCTGTATCTCCATCTCTCTCTTGTATCTCTCTTGCTCTCTCTCTGTCTGTCTTGCTCTCTCTCTCTCTCTCTCCCTCTCTTTCTCTCTGTCTGTCCTGCGCTCTCTCTCTCTCTCTCTTGCTCTCTCTCTCTCTCTCTTGCTCTCTCTCTCTCTCCTGTCTCTCTCTTGCTCTCTCTCTCTACTGTATCTCCCCCCCTCTCTCTCTCTCTCTCTCAAGTCCCTCACTCTCTCTCCTGTCTCTCACCCCCTCTCTCTCTATTGTCCCTCCCTCTCTCTCCTATATCTCCCCCCCCTCTCTCTCTCTCTTCATCTCTCTCTCTCATGTCTCTCCCTCTCTCTCTTGTCTCTCTCTCTCATATCTCTCCCTCTCTCTCTCTCCTGTCTCTCCCCATCTCTCTCTCTCTCTCTCTCTCCATCTCTCTCTCTCCTGTCTCTCTCTCTCTCTCTCTCTCTCTTTCTCTCATGTCTCCTGTCTCTCCCTCTCTCTCTGCTCTCTCTTATTTTTGCACTGTTATTAGGCAAAAACATAATTCATTTGTTTACTTTGTATATGTTGTACAGACATTCAAATGCGACGTTCTTTACATTTACTGTAAACCATCCTAATGTTCTTTCATCATTCAATCATTTTGTAATATTGTTTTGTACAAATAGTCTTTCATTCGCCCGTGTATTCAATAAATTTCAAAATGACACACGAATTAAATATCATTTATTTTTTTCAGAAAAGAGGCACACGTAAACATGAATACGTCATTTGCAGCGTTTGCGTTGATTGTGTTGTTGGTCGTCATCAGTGGCGCGCAGGCTTCAGGTAAGGCGTATATTTACCCCCGGGGCAAAACGTACAACACCAATCTCTGCAAAAACACTTTTATTGGAACAATCAACGAACCACATGATGCTTATCCAGTTTGGTGACGTTCATTTTGAGCAGAAACAGCTCGCTAAGAAGTTTAGTTGTTTGTATACATTATTATTATTATTACAGATTCAACAGCTCCAAACAGTATAATCACGTAATAATGTGGTATACGTTATTTTTGTAATTCCACAATTGTAAATCACAATGGGAGTACTTGTTTCAACTAATCCGTTTAATACTTGTACCGCACACACACACACACACACACACACACACACACACACACACACACACACACACACACACACACACACACACACACACACACACACACACACACACACACACACACACACACACACACACACACACACACACACACACACACACACACACACACACACACACACACACACACACACACACACACACACACACACACACACACACACACACACACACACACACACACACACACACACACACACACACACACACACACACACACACACACACACACACACACACACACACACACACACACACACACACACACACACACACACACACACACACACACACACACACACACACACACACACACACACACACACACACACACACACACACACACACACACTTTTACGCTTCAAATAGACTATATAAATATTGAAATGTAGATGAATTTAACTTCTTAGGATTGACCTTGAACACAAACCTAAACTGGAGAAAACACATTGAAAAAGTATCATATACCAATTCAATGTGGGGTAAAGCAGCTCACACAATTGTAAATCACAATGGGAGTACTTGTTTCAACTAATCCGTTTAATACTTGTACAGATATATATATATATATATATATATATATATATATATATATATATATATATATATATATATATATATATATATATATATATATATATATCAAATATTAGTAAAAATATCATTTGATAATTTTGTTTACCATATGTTTAATTTGAATGTTTCTTGTCGAATATTATATTTATATCGTAAGTAAATTGTGATTTTCGTAGCTGCGCAAATTCGAAAGTCGTTCGAGAATACGAACTTAAGAAATTTCGTGGCTAAATTTCCTCGAAAATACGGGCCCAGACCTTTAAAGAATGGAGCGAATAAAGTCATTCTTAATAAATTGACATCATGTGAATATCGGTCCAATATTTTGTATAATAATGCAAACAAATATTTGCTTCTACTATCGATGCAACCACGTTTTCTCTACCTACTTATGCAACATTAAATTATGTTTAATGTAATCCTCGAGGTAGAAGGAACAAAGTTGTAATCTACATGTTTCCCCTTTTATAACACTCCGAGAAAACATCTTCGCCACCCAGAGGAACCTCACTTAATTGTGGACAATCTGCGGCATCATTTACATCGATATGTATGAACAGGGTTTGTCTAAGGTAGAGCTCACACGGGCAATGTGACGTTTCATACGCGCATCGTTTTTGACAACTGGATTTATGTGGCGCGTAGCTTTCACCAAGATGAGTATATCCCAACAACCGTTGAATTTGTGAAAATTTGTGTGGTACAATTATTGTATTTTCAAATCACGAAGCGAACTTTAGGGAATATTGACCAAAAACAAATGCCAACTTCACCATGCAGTGCAAAATAAATTCCAATGCCATTACCATCAATCAACAGAAACAAATGTAGCCATGTTTGTTAGTTTTGTTCCACGAAAACAATTACCCAAGTATGAAAACATAAAAATCGTAATTTTCAAGATGGCTACCAATTGGGTTTTGTGAATTGTCAATGGAATATTTTGGTTTCAAGTCAAAATATATTAAAACAAATCAACATATGAAACATTGCTTTCACGCTGTGTGCTTAGCAATATGATCATGCTAACAAAAATACGATTTAAATGAATATCAAACTGATGACAGACGATGCCACGATAAACGACAGGGCGGGGCACACACATTACTATGCTGAAATTGCGGTGGCACGTGGTTGCCTCGTTGTCGCATCGCGTTGTGTTCGAGAATCCATTCGGGTTATAAATACCTGGATTGCAGCAAGTAAAACCAACGGTCGCCAGGCTGGCTGGTTGCTTCAGACAAATACAGGGTTCGGCGTTTTGCATGATCTGCTCGGGACGTTTTAAAACTAATTATTATCATTGTTAGTCTACATATAACATTGTTCTTTTCTTAATTTAGATTTAATAAAATTTTACATTAAAATTGAAGATTCAAAAACACCTCATACGGGCAGAGCAGGTCTTTCATACTTTCAATTTGCACGTATGAGAGGCTTTACAAAACATACGTATGAATATGGATTTAGTATTTTAATTACAATTATTGGATTTTAACGGTCTCTTTCTTGTTTACTGAATAACAATAGACATGTCTTGTGTTTTTGACAGTTTCCGGCGCTTTTGTTCTTGTAAGCATTCATATATTGAATCAATCATTCAATCAATCAATTAATATTGACTAAATCGATTAAAACCTGTTTTCGCCGTATATACCACCACGTGGCGTAAGAAATGCAACACTGCATACGTTAATCGTGTAAAGTTGTCTTTTTTCTCTGACAGATATCAAATGCACCAACCGGGGAGGTTACTGCCAGGACAACAGGAACCATTGTGCGGGTCCATACGAGAGGAATCTCTGCGACGGAAACTACCGCAGACAGTGTTGCTTTGAATAGGTGGATCAGACAGACCTATAGTGTCCCGGACCGATTTTGTTGTATTCTGTGACACAGCAATTTTGCATCAATAAATGTGTTTGCAATGATGCCATGAAACGTGGTCTTGTTGTTAATTGGTCTTTAATAGTTTTTAGTTTTAATGAAGGTTCACGCTGTTCTGTATGTGTGACCAAGGGGCCATTGGGCCATCGCCCCCACCCCTCCAACAACAGGAGCTTTTGGTAAATCTCAAAGTGTCGTTGTCGTCGGAGCAGGAACAGCAAATGGAAGATGACACACTTGCAGAGCAAAGAAGAAGGATTGAATGTCACACACGCATGCACGCACGCACACACGCACGCAAACACGAACGAAGGAACGAACGAAGGTGCATTAGTCTGGCCGAAACGCTATTAAACGACATTTTTACAGTTTTTTTCGATGCTAATGTGTTCTTTGCATCACTCCCCATCGGATCAGGTGCAAAATATACGTATATTTGTAAAACATATTATGTTTTTGCGCATCTTAGTGCCCAAAACAACGCTTCACCGGCAATAGCCGGTGTTGTTAATACGGCGATCATCCGAAATGTGCTGTAAAGATATCACGGTGGCATCAGAACCGGAAAGGCGATTTCACTGACAAATATGTCATACCGTAGAATAGATAAGAAAAGAAGAATAGAAGAAAAAGTGCAATTTAATGTTAAAAAAATAGAAAATTAACCTTGAAAAGAACCCAAAAATCGAACCGGAAAGGTGATTTCACTGACAAATATCTTGTACGCAGTCTAAGGAAAGACAAAAACATAGAGTGAATTTAATTTTGAAACACCTAAAAAATCCACCGACAAATATGTCTAAAAAAATATAATATAGAAAAACAAAGACATCGCTCATATATCAAAGTATAATTAATAATTCACACATCGTGCAAACATTTTAAAAACTTACTAATAAACAAGTGTCTTGCTTGCCCAAATCACACAATTCATTAATACACAATTCTTCAGGGGACAGTCAGGGCAAAAGAATGACGCCGACATTACTAAGCGCGCACACACACACACAAATGTATAATTATATATATATATATATATATATATATATATATATATATATATATATATATATATATATATAATAAAGTATATATATATATATATATATATATATATATATATATATATATATATATAAAAGTATATATATATATATATATATATATATATATATATATATATATATATATATATATATATATATTAATTTCAGAGGGTTATAGTTGTATATGTTAGCATTTGGGACAATTGGCCAGTTTAGTAAATAAACCGGTAGATTTTTTTGTGTGTATGCATATAAGGTATAATTGTAGTTCTTCTAACTTTAATATATATTCTACTTTTAATAAGTTATGCTAGCATTTCAGTGTGTGCATTATATCTGCTTAGGGTTATTATTCCCACTACTTTTTTATTCTGATTATTCTATTTCCCTGATATCCCTATGCTACAATGCTATAATCAGTGTGTAGCAATATTAATGATTCATATAACATAGCTTTTATTTGTATAGGTAATAAGTGTTTTAATCTATTCAATATGCCAATTATTTTGGAACACTTATTTGATATTTTTCAATGTGTTTTTTCCAATTTAGGTTTGTGTCCAAGGTCAATCCTAAGAAGTTAAATTCATTTACATTTCAATATTTATATAGTCTATTTGAAGCGTAAGAGTCTCTGTACGTTTATTGGGCATATGAAAGATCATGTGTTTTGATTTGTTTTTATTTAGCGATATTTTATTAATGTTTAGCCATTCATTTACTTTAAAGAGTTCTTCATTTATTACGAATTGTATGTTTTTATTGTGTGTTTGTGTGTTTGTGTTTGTGTGTGTATGTATGTGTGTGTGTGTGTGTGTGTGTGTGTGGGTGTGTGTGTGTGTGTGTGTGTGTGTGTGTGTGTGTGTATGTGTGTGTGTGTGTGTGTGTGTGTGTGTGTGTGTGTGTGTGTGTGTGTGTGTGTGTGTGTGTTGTCATTTAAATATTTTAAAGAGCTAGATAATGTAGTATCATGGGCATGTTTGGACCGTATCATGAGGAACATTTTCCTCATGATATAGTCAAAACATTAGTAATGTCAAAAATATACACTTCGGTGTCCTGCTTTTGCCCTGGCTGACCCCTGAAGAATTATTTCTTACTGAATTGTGTGATTTGGGCAAGCAAGACACTTGCTTATGGGTAAGATTTAAATATATTTGCACGATATTAAAGATTATATAAGATATTTGTCCGTGAAATCACCTATCCTGTTCGATTTTTTAAGGGCATTTTAACATTAAATTATCGATTTTTTAAAACAGTTTTTCGTAACATTAAATTGCACTTTTTCTTCTATTTTTCGTCTTTCCTTATACTGCGGTATGAAATATTTGTCAGTGAAATCGCCTTTCCGGTTCTGATGCTACCGTGATATTGTTACACCAAATTTCGGATGATCGCCATATTAACAACACGGGATATTGCCGGTATAGCGGCAGTAAACGGGCACTAAAAGTGGGCAAAAAATATTTTTTACAAATATACGTCCATTTTATACCTGATCCGATGTCGTTTAATAGCGTTATTAATTTCTGCCAGGCCAATGCACCTTTACCGCAGGAGTTATAATTTTTTTTGGAATGGACCATTTATTTATTTAGACTGCAGCAGCGATACTTACTGATGATTCGTTTACATGCATCTGTGATGATTTGCATATTATTAATGTAAAATAATTTTTTTTCACCTGAATTTACATTGTTTATTTTACCACGAACGCACGTATGCACGCACGCACGCACGCACGCACGCACGCACGCACGCACGCACGCACGCACGCACGCACGCACGCACGCACGCACGCACGCACGCACGCACGCACGCACGCACGCACGCACGCACGCACGCACGCACGCGCGCACGTATTGATATTTCATCTGCGAGAATATGCTTAACATGAGGACAGCCATTACTATAAAATCCTAATGTTATCTGTGTACAAATAACTTTTTATGCGAATGGCATAATTAGTATCACCATGCTTTGCACACAGGTAAATTGTAGTTACAATTGTTGTGTAGATGGTTCAAATTTTACAAGGTTTATGCGATTATTGGTTTTAACTAATTGAAATTATTTAGTCACCAATGCTTGACATTACAAACCTAGAAGTGTGGGTTGAAGTAAGTGTACAGTGGATTTTTCTTTTCATATTAGTTCACGTAAGGAAACTGAACTGTTGCCAAATGTATTACCTTGTCTAATGACACTTACGACAGCATCACTGACACTGACAAATGAATTAGTACAGTATAATACTATTCACGTGAGTTTGGAACATAAACATTACAATGCGTTAGTCTTAGATATATTATATCTAAGATTAACGCATGAAAAGTGGAAGGCAATTTAAGGACTAGCAACAAACAAATCAAGATAAAACTACATACAACTGATACAAGTATGCCTCACTTACACTTCGCTTCACGTCCTTCACGTAAATTAAATGTAAATACACTGACCAACAACTGGTTTCTACTATACTAACCCAGATAGATGGTGATAATGACAAGAGGCAGCTCATAACAACATGTCATGAAACCAACAACAGTTTGTCATAGTACATTAGCAATATTACTGTTACTATTTTATTACTTCAATAGATGTTTTTTGTAGATTTGCCTTAAGAAGCAATGCGAGCTACGCAAGTTGTCAACTAGCAATTGATTTGGACTAAATTGGCTAGCAGCAGTGGTTTACATTTCCGTTGGTTGTAACAATTCAGAGCTGCATCCGCCTGACAGCTTGCTGTGGCCGCTGATGCTCGATAAAGCGGAGACTGCCAATGCAGATTGGGGAATTTGTGATGGCTGCATTGGTGTCAAGCTGATAGGATATTCGTGTTGAAACAGTCAAATGAAAACAGGCCCTCAAATGTGGAACGACTTGCCCTAATGTGTTAGTTTGGCAGCAACTGTAAGGACATTTAGAAAAGAATCAAAACACTTATTCCGTGGTCACTGGCACTGCAAGGCATCATATAAACACCTCTTTCCTCACGATTTTGCGTTTACTGTTTCTTCGATTTAAACCGCAAATCTAAAGTCAAATACACTGACCCACGACAGACCGATTTTGAGATTGCCTAACCCTTTTGATTTAATATGCATGTGACCTTGGGTTAACGAGGATTTAGGCACGATATAAGTTGTCTTGTTATTACGGGCTATCCATGAAGTATGTTTGTCGTTTTCTGTGTTACCGTCACCCCATTGTAAAGCTTAACAGCTCTGGTGTGTACCCTCCCTAAAACCTTGACCTGGGAGTTTTTCTCTATATTGACACACTCGTGACACTAAAACTTAGTGAAATACACACACTAGCAGAATCAGCCGTATGCATAGCCAACAATACATGTTATCAGTCAGATATCAGTAGCCAGACGAACCAAAACGTTTTCATTATGCATTGTTACACAACTTTCACCAAGACACCATTCACCTCCATGTAACGCTTGGTATCACTTACCCAGACACCACCCATCACAATGTAACGCTTTCTATCGCTTACACAGACACCACCCACCTCCATGTAAGGCTTTGTATCAATTACCAAAACACCACCCACCTCCATGCAACTCTTTGTATCGTTTACCCAGATACCACCCACCTCCATGTAAAGCTTTGCATCGCTTACCCATACACAACCCACCTCCATGTAACGCTTTGTATCACTTACCAAAACACCACCCACCTCCATGTAAAGTTTTGCATCGTTTACCCAGCTACCACCCACCTCCATGGAAAGTTTTGTATCAATTACCCATACACCACCCACCTCCATGTAAAGCTTTGCATCGTTTACCCAGATACCACCCACCTCCATGTAAAGCTTTGCATCGCTTACCCAAGCACAACATACCTCCATGTAACGCTTTGTATCGTTCACCCAGATACGACCAACCTCCATGTAAAGCTTTGCATCGTTTACCCAGATACCACCCACCTCCATGTAAAGCTTTGTATCAATTACCCAGACAACACCCACCTCCATGTAAAGCTTTGCATCGCTTACCCATACATCAGTCACCTCCATGTAACGCTTTGTATCGCTTTCCCAGATACCACCCACCTCCATGTAACGCTTTGTATCACTTACCAAAACACCACCCACCTCCATGTAAAGTTTTGCATCGTTTACCCAGATACCACCCACCTCCATGTAAAGCTTTGTATCAATTACCCAGACAACACCCACCTCCATGTAACTCTTTGTATCGCTTACCCAGACATCACCCACCTCCATGTAACTATTTGCATCGCTTACCCAGATACCACACACCTCCATGTAACGCTTTGTATCAATTACCCAGACAACACCCACCTCCATGTAAAGCTTTTCATCGCTTACCCAGACATCACTCACCTCCATGTAACGCTTTGTATCGCTTACCCAGATACCACCCACCTCCATGTAACGCTTTGTATCAATTACCCAGACAACACCCACCTCCATGTAAAGCTTTGCATCGCTTACCCAGACATCACTCACCTCCATGTAACGCTTTGTATCGCTTATCCAGATACCACCCACCTCCATGTAACGCTTTGTATCACTTACCAAAACACCACCCACCTCCATGTAAAGTTTTGCATCGTTTACCCAGATACCACCCACCTCCATGTAAAGCTTTGTATCAATTACCCAGACAACACCCACCTCCATGTAACTCTTTGTATCGCTTACCCAGACATCACCCACCTCCATGTAACTATTTGCATCGCTTACCCAGATACCACCCACCTCCATGTAACGCTTTGTATCAATTACCCAGACAACACCCACCTCCATGTAAAGCTTTTCATCGCTTACCCAGACATCACTCACCTCCATGTAACGCTTTGTATCAATTACCCAGACAACACCCACCTCCATGTAACGCTTTGTATCAATTACCCAGACAACACCCACCTCCATGTAAAGCTTTGCATCGCTTACCCAGACATCACCCACCTCCATGTAACGCTTCGTATCGCTTACTCAGATACCACCCACCTCCATGTAACGCTTTGTATCAATTACCCAGACAACACCCACCTCCATGTATAGCTTTGTATCGCTTACCCAGACATCACCCACCTCCATGTAACGTTTCGTATCGCTTACCCAGACACCACACACCTTCAATGAACGCTTTGTATCACTTACCCAGACAACAGACACCTCCATGTAACGCTTTGTGTCACTTACCCAGACACCACCCACCTCCATGTAACCCTTCATGTCGCTTACCCCGACATCACGACCCCTCCTCAACTTTACCTTTGCCACTTTGTCTTTGACGTATTTAATTGTTATTGTATAGGATGTCACCTTCACCTTATTAGGCTTATCGTAATATACAACTCACACTACATCGACGTGACTAAGGCGTGCACAATTATTTAGTTTTCGAATACAGCATAATTTTTAGCTGCTTTGGTTTCGCTCCACGTAGGAAGCGAAAGTTTTCTAGCTGGCAGGGTCTCGTGCATCAAGTGGCGTGCCGCGCGTCCCATGACAGATAATCGCGTAAAGTAATCGTGTAAGGATAAGCAATGTGCATAACACTCAAAATCGTGGATACATCAAACCGGTAAACAGCAAGCGGGGTCAAGGCCGTTGGGACGTGGGCGTGACCCATCGTCTTCCCGATCACGTGACAGAGTGAAGAGTTTTATTCTAATGAAAAGTTAGCCAGTTTTCGAATGGATGCTTGAACGCGCATCACAGTGAAACCAATGACATTTTTGGGGCTTTTGCACCTAGTAATCAAGAATATCACGGAAGTGGTTAACTAAAATTTAATATACCTCATTGAACACCGAACATCTGTTTTACACGGGCAACTCCATATATGCTCAGACGTCTAGAGTGCTGACTAGGTTTCCCACAACTCCAACGTAGATTACTTGCCAATCAGTTTGGAGATGCTGTTTGCGTCTAAAATCAACTTATTTGGCAAGATAGTCAATTCATTCATTATTTACTAACCTACTCGCGTTTCGATTGGACAGTTCTCTTGATTGAGTGTTTGCGTTGTGTCGAAGCCTTCGGCTCCAGGCTTTGACGTTCTCCGTCGCCGACGTTTTGAAGGATCTTGACCCATTAGTTTATGAAAATATATCAACTTCGAAACACGACTCTTCAAAATGGGCCTAACAAAATATAACATTTCGCGTTGGGCTTCCAACCAGCCCGCCTACAATTGTGAATCCATTGCTTCACTACTGTCTGTTTTTCAGAGGAAATCGATGAATCATGTTTACATCCGCATGCTGCAAAGTACGGCATTGTAAAAGAGTTTGTGCTGTGTGTAAATATAATATAAAAGCAAATAAAATATTATAGTAATATTTGGTGTTGTCAAAGGCTTTGTTCTGCAACATGTTGATGGTTGGATATATATCAGCTTGATTCTTCTGATAATCATTCTGTAAGATTTGTTGTTTTGCATTCATATATATATATATATATATATATATATATATATATATATATATATATATATATATATATATATATATATATATATATATATATATACCATTATATTGAGCCATGACACCAAACAGCTTCCCTGATGTAACAAGGACCGTCATGTTTTCCCAAGAAAATCTCTCCAACGAGTTCGTCAATAAAGAGTCAAATTCTGCCAGTGTTTATGAATTTTTCGAATCCATTTTGAGCTTATGATGATGTTAACTGTAATAGTATAAAAACAAATAGTCCAGTCAATCTAGGCCAAAAAGTCACCTAAGCTAGACAAAATTGCAAAAGATACGGGATTTGTTTGCACAACGGATTGACATTCTAATCAGTTAACATGTACTTCAACGATTGAGTGCAAACATATTGTTCGAAAAGTTATTTTTAGTGAAATGTGTACGGTTATTGCACGGCTGAGACACACAAATATGACAGTACATGAAATCGCATTTCTTTTCTGCATTACGTATAAGGGATGTCTCTATTATTTGTAAGCAATCGGCGACATATTGTGATTCTTCGCCAGGCGGGGAGCAGAGGCATCAATGAAGTTCTCTTTCGAAAGACACTACAACTCGTTTCATGTGCCGATATTGACATCCAAGCGAGTGAGACATGTCGAGTTATTATGCGTAACATCCGTATCCACTGTACCATGTGCGTGATCGTCGTCTACTGGTTGCCAACGCCCGACTTCCGAGCCTTCCTGGATGTTGTTGGGAAGATGTTGCTCAACGACGGGGCCCACCCTACTGAGACTGTCGTGTGTTGTAACTAACAATCAGGCTTAACAGTTCATCGACAAATATATACGGGCCGGCGCAACACTTTCCTGAAATCACCGAGAAAGGCACGCTCTGAACACTATCGGGCAGAAATCGAGAAAGCTGGCGGCAACATGCGCCTGATCTACGAGATCGCAAATCACTTCTCGGTCGAGGCGTAGACCGGCCCCTACCCGAAGGGTCAGACGTAACCCACGCGGCACTTGCTACCTTATTCCAGCGAAGCTTCTCAGACAAAGTGGATGCGCTATGTCGTAACCGGTCTCAGCAGCCAGCCGCTGACATAACGACATATGTGACTGCTCGTTTAGATTTCTTTGAACATGCGTTGCCATCGGATGTGAAACGGATAGTGCTGGCATCTGCTGTGAAGTCGTGTGAACTGTATCCACTCCCAACATCGCTCCTGAAGTGTCATATTGATTTTCTGTCTCCGGTCCTGGTCCGTATCACCAATGCCTCGCTATCGTCTTCTGTGGTTCCTCCATCAATGAAGCACGCTGTTATAACACCAATACTAAAGAAGCGAAGCTCTGACATCAACGTACTCACCAACTACCGCCCAATCTCTAATATCACGTTTGTGGCGAAGATAACTGAGCGCTTATTTGCGCAACAACTGCAACACTTCATGGACGAGAACGGTATTTACAGAGTTTACCAAAGTGCTTACCGTCCCCATCATAGTGCCGAGACCGCGTGTTTGCGTATCCATAGCGACGTGGCACAGTCCATAGATAGTCGCCGGGGTTTACTTCTGGTGTTGTTAGACCTCACTGCGGCATTCAACACCATCGACCACACCATACTGCTGCGACGATTGCGTGGCTACAGATTATCAGGCGACGTCCATGCCTGGCTGACATCGTATTTGCATAATCGAATAAATGTGGTGCGCGTAAAAAGTAGCGTGCGGAACTTAATAACATTACGACAAGAGTACCACAAGGGTCGGTTCTTGGACCGATACTTTTTAATGCGTACATTGCTCCTTTGGCGAAACAATTACACCAGCACAACATGCACCACCACCTGTATGCCGACGACACCCAATTGTACGTCACTTTCCCACCAACGGACCACATGCAAGCTATCGCTATGGAGGAAGTGAAAACATGGCTCTGTGACAACGGACACGTCATGAATGAGAACAAATCAGAAGCCGTTGTTATCCGTTCACCAAGTCTGCGTACTCCTATTACGTTTAACCGCGTCAACATTTGTGACCAATTCGTTGACACATCCGCTGTTATCCGAGATCTCGGATTCGTCATTGACACGCATCTGTCGATAGCATGTCAAGTATCGAACATATGTCGCCTATTATCATCTGTCTCGAATTGCTAAGATACGAGACTCTCTCACCACCAGTGTATGCAAACGTTTGATCCACAGACTGGTAACGTCACGGCTTGACTATGGCAATGCGATGCTATTTGGAATAACCGATCGCGTCCTGCACCGTCTGGAAATGTTTCAGCGGTCAGCGGCTCGCATTGTCATGCAGATTCGACGGGGTGATCGGCAGTCCATGACAACAATACTGCGGCAACTACACTGGCTGCCCATTAAGAGAAGGATTGTGTATAAGATACTCGTCCTTGTGCACAATACACTCTACGAAGGCACACCAGAATACCTTGCCGCACTGCTGCACCAGTACGCACCACGACGCTGCCTACGCTCTGGCAGCGGGCTACTTTCCGATGTGCCACGAGTGAACTTGGAACGTTTCGGCCGCCGAACATTTGCCTGCGCTGGCCCTACTCTGTGGAATAAACTGCCAACATACGTGGAAACGGCAAGCACCCGTTATTCAAGAAGCTACTAAAGACATTTCTTTTTTCCACTTATTGGGTTTTACTGCTGTGATATTGCATTTTTAATGATCTTATTACATATTATCAATCCTATTTATTTTATGTAATATTGATGATATTAGCATTTTATTTCCTATTTAATATTTATTTTATTTCATTATTAATTAATAATTATATAAATAAATAAACCGATGCGTCGCAGATCCGCGCTCAACACCGTCGGAAGTGTAGTCCGGGGTCGACCCTTGAATGACGTGACGCCTGAGTACACGAAATAGTTGTCGATCGCACGCTGAGCGGGATCATCGGGTGGCGCACGGAGCACTTGTCCGAACTTCTTCCTCGATGCGGTCCGCGTGTCGGCTAACACTTGTGCGTTCGGTTTTCGTCGCGTTGATCGTCAACGACCACTCCGCCAAGCACGCTGGCGTAGCAGTTGGTAGCAGTGGTAGTAGTGGTAGCAGTGGTAGCAGAGGTAGCAGTGGTAGTAATGGTAGCAGTGGTAGTAGTGGTAGCATTGGTAACAGTTGTAGCAGTTGTGGCAGTGGTAGCAATGGTAGCAGTGGTAGCAGTGGTAGCAGTGGTAGTGTTGGTAGTAATATTAATAGTGGTAGTAGCAGCAGCAGTAGTAGTAGTAGTAGTAGTAGTAGTAGTAGTAGTAGTAGTAGTAGTAGTAGTAGTAGTAGTACATAATAATAATAAAATAGCAAAGGGTGTGATGTCATCATTATGTTCGTCGTTGTCAGTCAGTATCGTTCTTGTATTACAGCCCATGATCTTAATGCTTCGCCCTCTATTTCAGAGATGCCGTCTGCCCAAGCCGGCCCCGCGAACCAGGACGACCACGACAACGAAGGCTGTAAGATCACCGCAGAACACGTAGACAGACTAACAGAGAGACAGTGAGACAGACAGGCAGACAGACATACTGACAGAGAGACAGTGAGACAGTGAGACAGTGAGTCAGACAGCAGACAGCAGACAGACAGACAGACATACAGAAAGACAGACATATCAATATCTTTTATTTTATCCATTATTTCAAGTGAAAACATTTACTCATTACAATTATTGTATAACCAGGCACGGGAAATGCAGCCGTATGACTTTACTTGTGATTTTTTGTTTTAATTTCCCGTGGATTAGGACATCCTTTGGCACCATATTTGGGATGACAATACGTAGATTAACCAGTGGCTGAATTATGTGCTTCCCGCCATACCAGTGGCGCCACACCGTGGAGTCTAGCGGCTGCAACAGCGTCGCTACAAACCGCAATAACGTTAAAAGTATTAAAATTGAAAAGTATTATAGTGACATAGAAAATAAATGCATTCTACCATTGCAACTTCAGGTACATCCTTTTTGAAATGTCGACCCCCCCACCCCGGAGGAATTTCGAACCATCTCCATGGGCACGAGCACGCTTACAAAATATCAATCCCAGTCATGCGAACATGACGGAGATATGGTGTTACGTACAAAATACATATCCACAAACTGTTTTGTTAAAGTATTAAAATTTAAAAGTATTACTATGAAATAGAAAATAAATGCATTCCACCCGTTGCTACTTCTGTTACAGTCTTTTTGAAATGTCGCCCCCACCACCACGGGGGAATGTCGAACCATTTCCATGGGCACGAGCACGCTTCCAACGTAATAATGTATTTTTATTTCCAACATTACATATATTCAGGGTATATGCATACATTGCTAATGCAGACCATTTCTAGACAATGTTCATTTAAATCAAGTATGTTTAAACGATGAATAGTAACAATCATTGTGTGCTATAATTTTATGCTGGAAACGGAGAGAGTTGAAGTGTAGACTGTGCACTCTCCCCTCTTACATTGATTTGTTATGATATGATACATTGCTAATGCAGACCATTTCTAGACAATGTTCATTTAAATCATAGACTGGTATTGTTTGAGCCAATTTGGATTTTACCAATTGTATATGTGCTTTCCAAGAAAGCTCATCATCGATAATTATGTCAAGAAATTTAGTTTCATAGACTCTTTCTATAATGTTTTGGTTTATTGTTATTGCAATATCTGAAATAACCTTTCCTTTTCCAAATACCATGTAATTAGTTTTATTAATATTAAGAGAGTTTGTTAACTGCAAGCCAATTGTGCAATTTACTCAGCTCATGACTAATTGTGTTACTAAGGAATTTCGGACTATCAGCACTATAAAATATATTAGTGTCATCCGGGAACAGTATAAATTTGAGTATACTAGAAACATTACACAAACCATTAATATATTTCAAAAATAATTTCGGTTCAAATATTGAACCTTGTGGCACGCCACATACTACATCTAAGAGTTCCGATTTTGCATCATCAATGTAGATAGATTGTGTCCTTTTTGTTAAATTGCTACCGAATGATTTAAGTACTATACGGCGAATACGATTCATTAAAAAAAAATTTATAAGTATATTGTGCTTGACAGTATCGAAAGCTTTTTCAAGTCTATGAACACCTCGATTGCGAAGCTGACGAAGATATGATGTTACGTACAAACATACGCATCCACAAATTGTTTTGTACAGTATGTTAAATGTTAAAAAAATAAACAGAAAAACGAATGTGTGTGTTATGTAACCCAAAGTTGCAAATTAATCAACATAGCAAGCATGCAACATAGCAAGTGTATCAATTATGATCAGTGAGACTCCCATTAAGGCAGTGCAATTTCTACTTGTTGGAATATAGAGTAATAGCATATGGCAATTATAGGAAATATATTTATAATTATAAGTGATATTGATAGGCTAGTATCAAAAGAGGTAGAATGACGTTGTCATTGGTGTTGGCAAATTTACCAGTTTCGTATTGTACTTAGCTATAAACTGTGAGTCGGAATGTTTCTCTCAATAACCAGGTGCATTATTTATCATATATGCTAAACTGAACATGAAACTTCGGTTAGCAAATTTATGTTGTACCGTGATTGTGTGTGTTATATTGTCTACGTTTGTTAGATTTGTGAGTACGCTGTCCTGTTGTTTTGATCGAGTGCTAATTTATGGGATACATGTAGTTTGTTGTGTGTATAATTTTAATTATTGGATTATTATAATTATTATTGGATACCATTTTATTATTTTATTATTATTGGATTTGCCTGCGTATATAATTCGAACAGCTTTCTTTTGTATGTTTTGAATTGGGTCACCGTTGTAGCCCAAAGCCGTAACGCCTTAATTTAAAAGTGACAATATCAGTGTGTTGCACAACATGATCGCTTTATCATGTACAATGTAACACTTGTTTTAGTCAAATTATAATTCCTATTTAAAATGTGATCTATCAATATTTGTATTATCTATTTTTACTAAAGATGGGCTGGCAACTTTTCTAGCCGGTTTTAAGAGAATGATAATTATCTACGTTTATCTAGGTTAATAGATCATTTGTTTATTTTAGGTATTCACTGGTTGTCTTAGTCATCAAGCGTTGGTAATATATTTGCATCTCCATATTGTCTCTATGTTGTCTCTATATTGTCACCATGTTGTCTCTATGTTGGAAATAAACTTTGGGTACTTCTTAGGTTTTGTGGTTTGAACAAGGAATCGGACTAGTTGTAAATAATTTGGTTATATTACTTTTGAAATATAATTGGTAAGAGTTATATTGGTCTCTATTTGCAGAATTAATCATCACCTTTTTTGCAAAGTGGGAATACTTTGGCGATGTTACGTTTGTCTGTGAAGATACCATCGATAATATTCTAGTTCTTGTTTTGGGTGCATACAATGTATTGTTTTAGAGACTGTTGCTTCATGAATATGTTGACAGGTCCCTCCTCAATTCGATGTTTTCACTAGTCTCATTTCAAATTCATTTTGTGAAATATCGCATCTACCCAGTATTGTTTGTCTAGTGTTTGTGTTACCATCAGACAAATTATTAAGTTACATAATGTTTGATAAAGCATTAAGTAAGTGAAAATGGAAATGCTGAAAACTCAAGAATGTCTCCTTTGGTAACATTTCATAACTATGTCTTGTGATAGGCGAGAGGGTGAAACTTACGCCCATGATCGGAATTGACCTGCACAATGTTTACCATTTTGGACATTCACTATTTTAAGCCAGATCTAACGACTAAAGTAAATTCTTTCGATGGTTTGAACGGAAATAGGCACTGTTTGTTTTATTAAATCGAATGCGAATGTTACATAAATTATTCACACATTACTTCTTTTTTTTGGTCTAATATGTCTGTATCCAGTCATCCTCCACTTTCCTCCACTCAGTCGCCGAAATTTGTATTCTTCTGCGAATTTCCGTCTCCGTGCCGCCGTCCACGCAAACGGCTCCACCCAAATATACGAAGATGTCTCTTTGGTTCAGTTTCTTCTCATCCAGTCTTACATCTAGATTTTTTATGCTGCTCTACCCAGAGGACATCCGTCTTCTCTAGGCGTTCTCTCATCCATGTTTGCCAAAGATTTCCTTCCAATCTACCAACCTCTCTTGAACGTCTGCCTCACTGTCTACTACTGCCAGGTCATCTTCATATATCAACTTGCGGATGATGTCCCTCGCACTCGCTTTCCTGCTGATCACCTCTACTGCGATGAACAACATTAAAATAGGCAACCTTGCTTATTTTCGCCCATTAGGCTTACGTGTAAGTGTAAAGGGTAAGTGTAAAGTTTTAAGTGCACTCATACACTAGGAAGTTATTGAAACACGTAGCAATACATCAACGTTTATCTTGTTTATGATACTGTTTGTGTTCGCTGTATTGCATTCGTGTTTATCTGGAACGACTGATTCAGCGGTGAAAGTTCTCTCGTGTTTTCAGTTGGTTTACGACAAAAACGTTTGTTGGAACAATCAACAAATCATATGATGCAATATAATGCTTATCCAGTTTGGTGACGATTCGATTTGGTTCGATTTGAGCAGAAACAGCTCGCTAAGAAGGTACACCAAGTTTAGTTGCTTTTATGCATTATTAGTATAATAGATTCAACATCTCCAAACAGCACAATCGCATAATAATATGGCATATGTTACGTTTGTATTTCCAATGACCCATTCAATGTGAGGTAAAGCGCACACAATTGTAAATCACAATGTGATTTAGTATAAACTAATCCGTTTAATACGTGTACCGCATTTTTCAATACTATTTGTGAAACGGACCCCGGTTGTGGGAATTGACTAATTGTTTGATCATGTTTATTTAAGCACTTCATTTTTTTATTTTATCTCTAATAAATGTGATATATATATATATATATATATATATATATATATATATATATATATATATATATATATATATATATATATATATATATATATATATATATATATATATATATATATATAGACATGTAGAGAGAGGGCTGAAAGTTGTGGGAAGGATATATATATATATATATATATATATATATATATATAGAGAGAGAGAGAGAGAGAGAGAGAGAGGGAAGGGAGAGAGAGAGAGAGAGAGAGAGAAAAGAGAGAGAGAGAAAGAGGGAGAGAGTGGCGGGAGGGAGATAGAATGAGAGGTGGAGAGGATGGAAGAGATAGACGAACGTACATGTTATAAACAAATTACAAATCGCCATTAATGTCATCTCAGTAATACATCCACCTCACCATTATGGTCACCCCAGTAATACAGCCACCTCGCCATTAAGGACACCTCAGTAATACTGCCACCTCGCGGTTACGGTCACCTCAGTAATACAGCCACCTTGCCATTATGGTGACCCTATGACAGTTCCGCTAATACTTTCAACTCGCTATTCAATTAACTTTGGCCGAGTCCCGATGGTGACCTCAATAGTGATGTTCCACTGTACTTGCCGAAGACGGTTTAATAACTGTGAGTTATCTCTGCAACAGAATCTGACAGTGACAAAATGAAGGCGCCGGTGGAAGTAGAGGTTTTTCTGGACGTCAAACGGGCCACGATGACACTTCACCGCGGCAACGAACACCTGGCGACCATCGCGGGAATGAAAGGACGAGAGTTCTTCCTTTGTATCTGGTTCTACAGGAAGGCTGTGTTTCCCGTCAAGATTCGCTAACTGGAGGGACCAACAGGTCGGCGACTACACTTTCGTGTCTATTTTCAATGGGGGTATTATATGTTTTGGTCATTTACAGGGAGAAGTCCATACGTGGGAAAATAAATTCGAGATTCGGATTATATGGGTGTCTCTTTTTTGTTCGAAACAAACACGCACAAACTACACAATCGGGATGTTCAGTTCTCTAGTTTCAACCGCAGTCGTAAACGAAGCCTGAAAACTGCGTGCGTGCGTGCGTGCGTGCGTGCGTGCTTGCGTGTGTGTGTGTGTGTGTGTGTGTGTGTGTGTGTGTGTGTATGTGTGCGCGCGCGCGCGTTCGTGTGCATATGTAATATAAGCCCACGTTTTCTTGCAGTGTACACACAAGAGCGATTACAAGCAGTGCGGAGTCTGCACCGTTACCTGCGGGACGATTTCCTGACCACGAAACACATCAACATCCAAACATCGTTGTCTTCCCATCCCATGTTGGCGTTGGACCGCAACATCTACAAATGGGGCCGTCGCTCGGAGAACGTCCATCTCGAGGTGGGGGTGGGGGTGGGATGGGGGTGGGGGTAACATCACTTAGCTTATTCCTTCCTCTCAACCAGTTGTTTCTATATCTCCTAACCCATTCTCTGTTTGTGTCCTGTCCATCGTAGTATTTTGATTCTAGCTGAAAATAGTGTTGTTATTCGTGAAATGTTGGTAGATTGAATTGAATTGAATTGAATTTATTCAACATAATCAATGTACATTTCGATAAATTGTAAACATACATAGTTATAAGACTAATTACCACTAAAGTGGTACAATGAAAACATAATTAGAGAACGACAATCAGAAAATGTTGAAGGGAAATGCAAGAAGTTGTAAACTTATAAATTGCATTCCCCAAAAGTAAACAATTGCACTGGTTCCATATATAAAAGAAAAATGACTTAATTAAGCTAGGTCTTAACTACCCAAAAAGGTATGGTATTTGATACGAAAATAAAATAATATACACATATAGCACGTAACCATGACACTAATACAATTAATTCATATTTCATATCTAAGCAAGAGTAAGGCTTTGTAAATTTTTTAAAATTTATAAATCGAATTGCACAACTTAATATCAGCAGGCAGGTCATTCCACATCTTTGGTCCTTTTATACTAATACATTCAGCTTTTTTAGTAGTCCTACTAAATCTTATTTGGAAATTGCAATTTTTCATACGGGTGTTGTGATAGTGACTAGCATTAACTTTCTGGTAGTACAACATAATATTAGCTGGTAATAGATTATTATATACCTTGTACATAAATACCATGCTATTGAAGTCCACCATGTCCTGTATAGCTAAAGTGTTCAGCTGGTAAAACATCGGTATTGTATGAGACCTATAGTCTGCCTTTAGACATATACGAACAGCTCTTTTCTGAATAATATGCAAAGGTCGTATTCGACTCTTGTAGGTGTTGCCCCAAATTTCACAACAATAATTTAAGTATGGCAATATGAGAGAACAGTATAAAGAGTACAATGCAGAACTAGTCAATAAGTGTTTAACCCTATACATTACAGATACATTCTTTGAAATTTTATTTTTTATGAGGTTGATGTGTTCACTCCAATTCAAGTGGCAGTCAATGAGTACACCAAGAAATGTTGTAACATACACTCTATTAATGTACATACCATTTATACTGACCAAGTGATTGTTTTCACACTTTTTGTTACCGAATACCATAAAATTGGTTTTGGCAATATTTAAAGACAGCTTATTAACTTGAAACCATCTGCATAATTTGTCCAATTCGTTTGATACTGTTTTACACACTTCTGTCAAATCTTTTCCAGAGTAAAAGAAATTAGTATCATCCGCAAATACAATCGATTTCATTAATGATGACACATTACACATATCATTAATATATATGATAAACAAAGCTGGACCCAGTATAGATCCTTGTGGTACCCCACAAGTGACATTCATGCAATCAGAATTAGTGTCATTAATACAAACATATTGACTTCTATTCATAAGATAGCTGCAGATCCACATATTTGCTATCCCTCTTATTCCATAATGCTCAAGTTTTTTTACGAGAATGTTGTGGTCAACCGTATCAAAAGCCTTTTTCAGATCAATGAAGACACCTACAGTAAACTTACAATCATCAATTGAGGTAGTAATTTCTTCAACAAGCTCCAATATTGCCAGTGATGTGGACATATTTTTTCTAAACCCATATTGGCTTTTACACAGTATTTGTTTGTCATCTATAAATGACATCATCCTGTTGTGAAAGATCTTTTCTAGAATTTTTGAAAACTGTGATAGTAAAGATATAGGCCTGTAATTAGTAAAATCATTCATATCACCATTTTTAAATAGCGGTATAACTCGAGCCAATTTCATACCTTCCGGGAAAACCCCCTTCTGTAACGAGGTGTTATATATATGTTCTAGGGGTGTTACTAGGTGAGGTATTATTTTTTTAACTAGACACATATCTATATCATCATGATCTTTTGATTTTTTGTGTTTTGAATTATTCACCAGCTTTATAATTTCTTCTTCAGTTACAGGCTTTAGAAACAATGTATCCTCAACCTTATCGGACAAGTATCTTGTGAAGACATCATTGCTTCTAGGAATATTATTTGCCAGAGATGGCCCTACATTTACAAAAAAATTATTGAAACTATTTGCAATATTTTTGTTGCCAGTAATTGTGGCTCCATTGTTACTAAATTCAGCAGGGTATGTTATACCCTTAGTTTTTTTGTTAATTACACTATTTAGTATTTTCCATGTTTCTTTAATGTTTCCCTTGTTTTTTTCTAAAAGTTCTGTGTAGTGTTGTTTTTCACAATACCTTAGTATGCTTGTCAGTTTGTTCTTATATTTTTTGTATTTTTCTTCACTAGTAATTGATCTCTTCTTTAAGAACTGCCTATACAGTAGATTTTTTTTCTTGCAAGCTTGTTTTAATGAATTGGTCATCCATGGCTAATAATGAAGTAATGATGTTCTTTTAATCCCGACTGTTGAGGTTATTCTACCCTCGGTAACCTTCGCCAGGAACTGAATTCTGCGACCACTAGTTCTTCTTTCGATCGCCAGTTGGCATGGTACATTGTAATTATTCTACCATTTATCGATGGTGAATTTCTTTATTCAACGGTTGTTGTGTGTTCCTAAGTGCATCATTGGAACTTAAGTCTGACCCATCACGAATGTAATTTCAGAACTTGACCTGTCCACGTGCAGTCAGTTTCGGTTGATCTTGGACTTTAACCACATTTCCGGGGAGAACACAGCCAGTTTCTCGTACGTGTCCTCGGAGTTCGGGCTCCAGCCAATGGGCATTGCGTTTGTGAACCTTCCCGAGTGTGTCCGCCCAGCCGTCATCATCAAGAAAGGACCTGGCGACGTCAACGTGGCGATGGAATATCATTGTGGACCACAATGTAAGTGCATGTATTCGATGGAGATGTATTATGTCTTCGTGTCTGTTTGTTTGTTGCCTTTCTTTGTTGACATCAAATGCAACGTATGAATATATGTTCGCCACGTCCTTTCCGACGTATTTTTTAAAGTGTTGAGAACCGTTTTACCTCACATCGTCATATGTTTCTTTTTCTCTGTCATATTGGTGTTTTCTTTGGTGTGTATGTGTGTGTGTGTGTGTGTGTGTGTGTGTGTGTGTGTGTGTGTGTGTGTGTGTGTGTGTGTGTGTGTGGGTGCGTGCGCGTGTGTGTGGGTTCTTGCGTGCGTGTTTGTAAATTATATGTGTGTGTGTGTATATATATATATATATATATATATATATATATATATATATATATATATATATATATATATATAATCAGATGTGTAACATACAGTAGCAGTTAGAAAGTGTGTTTGTTTAAACACTATTCTGACGTTACCTTGATCATATCGGTGCGTGCAAGAAACAAACAATTCAATACTCGACATTTGACACGACCAATGTTCCATGTCAGAACATATACATCAGCCAAGACGGACACCGCAGTGTGTGTGTAGTTATGTGTAACACGACTTAGCAATATTTTACAAGATTGCAAGTGGACAAGGAAGCCATTGGCTTACAGAGATTTGCTCTTCTACGTGCAACCCGCCCTTCTGATATATTTTAGTCCTTCTGGAATAGTTGTTAATTTTGTCTTTAAATGTATAAACCGTGCAAAAATTGCCATGTTCAGTGGATAACGTGTTCCATTAATTGATGGTCCTCTGTGAGAATGAATACTTTCTTATACCTAATCTACACTGTCCTTTCAATAGCGTCACTTCGGGTCATCTGGTTCTCCCTTAATTGATAACAGCTGTTATTGTCAATTTGTGTGTTCTCTTATTTGTTTTATAATGACTGTCTTTCTGTGCAGCCTACATACACGAGTTACAGCCCCTGTCTGCGTCTTGCACCATTCTATGAGACACGGCCAACACGGACTACCTAAACTGATTGTCGACCAACTGTTTGAAGAACAATCGTGTATCAGGGATTGCCAGGTCCAGTGCGATCATAGTTCACTTACTATATTGTGAACGAAGAATACGTTATTACCTGTTATTTAACACAAATTACAGTGTCATCATAGAACTCAAACATTGGTCAGTTACGACGTACTTCCGCATGCGATCGACCACAGGTTGCCATATAAAATTACTTGCGATTGTTTGGTCCTCACGACAAAATAAACGTAGGATAAATTTACGTGCATATCTATTTAATTCACAGGAATTCATATCATGTTATCATATCATATCATATCACATTATTTCAGTCACCCAGTGATATTATCACAATTTTAACATATACATTAAAACTGAAACGCTACGTTTTAAATAGACGCTGACGGATATCTGCCATTGGATCAATCTGCAATCCAGCGATTGAAAATGCACTATTTCTAATAATCTCTGTTGTTTATGAACTGCACAAGATACCGTTTTCTCCACCATTTCGTAGCACTTTAAAAGCTGCGTATCAAAATGTATTGTATAATATTGATATGCATTTTATTCTTATATTCGTGGGGTTGGTATTCATATAATATCCCAATACTCATAGCCATATGTTGGTCGCCAAGACTATGTACAGGTAGGTAAAGTGTGTCCAAACATAAACCACAGTAGGCACAACTGACAAATACACGGTATTATGAATGAATGGCAGTTGTGTTTTATCAACACGGTAGATGTTCGTCGCCGAGGTTCAACCTATTAATTCGTGATTCCGTGTTGCGTAGTTTTATACATTTTTGTCTTGTGAAATGCTAAACCGGTACGTTAAAGTGTGAGATAAACGTGATGTTGATATACAGCAATTATAACTCATATAAAGTTAACATGTTAGTATTATGCCTGTGTAACAATAAGCCGGACACGTCATTGAGAACGTTGTGGCTAACACGGTGCGTCTACTCTAACTGTTGTATGTTAACCTCATTGAGAACGTTGTGGCAAACACGGCGCGTCTACTCTAACTGTTGTATGTTAACGTCATTGAGAACGTTGTGGCTAACACGGTGCGTCTACTCTAACTGTTTTATGTTAACGCCGTTGTATATTTTTGTCATGGAAATGTCGAGTGTGTTCGTCGAATCACATAGGCCCTAAATGGTTTCCTGTATTGCATGGCGGTCTCGGTCTCCTCCCTTTACAAACCTTTATTTATGTGTAAGGAGTGCAGGTTTTCCAGGATTCCGCATTCCATTTTTTATTACCAGAATACCAACCGAGACACTAGCTCAACCTCACGCTGGCTCAGTCTCACTTCTGGAGCTGTAGCCCACGAAACGTGTCCCTGGCTCTCTGATCTTATCTGAGAGGTTTGGTAACTCCCCATACAGCTCGCTGCTGCTGTTTGACGTGCTGGCTCCAATGTATATTAAACTCAATCCTGAGCCTTCTCTGTAGTGACATCCTTCTAATTGCATTTCTAATGTGGGTGTCATTGTTCACATATAGCAACACATGTTCAACTGTTTACAATAAAGTATATATAAGTTCTTCCAGCTTCTTAGGGAATGCTGACTTCTAGATCTTTGCAAACTTCTTGCTACCCCTCCACGCTGTCACCTTACGGAAGACATTGCGGGTATATGAAGGTTTGCACTTTATAGAGCGATGCTCTATTCCGTTGGACAGTTGAAAACAACAACGCTGAAACGTATTCATTAAAATGTGACGGTTTATCTTGTGAACGCATCTCTTCAAACGATACAAACATTAATGTCAAATAAATCTTGATACTTTAATATTTCACCCGTGTTCTGTTATTACTTTGTCACCGAAAGTTCCTCTACTGCAGTTATTCTAATTCTGCCAAAATCACATAGCATGCATCTTATTAAATGCAGAAATACAATACAGCGTACGTGACAGTTCTGTCCTGCTAAACAGCACATGTGTGAAGCATTGAAGCGTTCTACGAGATTCACGGTTCAGTTTGATTGAAAGGTTCTCGTCGCCTAACATTGAACGAAGCGACACGATATTCAAATGTCATGAATTGGTAATTTTTCGTCCAACCTTCCGTAATAAAAAGCAAATGGATGGATTATGTACATACCAAGCCGACAGATCTTGGTCGTTGAGAACATTTCAAGGTCCTATCTCGCAAGAAAGTGCAACAACAGTTGATTAGTTCAAGCAAATAAGAGCCGTCTGATAAAACGTGACAATACATGAAACCCACGTAGTCTTTGTAAAGCTGTTACGTGGCTACAAGCCAGCACTGTAGCAATACTAAATACATGCATCTTACTCAGTAGTCATTGCAATGCTTAGTAAATACATTTCATAAATTCTATGCAACACTGCAAAGAGCATTGCATTCTCAGTAACTTCCTTTCGACACTGCAAACCTGTCGAAGATTGCATCATTTTCCATTTGTAATAGTCGCTTAATTCAGCACATCATCACTAAACATGCATGGTTTTTACCGCATTATTGTCTTAAAATATTTAACGAACGAACAAAATATGTAGTATTATATACGATGATGCAGAGGCTGAAAAGAATTATCTTTGCGATATTTAACCGACTAAAAGAGCGTAGAGCAAAACATTTACTTAATGTAATAATATACACTCTGCTCCTTGCTTAAACAGTTGCCTATGATTATTTTATCACCGTCCACCCGTGTGTTTCGCGTGCGACATTTAGTTTTATATTGGTTACTATTGTTCCACCGACACAAGATGGTTGCCCATTCTTATCCTAAAAGTGCAACACAAGACAGCAATGTTGATACGAGACACTATAGCTGAGACTATAATGAGCTGGAAACGGTAAGTGGAGTAGCAATAATCATTATTTACATACAAGTTCTATAGCGACACGACTACACGTTTATCTGTGAGTGGCCAATGGCGAACATATAGGTCATAACCCACCCTAGTGCATCACGTTTGTTCTTCTTACTTAGCTTCTGTTAGCTCTTCGGAGACCTCTTTCTTAAGTATTGTAGGGTCGTTATCATGTACTGTTGGCTCTGCTATGACCTGTTTCTTGTGTACGGTTTGATCGTTCGGAAAGACCTCAGCTATCGGCGAATGACCGAAGGGAACAGCGTACGAAGTGTTGCTTTCGGTCGACACGGCTTTACACATGCTCCGTGCTGACGACTTCCGTCGTGAAATTCCTATACCGTCGCTGGAATCAACACTGTCCCTACGTTTCCGCGATGAACTCTTCCCACAATCCTTCCCGTTCTTCGTCTCCTTGGCGTCCATGTTCCCATCGCCGTCCGGCATGTCCCCCGGCTCAATGAGGACTCGCTTCTCGAGCTTCGACACTCTCTGCTTCAACTTCAATTGCATGCTGTTGAAGTCGCCCAGCAGCCGCGCGAACGTTGTTTGATGTCGTCCATCTTCAGATGGAAGATCGACCGCTCGGCGTTCATGTTCGTGATCATGCTGCCGACGTTACCGACGATTGTAGTGAATATGAGCACGCCGATGAGGAATGTTTGCGACCAGGAACACGTACTCGACGTCACGCTCCGGTCGCGGCGATCGATACATTTAACTATCATTCTGCCAGACTTAGTAATGACAAGCTACTGTAGTCAAAAGAACACGGAAGTCTTTGGCTTATCGAGAGTCCAACAAGTGTCCACGTGTGGTCCGCCCTTGGAAGAAGGTTCTAATGTGAAACTTTAGTTAGCCGCGTAGGCACTCGTCGCGCGTAGACAAGAACACGTGCGTGTACTACCCATGCACGCACAATAGCTGTTAAAAACGTTGAGCACACAGTCCCTCAGTAAACTCTTCTAAGCGTCATCCGTGCACAATCAGGGGGACAGACCACAGTTGATTTTCCAATGTGTGTTAACATTTAGCATAATTATAAGAAAATGTGACCATCAAAAAATATTAAACTTCGTGGCATCCACTGGCACTATACTACCAATGTTTTGAACAAGGTTTGTCAAATTCACATACATTCAGCTTTTTTAATCAGGTTACAAATGCGCTTACTCTAAACATTTATATTTTTTGCTGAATATTAATACGCCTACCGGTGTTTCGGGAATGTCACCACCACAACAGACGTTCCAACCTTGCTGGCAGAATACAGTTACTTCTTGACAAATAAAATCATTGAAATCGAATAATTATTTTAAGGCACTGCACACTTTAGGAAGTAAAACTGTGGTCTGACTCCTCAAACGACGCCTGACGGCGCCACTTATACGTCGTCACCGTTCTTGTTCTGCTCGAGTCTGTTCACGCGCTGCTTCATCTTTAACTGCGACTGGTGGTACTCAGAGAGGTGGCGAGCGAGGTTCGACGTAAGGTTGTACACAATGTCCTGGAGCTTAGCGAGTTGTTTCTCAGCCGTTTCCTGCTCTACATCTGCTCGCCTGGAGACGTCTTCGTCGAGCAGGTTATCATTGCGCAACAGGTGTTTTGCTCGCTCGATGAGAATCATCTTCGCTTCAGGGTACTCGGCCAGCGCCGCCCATAAGTTGTCCTTCGACAGGACGAAGAGGTCGCTGTAGCCGATGCTGCGCACGTTGGCCGTGCGTCTGTTTCCGGTACGGTTGCCAGGGATGTTGAGGATGCTCACCTCGCCGAAGACGCTACCCTCGGTTAGGTTGGCATACACGGTGTGTCCGTCATCACCGACCACGCTCAGGCGGCCGCGCTTCACGATGTACATCTCCCGACCGATGTCCCCCTTGCGGCACACGTAGTCGCCCGGAGTGAAGACGGATAACTTCAGCTTGAGGATGAGCTGTACAAGCAGCCCTGGTTCGCAGTCCTGAAAAATCGCTACCCGCTTTAGGGTGTCATAATGCACGCGAATAGCGATCTCAGCGCTGAGGGTGTCCGGAAGCTTGGCTAGTATCGCCTCCTCGTCTCGCGATTGTTCATTCGTCCAGACGTAGTCGAACCACTCGATGACGCGTCTCTCGGTGTCCTTGCCGACGTTCCTCAGCACAAAGTAACGTTTCAGCCCATCCAGACTCTGCTGGAAGCCGGCTCGCGAGGCGTTCATGTTCGTGATCATGCTTCCGACGTTTCCCACAATCGTTGCGAATATCAGCACTCCGACGAGGAAGTCTACGACAACGAACATAAACTCAATGTCCCGCTCTGGCTTCGGAGTCTCGCCGATCGTCGTCAGCGTCAGCGTCGACCAGTAGAACGAATAGATGTACATGCGCAGCAGCGTCGCGTTGACTGGGTATACCGACTCGGTGATGTTGAAGTAGACCCAGTCGTCGCTGCCGAAGCCGATCCAGTTGCTCATCTGGAAATATACGCACGCGTTCCAGTGGATGATCAAGAGGATGTAGAGAAGAAGTTTTGACACTCGGAACAGGTTCGGGTAGTTGGTACACGTGTCGATGCGGTCGAAGAATTCCTGCATACGGCCGAACTTCAGGAGCCGGTTGAAGCGGACGTAGGTGCAGTTGACGCCGACTGAGTCGAGCAGATACAGCAGGTCGGTGGGTGCCAGAGACAAGACGTCGAGCCAGAAGGGCCCTGTCTTCATGTAGCGACGCCGGAGGTTCCGGCTGTCCCGGACCATCAGACCCTGCTCCAGGTAACCTACAAGCGGGGGCTGTGTTATGACGTTTCAACGCTGCAGGGAAAATGTACAACAGAACGATGGAATACCGAGCCGAGTCACTCATTATGTAAATAGATCGTCAGCGCCACGATAAGGTTGGAACCTACAACTTCCGGTAAAATATTAAACTGTACGAAATTACTTGTGAGGTCTTCTTTGCAAACTATCCCACGTTTTCGTCGAAGACTCGACCCAAAAGTATACATTGGAAATACTTTGTGGATTTACACTGAGGCGACATCACGCGGATGTCAGCCAAACATTCTCTCGTGTCAGAGTGACGCGGCTCGGTGTTCGCAACACAAAATGCTAGCAATCGCCTCTAACAATCGCCTCAGGTATACCAGGAAGATATTGGACAGTAACATTTGACAATCGCATGCGCAGTGACGAATAGTGAGATCACGAATAAATCGATTCACGCACGCGCAGTACAGTAAGTAACAAAACAAAATCCAGAAAGAGATCACGATCGCCATCGTTGGAGTGAGATTCCGTATGTCGAAAGTGTCCCTGTTTGTGTGAAATAATAACGGAGAATAAAGTTTGTCTACCTTTTACAAGTTTATATTTGCAAACATTTTCTGTACGAACACTTACTATAACTGATGCCGGGCTGATACCAAATATGTCATAACAATTACAAATGGCTCCGCTCTAAAGCGGCGGCTCAGAAACGTTGCAGGCGCAGAAGCAGTGCGACATTGTTCACAAAGGTTCGAGAGTATGAACACCGCATGCAGAGGGAGAGCACTCGAAGTATGCAGCGACTTTTTATAGTAACGAGTCATCGAGTATCGCACCAATTGAAGTACATGCGTGTATGAATGTGTTCACGTGTGGGTGATCGTGAGTGCGTACGTATGTACGTCCGTGCGTGTGCGTGTGTGCGTGAGTGCGTATGTATGCAATGTATGTATGTATGCATGCATGTATAAACGTATGAATGTATGTATGTATGTATTTATGTATGCGTGCATGCGTTCGTATGTAATATGAACGTATGATACTGACAACGAAGTATACACGCATACACACGAACACTCACACGCATGCACAAACGCACGCACGCACGCACGCGCGCACACACACACACACACACACACACACACCGTGTAAATTACACCGCCCACCATCATCGTCGTGATGACGTTTATTCCACTCACCCGTACGGAATTGCACGGCCATGTCGAGTAGATATATGAAGTCACATACGTAGTCGAAGAAGAGCCAGATGGCAAGAAGACCTCCTTCGTGCAGCTTCCAAAAGACGGAGCGAGCGATGACCATGAGGACGTTATAGAGGACGGCGATGGAGATGACGAGCAGCCACCGGTAGTAGATGTCAGTCGAAGGGTCGACGACCAACATTCGCCGCAAACTGTATCAATAATAATAAA
Source organism: Lamellibrachia satsuma (assembly GCA_033239005.1). Lineage (NCBI taxonomy): Eukaryota > Metazoa > Annelida > Polychaeta > Sabellida > Siboglinidae > Lamellibrachia > Lamellibrachia satsuma. Next base: position 1,854,527 of record BSQZ01000028.1, read on the forward strand.
TATAATGATAGGAAGACATGGAGCCTAAATCCTTAGAAATCCGAGTTCACTGCTAATGGTCGCGGTGGTTGATTTTATGTCACAGCTACATGGTTTCTTTTTTGTTCAAATCCCTGTCAGTTACCGGAGATCAATCAAATAATTAATTAAAATAAATGTATGATACATTGCACGTTTATCACCGATACGTATGGGCAATAATAGGATAATAAAGTGCAAAACATGACTGTACGTTGGTTAAACTCCGCAACAGTGGCGCCATTCAGCATACCACCGCTGCTACAAGTTTATTATAAATTCTAAGTGGTGTAAACGACTGGTTGGCTCTGTGTGTGTGTGTGTGTGTGTTTGTGTGTGTGTGTGTGTGTGTTTGTGTGTGTGTGTGTGTGTGTGTGTGTGTGTGTGTGTGCGTGTGTGTGTGTGTGTGTGTGTGTGTGTGTGTGTGTGTGTGTGTGTGTGTGTGTGTGTGTGTGTGTGTGTGTGTGTGTGTGTGTGTGTGTGTGTGTGTGTGTGTGTGTGTGTGTGTGTGTGTGTGTGTTCACGTACGCTTTATCGGCGCTGCTCTTAGCCGTCTGTTGCGTCTTGCCATCCTCGCCGATCGTGTAGCGGGCGAGGAACGAGTCCGGTCGGTTCTGTGACTCTGTCCCGTGTCTCACATCGGACGCCCATGTGCGGATCAACTGTAAGATAATCAGCCATGATTTATTACATATAAGTTCTTGCGAAACGGTTATTGTGTACATCGGTATGTACGTGTGTGCGTCACGGTACGGGATTCTTGCAAACGTATTTAGTTTCGTGTGAAATAGCTTCGTCTATCCCAATTCTCACAAAACATACATGTAATCACACAAGTGCCACATTCACCGTCATTGGAACCCATTAGTGACTTGACTCACCGTATCAATTATAATTTGTAATGGATACTGCAGAATAGGCAGCGCATACGTTTCAACTGAATACGAACACGTGTTGTGTATATATTGTAAATTCATTCACATAGCCACAGCGCGGACACATTCACGAACTATGAAAGTAGCAAATAAAGAATTTAATAAAAAGACTGCTTGATCATACCCTCCTCTGATTATATCATTCATTATTCCCGCACATAACCTCACGAATCATCAAGGTCAGAATCGTTTACTAGCAGCCTACGAGTTCTTTGTTGCAATTACTTTATATATCAATCATATTTCAGCTAGTTCTGTTATTGAGGGGTACTTGTGTATTCTATGCACTTATTGGTTGTAATGAGATGACTTCTAAACGACAATGGGAGACTCTGTAATACCCAGATGGCGCCACATAAAATAAGGTTACTACGTCATAGTTTGACAATGTCACGCTGCTATACGTAACCATAGGAACCATGACGTAATCATTATTCACACTGCGTATTCAACGTCTTCTTCGTTTACCTTTCAAAACATACCGTTCATTGTAGTACAGTTTGTGAGCAGTTGTTTTCCTTGGCTGTATAAACGTGTCATAATTAATTCATTGTTTTAATGAAACTACGAGCATAATATACTAAGCCACAAACATTTAGAAAGGGATATTGTGTATAAATATGTTGTCTAATTACCAAATAGTATTATTTAGTATGTGTTATTACAACATACTGTAATCATATGCCAATTAGCAACATTTAGAGAGATTGTCGCTAATATATGTACAAGTCTACGTATTATTGTTCCGGAATTCCCGACCCTTGTAATAATTATGATGTCACACATATTTAATTATTATAACCATACAAAATTCAATTAAACGTGGTAAATATAAATCACAAATCTAGAGACAGTATCTGAAGAATATTATAAATTCCAACATTCACTCCAAACCTGGAGGCTAAGCCTTTCCGTTTACTCCGCCCTACGCTGTGTCAGCTGACCAGGTTTTATAAACACAGCTCGTTCGAATGAACATGTGGCCGACCTTGTTCACCTTGTCACGATACATTAAACAGCACCTCGGGGGCTACGCCATAGTACCGATAGTTTGTTGACTTTGCTTCGCCTCGACCAGGAAGCATTGCACATATGATGTCGGTCCAAGAACATAATTATGTGCATATGTTGTCAGCCAGCAACTAGGAATTTAAGCCCGTGTCGGAGTTTGCAAATACGCCCTTTTCTCTGCTCATAAAATACTTTTGGTGGAAAAAAACATCGAAATTTGGTACTGTCTCAAAATCTCCACAACTTTATTCGAATGAATTGAAGTAAAATTATCATCTGAAAACAACTGGGTAAGAACTCTCTGGTTGATACATAGTGTTTATCCAAAACAGTGCCAAGGTATTTATACTCATTCACTTCACAATCACACCCTCTATAACAAGCTCACCCATACATCCATACCTTCTAGAGTCTACTACCATCTCCCTTGTCTTTTCCACATTCAAGTATAGGTAGTTGTCCTTACACCATCTTGTCACTTCAGTGACCTGCTGCTCTAAATGACTGTCTGAATTTGATAAATCTGCCAAGGCAGAGTTATCAGAGTACTTGTTCAAGCTGCATATGGAGCTACTGCTCCTGAAATCGTCAGTATATATATTGAAAAACACAGGTGACAGAACTGTGCCCTGCGGGGCACCGGTGGATGTTGTTTTGACATGAGATAGAACATTTTTGTATCTAACGACCAGAGATCTGTTGACAAGGAAGTCGATCAACCACACGATCAGTGTTGGTCCAACATTCAGGCTGAACAGCTTTTCTGCTAGCAAATGTGGCTGTATCGTATTGAACGCCGACGAATAATCTACAAATAAGATTCTGACAAAAGATCCAACTTTATCCAGGTGAGTGTATGCGTCATGAAGAAATGATAGAATGGCATCTTCTACTCCTTTATTCCTCTTATATGCAAACTGTGGAGGGTCTAGTTTGCCTTCTGTCTGCTGGAGTAAGTGATGCAACATTATTCTCTCAAAGCATTTCATGATAATGGGGATAAGAGCAACTGGGCGAAAGTCGTTAAGTTCAACTGGGTTGGGTCTTTTGGGCACTGGGCAAATAATTGACTTTACCACAGTGCAGGTATGGTATTTGAGCTGATTGACAAGTTGAATAGTCTTGCAAAAACGTCTGATAGCTGTTCACTGCATACCTTCAGTACCCTACCGCTAAGTTTATCAGGCCCTGTAGCTTTCCTAATGTTAAGCTTGTTTTACTCTCTCTGAACGACCTTTGGGGTGATTTCTTCTACTTCTGTGTCATTAACATTTGTGTATATGTTCTGCCTAACACGGTCTAGAACCTGACTCAGTTCTGAAGTAATATCGAATCTGTCAAAACGACAATAAAAATCATAAAAGTTTTCAGCACGGTCAGTTTGTTCAGAACGACTAGATACAGAGTCCTTGGCTTGGAGTTGGGTTTGCCCAGCAAGAGTCTTTAGACCCTGCCTGCATTTCGCATGTTACCCCCCCTTAAACTGTAGTTCAATTTTGTACTTGTATTCTGCCTTTGCATCACGAACCTGTCTTTTCAGTTCAGTCTGAATTTTTTTATTTCCCTTCTCACTATCTTTCTTTAGGTACGCATCTCTTTCTTTTGGCTAACTGTCTTTTTCAGTTCCTTTGTATTTGTTATTTTCACAAATGTTTTGGGTATGATCATGTCCTCATAGAAAGCATTGTAATCCGAAATCACAGTCGCTATGTGGTCAAGACTGTCGCCAGGACTGAAGAAAACGTCCCAGTCCGTACACTCCATGCTTCCGTGCAACTCCTCTACTTCGACTGTCGTCCATTGTTTCACCTCCCGCACTGATACTTTCCCCGTGTTTAGCTTCTGTCTGTATACTGGGATCAGGTGTACGGTGTTCTGATCCGACGATCCGATTGGCTGTTTCCTGATTGACTTGTAGGCATTTTTTCCATTGCCATAACCATTGCCATTGCCAGTATTTTGCCAGCGCGAGTAGCAGACGACACGTACTGCTGGTTGGATGGAAGAGCTGAACGTAGGCTGCACTTAATGAAGTCTCCTAACACGAAGTACGGAGCCTCAGGTGAAATCAGTTCGAGGGCGTGCACGGAGGAAGGGAGGAATTTACACTATTTCCGACGAGATATATATATATATATATATATATATATATATATATATATATATATATATATATATATATATGTATGTATATATATATATATATATACAGAAGCAATAAAGATTAAAACAAAGAGCAAAAAGGCAAAAAGTCTAAATTACTAACTTTATGTAGCATGAGGCGTCTGGCGTCAATGTATTCAGTATTCAGGTGCCCGGTGCCACATACGGTGGCGCCACATAGCGGACACTTCTCGTTCAGGATTCAGTTGCCCGGTGACACTTACAGCTCCACGTAACCACTTTCAGGAATAAGGAACCCGGTGTCATGACAGTTAGCCCTCGTATGTAATAATAAATTATTGCAACAAGGCTGTTTATGAACTAGACGATAGAGCCTATGGGACCATGAGGGTGCCGATGATCCCTTTTGGGACCCTCCGATGTGACTTTGTTGTGACGTTTTGATACTCAGGACTCTTCCAGTAGATGTGATTCTGTGCTCAGTGATGTGTTTGTCAGTAATGCCGACAGGCTTGACATTGATGTAGATGTTGTTACCAAAGTCTTCCAACATGTATGTAGTAGAAAAGCAACTGGTCCTGATGGCATTTCAGCTTTTTTATTGAAAACATTTGCTGAGGAGCTGGCACCGGCTTGGTGTCCCATATTCCAACTTTTGGTTGATAGCCACAGTGTACCAATACTCTGGAAAACCTCACATATTACTCATGTACCAAAGAAAACTTGCCCAAGAGAAAACAATGATTACAGACCTGTTGCACTTACATCAATTGTCTTTAAAAGTTTGGAAAGAATGGTGGCTTGTAAACTGAGGTTAGACGTTCTGGACTATCTTGACCCATTCCAATATGCCTACAGTCAAGGCAGAGGAACAGACGATGCTGTCAACACTGTTGTCCATTTAATTTTGAAACATTTAGACAAGCGCAAGGCTTATGCTAGACTATTGTTTATAGACTTTAGCTTGGCGTTCAACCTTATTCAACCTCACACCCTGCTCACTAAGCTGAAACAAATGAATGTCAATCCATATATCATCAAGTGGTATCATTCTTTTCTAACAGCCATAGTGCAGCTTGTTAAAGTAAATCTTCTCTTTCCCAAATTGTGGAAACACATACCGGTGCACCCCAACGTTGTGTCAGTTCACCGATTTTGTACATTCTGTATACAAATGACTGTACCAGCAGCAGTACTAACAACTACGTAATTACATTTTCTGATGACTCGGCTATTCTTAGTATGTTACATGCTGATTCTGACATCAGTACATACAGTACTTCGGAAATGAAAGCTTTGTACATTGGTGTGACAACAACCACCTCAAACTCAATGTTAGTAAGACTCAAGAGATGATTTGTGATGCTAAATGTATTGTTGCCGATCACTTGCCTGTTGTTATCCATGGTGAAGAAATTGCCCAGATCGGTCAGTACAAATACCTAGGTGTCCATCTTGATAACAAACTTAGCTGGAATGTCCATGTTCACAGTGTTTGCTCCAAAGTCCACCAGCGGTTGTATTTTCTCCGAAGACTGAGAGCTTTTGGTGTTGACGAGAAAATACTTGTTATTTTTTATCGCTCCAGTATTGAAAGCATACTGCGCTATGGGATTACGGCTTGGTTTGGCAATATGTCTGTTCAGTCGAAATAACAGGTTCCACATCTCCCATGATCTCCCTTCAGGAGATTTTTGAACAGACATTAAGAAGACAGTCAGTCAAGATTATTTATGATACCAAACATGTTTTACATAATGATATGCTTTTTGCAAAGTATGTATCATATTTAGTTGCATATTAACTTTTTGCTAAGTACTAAGCTAAGAATTAATTTGCGTATTAAATACGTCTATTGTCACCTCTAGCACGTTTCCGGTTGTGCATGCGGAAAGAGGTGACGTCTAGGGGAAACTTATGTTGCCTATTTCAAGGAAAACATAGAAAAAAGACGTGAGTTTTTTTGTCATCTTCTTTAAACTTTTATTGTTTTGTAACATTTCCTTTAACTTTGTGACTTTGTTGTGTCATTTTATTTAACAGTGTGAAGTTTTGTGGTGTCCTTTTCTTTAACTGTTCGCCTTCCTCCATCAATTTTGTAGTATTACTTTTAGTTGCATGTTTAAGCTTCGTAGCTAAGTAAGTATTAATATTAGCTATACAGAAACGTTTTCGCGCTATGTATATAACGCATTTTGCTAAGTACGTGCCATTTTTAACTATATAGAAAAGCTTCCACGATATGTATGTAACGCTTTTTGCTAAGTACGTGCCATTTTTAACTATATAGAAAAGCTTCCACGATATGTATGTAACGCTTTTTGCTAAGTACGTGCCATTTTTAACTATATAGAAAAGCTTCCACGATATGTATGTAACGCATTTTGCTAAGTACGTGCCATTTTTAACTATATAGAAAAGCTTCCACGATATGTATGTAACGCTTTTCGATAAGTATGTACCGAATTTATGTATACAAAAATAGTACCTCTTCGTATTCGAATGAAGTGAAGTAAAATTATGATCTGAAAATGGTGTCATCAGGTGGTTGTTTACGTTTATTATCTGAAAGACCCGGATCCGGTTGCGCATGAGCAACGTGACTTCTGTTTTGGAGAATGTTCTAGGATCTTCTGGATTAACATTGCACTGACCGACCTGGTGTTTTTACTGGTCACTTATAACATTTCTCGCCGGAAAGCATGCAATACGCTTTAGCTAGCAACAGTGTGGTAATGTATACACAGAAGGTGTTCAAACTATAACAACAGTTTCAGTCTTCGGGTTTGGATTGGTAGACTCGTCATGTTACACTTTTTGGGCGTGGTTGACATGTTTCTCGTAACAACAAAACGTGACTTACAACCACCTTTCTTTCATTATGTCGCGGACATTTATACCGGGCAGCTTTATATGCATCAGTATTACGCCTAACATGCCTGGCCTCAGAAAAACAACTCCGCCATTAGCACGGCACAGGGCGTGTAATTGCACAACCTCCATTGTCGACCATCAGCGACTGAGAAAAAAAAGAAAACCCAAAACGAAGAAGGAAAATCGGAACATTTTACCGGCGAATAAAGAACAAATTTCGATAATGAAATAATCCTGTAAATATGTATATACTACACCGAAAATCTCCGCTTCCCATTTAGCATTGGGCGATTTTTACGCATCCAGTGGTCAATGTCACGTAAACAACATTGCATTTAAGCTTGTCTAGTCACATTGCCTGGTCACATGTATTTCTCCCAAGAACTGACTTCCAGCGACCAAATATGTAATAACTTGACCCACATTCCGTCTAAGAAGTGCCTCCTGCCGACGGTATATGTAATAACTTTATTTGTATTCCGCCTAAGAAGCGCCTCCTACCGACCTTATATGTAATATCGTGAAAAAGTTTCACCCAAGAAGCCCCTCTACTGACCAAATATGTAATAACTTGACCCATATTTTTTCTCACGAAATGCTCCTAGTGAACATATAAGTATTAACGTGACGTGTATTCCGTCTAAGAAGCGCCCCTATCAACCAAATATGTAGTAGCTTAACCCATAATTACCTAAGAAACGCCTCTATCGACCGTATATGCAATAATGTTACCTATTGTAAATGTGGTTTGTGCAATAGACAAACATTTGGCAACACAGTCGTCTGGAATAAATGGTTGGTCTACAAACTTTTCAAAATATAAAGTTTTCAAAACAAACACTTTTCAAAACATACATTTTATAAAACGTAACGTTTTTAAAATGTCAATTTTTTTTCAAAACATAAAGCTTTCAAAGCATATACTTTGTAAAACAAACTTTTTAAAATATAAACATTTCAAAACAAAGTTAGTTTTTCAAAACAAACTTTTCCAAAACATAGACTTTTTCAAAACATTAGGTTTCCAAAACATAAACTTTTCATATTACAAACTTTATAAAACATAAACTTTTTCAAAAATATACTTATGTACCCGTTTAGCTGTGCAGAAACGTTTTCACGCTACGTGTGGAATGCATTTTGCTAAGTATGTACCAGTTTTAGCTAGGCAGAAACGCTTTCACTCTATGTTTGTAACGCATTTTGGTACGAATGTACCAGTTTCAACTATGCAGAAACGCTTTCTCGCAAAATATGTAATGTATTTCGCAAATTTTGTGACATTTTGCTCTCATTTTCTTTAAATTCGTGCAACGCATTTAAATTTTTGTGTGCGTGCTGTTGTCGTATTTAACTACACATAAACGCTTCCACGCTACGCATGTAATGTATTTTGCTAAGTGTGTACCAATTATAGCTATGTGTATAACGCGCTTTAAGCTATGTGTGTAACACTATTAGCTGCGTGGGGTACCGTTTCAGTAACATTCGTGTGAGCTCTTAAGCACGATTTCTCTCTTAAAAATCGATTTTGCTCCTTAGCTATGATCGAAACTGAAAATTGCGTTTCACTAAGAATAAATAATAAAAACGCTCACAAAAACGCTCTTTAAAACGCTCCTAACTTACGATGAGGTTAGATCACTTATGAAGCAAAACATATCCACCATAAACAGTCATTATCTTGACTCCACTTTTACGTAGAGATCCAATTTTTCGTAGTCAAATAAGTTTTGAAAATGTCAGCGATGAATAGTTCGTAAATTATGGCTTCAGTCTACAACATCTATTTTACAGAACTGACTTTGACAAGTCGTCGTGTGCGCTGTTTTACGCCATCGCGAAAGTCAAGGTTGTTAGCGAAACGTTTGCTATTAATTTTTTTGCAAATGTTTAGCTGTGTCTAACCAAAATATGTACACCCCTAACCTACATATTGGCATACTCGATGACACAACATCGGTTGAGGTTATTGGCGCTCTCCGCGAGTTAATAAAAAGTTGTTATTGAAAACAGTCAAAACTTCACTTGTCAAAACAACACATCGGTGCTGTGCCACAGACATAATGTACTCTGTGACACGGCGTCTTCGTTTTAAAATAAAATTTCACCCAGTGGACCAATAAGTCAAAAGTAGTTGAAAAGTGTTCGATGGATCGTATAACAGCCACTTTAGGACAACTTTCCTATTTAGTTTGCCCAATTGTGCACATTGTGGGGTTTATTGTGGAAATTGTTATCATTAGTTTACGATGGATGAATGAGCATCTTATTGAAAAGCATTTAGAAAACGCTCTTTAAAAAAATCTATGATGGATTCTGTATTATGATGGATTTTCCTTTTCAGCTGTTTGTCTTAGTGAAACGCTCCCCAGGTGCCGTATTTAAATGCTATGCATGTAACACAAAGTATGTACCAGTTTTAACTATGCAGAAAGCGTGTCTGCATCAATAAAACTGGTACATACTTTATAAAATGCGTAACGTAACATGCGTAGCGTGAAAGCGTTTCTGCATAGTTAAACATGACACTTGCTCAGCTAAACGTGTTTCAAGCTAAGTTGAAAGCGTTATACACATAGCTAAAACTGGTAAATACTTAGTAAAATGAATTACATACGTAGCGTGAAAGCCTTCTGTATAGTTAAATGCGACACCTGCACAGCTAAAAATTAAAATGCGATCACACGCATTTAAATTTGCTATCTGGGTTTTTGCGTTGGATGACAATCTTGTTCAATCTCTTTAAACATGTTGGTAAACTGGCAAAACAGCTCCACAATGAAAATTCTTTCGTATTCAGCCAATCCCCGTTAGTACATTGGTTAGTATCCCCGCCTGTCATGTGGGAGTTCAATTCACCGAACAGGAGGCTAATGATTTTTTATGTGGGCTACACATAGGAGTGACTTTTAACATTGAAACAATTTGAGAAAATGGCTTAAAATGCATTCCACGGCTCACGATTTTAACACAGTCCTCTGAGGATTAGTGTAGATATTCCCTCTGTCTTACTGATATGGTCAGTTTTGCGATCATGTGTAATACTTTATATTTGTCTGAACATTTATATTTTATCGAATTTCTAAACATAGAAAATTTTTGGAAAACAATGTTCTTTTTAGTTTTTCAATTAGTGTCAGTGTCATAATAAATAGAAGACTTATCTTAATTGCTTTGAGCCTATTATTCATAATGTTTGCATTGTCATAATATATGCCTTTTATTCAAATTCCATGATTGCAAATAAATATTTTTTTATTATTATTAAATGATCGTTCAGATTTTATTATGTTTTTCAAATTACAAATATGTTAATAATGCTTAATTTGATAATTGTTACGACATCTTAGTATTTGTCCGATCCGCTATCTCCAAGATACAAAGAGTAAAACAATTATCAATCCAAACCCGTAAACTACATGTGATGTTATTATGTTATTATTATTCTAGCATCTAATTTAAGATGAAATAACTATATAATGTAATAAGTAAGTGTTTTCATTTTGTATATAAACCCCCAAATAACTTTTAAAGAAATGGAAAATAACAAAGATAAACGGAACATCCGTGACGAAATATAATAGTTATGTAAATACTCCCCCAACAAAAATCTTTGTTTCAGCAAGAACCAAATTGTGCAATGAAAGACGTCATGATCAGATCCACACTCTTTGAGCACAAAAACATGCACAAGATAATATGGTTTTCAAATGACCACAAGGCATTCACACAGATCGACAATTTTGCAACTGGGCCAGGCTAGAGGACTCCATATCTGCAGGACATCCGAGTGCACCGTGGAGCTGACATCTGTAGTGACCACCACTTGGTTATTGCGAAGATCAAGATCAAGTTGAGAAGACAAAAGAAGAAGACAAACACAAGTAAGAGATTTGACATCAACAAGCTCCAGAACCCAGTGACCAGTGACCAAATGTGAAGTCCAAGCAGTCCTGAGAAATCGTTTTGCTGCCTTTGCAGATCCTACACCAGGTTCAATGGAATGGTGGGAGAGGATGACAGATGCGATGATGGCAGCGGGCAAAGACGTTCTTAGATACTGGAATTCTCTGAAGGAGTCTTGGATCAGCGAACACATATGGGGACTGTTTGCGCAAAGGAAACTCCTGCAACAGAAACGACAAAATGAGTCCAACAGCACTTTCTACCGAGACTATATCAATAAGGACAGGAAAGTGAAGCGCAGCGCTCAAAAGGACAAACGCGAATGGTTCGACAGACAGGCACAGGAGCCTGAGGACGCAGCGGCCCGAAACGACGGGACAAATCTACCGCACTGCCAAGAAAATCACTGGCAGCATAAAGGTAAGATCCGGGCCGATCAAGGCCAAAGATAGATCTCTAATATCGAAAGGAGAGGGAAAACTAGAGAGATGGGCAGAACACTTTAAAGAAGTCGTCAACAGACCTGCACATAACACACCGGCCCAGACCGATAACTCTCAGAACGTGTTCCCAACAGACACAGAGGAGTTCACGGAAGATGATGTGAGGAAAGCCATTGCGACACTTAGGACAAACAAGTCACCTGGCATGGATGGAATCACAGCTGAAACGATGAAAGAATGTGGTGAAACAACTGTACAGTGGATGTGTGGATAATGAAACCAGATCTGGGACTCTGGCATCGTTCATATGGACTGGAAAGACGGTGTTGTGGTCTGTATCCCAAAGAAAAGAAACTTAACTGAATGTGACAATCTTAATCACATACGGAATCCCACGAAAGATTGTATCAGCAGTCAAGAAGATAACGAATAGTCGAGATGTTGTGTAAAAACATAAGATGGCTACAGTGACTGATTCCACGTTGTTACAGGTGTCAGACAAGGCTTCACCCCCCACTTCCCTTCGCTGTGGCCAACGACTGGTTCATGTGGCTGGCAACCAGAGGCAACGAACGGATTACTTGGGTTAAGGTGGAGCGTTTGTAAGACCTGGACTTTGCTGATGATATTGCCGCCCACTCAGATACCACCCAGGGCCTACAATGTCTCATGGAATCAGACGGCAGATACGCTGATGGTTTGTGACTTGTAATTAGTTAAAAGAAGACTAAAAACATGCTGACAGTCGAACATCAACTGTCCACAGATGTTCTGATCAACCACAACAAAGTGGAATCAGTTGAACACTTCACCTACCTTAGCAGTTCCATCAACACCCAAGGAATCATCGATCACGAATTAAACTGCAGAGTGGGGAAAGCGTCAGCAGCCTTCAACCAGCTGAAGACAATTTTGAAGAAAACAAATTTACACCGAGATCTAAACTCCGCTTCTAAAATTCAAATGTTCTTCCAAACCTAATATACGAATGCGAATCATGGCAACTAAAAACAAGCCAAGAAAACAAAATAGAGCAACTCGACACTAAATGCTTGTGCAAGATCTTGGGCATTCACTGGAGCGACCACGTGACGCATAAAGAGGTCCGGCTACGACCAAGTCAACCTCTGACATCCGCAACCATTTGCAGAATACGCATGAGCTGGTTCGGCCATATCACGAAGCTCCCGCCTACTAGACCTGTCCGACAAGCACTGGTGGACACCAGCTGGTCAGAGAAGGAGAGGAAGACCGAGAATGAACTGGCGCCAGACCGTTGACCGCGACCTACAGTTGGTCAACAAAAGATGGAGCTACGTCAGAATGCTGGCGAACAACAGATATGGGTGGAACGCTTTGACTGCCTCGTGCGTCTTTAGACGCGGGAGCCACTAGGCCTAAGTAAGAACCAAATTGAAGATATTAAAAGGACACATGTTATGTATTGAGAAAACATTTATTAAATTATACTTATTTTAGACTGCTGTGTATGTATACTTTTAAATGAAACATTGAGTATCGATATTTACTGGAGAAAGTATCATATAAGCACATAAGTTAATCACATTTAACCAGAAACAAACGGAAGAAAGAGGAAAAGCAGTGATTAAAACAGTTCAACAAAGAAACGCAAAAATAAGTAAAGCATTGGTTATATGTGGTTATCGTAAATAGTAACGGACCTTCTGGTCACTTTTTGGGTCTCAAATTTGTGAAAACCTGCAAGTTATTCCAAAATGATAATTTTTTAAGTGTCTGTTTTTCCCAATTGTCGCAATGTGAAAAAAAATCACTGATAGATGAACAATTGTTTGACTCTCGTGGTTGTGCACTTGCTTGTTTTGCTCTGAATAACAATCTTGTTAAATCTAGTTACATGATGGTATGAATCGCAATATATCTACTTCGTCTATATACACAACATTTCGTGTTCTTGATACTTCGAACATACACAACATACTGCTGTTCTTATGTATGAGCACAAGGTAGTGCACTTGACGATCGCATTTGTGTGTGTCGTTCCCAGTTGTATAAATGGCTACGCTGACTAGTGAATGAAAATGCTGAAAGTATTTTCTGAGGTACCAACCCCGGGTAATTGTTGAATGAAACAACCGATGATAATAGATATGGACGCAGTAGCACAGCAGCTAGAACGTCGAAGTCTCGATCCAGAGTAACAAGGTTCGAACCCTCGTGCTGCCGTTGTGAAGCTTTGGCAATTTCGTTCAATCAACATTGCCTGAATTAATTCAGATGTATAAACGAGTACATGGCTACAGACACTGTTAGATATGTGTGGTGGAATATTGTACAGCGCTTTGATCGGTCGAAATGACTGGATACTGCGCTATATAAGAACTAACATTTCTACTTTTAGCCATAGTGTCAAATTTAGTATCTTGGAAATGAAAAGGACACGGTTGGGTAAACGCTAGCACTTCACCGGTTTCGGATTATTACCATAATACCTTCGAATTACTTGAGACTTGAGACCTAAAAATTACATATACAGGTTCATTGCCCTTTAAACACAGCACTGATTATATGTTGCCTCTTTCCTATTTCTCCGTGAAGTAGGACTGAGGCTGGCATCGATGCTGGTACTCGGTTTGTTGTCCTTCTCCTTCCGCCATTGGTCCCGTTTCACTGCCTTCTCCACCACCTGCCCCCACTCCCTACCCTAATCTCTCATATAGTTCTCCTCTCCCCTCCCAATCCCACCAAACCTGTCTTCACATCCATTACTTAACACACTCTATTTCACAATTTATAAACCGAACGAAGACAGAGAACTCGTTGTGACAACTGTACACTGGGCTGAACTCACCGGAGACGTTACCGCAGTCTGGCTTGTCGAACGGGTAGAAACAGGCGTAGCACGCGAGGCCTGTCGTCTCGTTGCCACACTCGCCTGCCGTCGGCTCATCTCCCTCGGCCGTTCCTCTATCGACGACGACGACAGCGGGGGCATAGCTAGCGACAAGGAGGGCCGCTGTCCAGAGCAACATTTGTGGAGAGGTTCTCTGTGAGTCCGTCCGGAGGGCTGCCCTTGCATCTTATTGTCCATCGGTGACGGTGACTGGTGCCGCAGCCCAGCGAGCAGTGCGACCGTGAAACGCTACCCCGTTATATAACCCCGCGTCGCTGCAGGGCATCGATATCGCTGGTTTATATCCGTTTGTGGGTTGTTGAAAGGACGATAGAAACCCACGCGCTGCACAACAATGTATTCTGTATGAATGCAACACTACTCGGGTGATAACCGGTATCCATGCAGCCCTTGGGCGCCTTTCGCAGTTCACCCGAACGTAATTGTTTGATGTCTTATCACAATATCTCGCTAGCAGCGGGTCATCGTGACCGCCACAAATGGCCCTTGGCATGTATGGTATTTGTCGAATCACGTTGTCTGCGTTGTCCCAGCATGCACTGTTACGCACTGCCACATCCTACGTCTGATTTAGTCATCTTTTCCACATCCAACATCCAACCTACGTCTAGTTGAATCATACTCTCAACGTCTAACATCTAATGTCTAACCGTCTACGTCTAGTTGATTCATCTCGGCCACGTCTAACATCCAACGTCTAGACGTGTACTTCAAGTTGAGTAATCTCCTCCACGTCTAACACCCAACGTCTAGACGTCTACTTCTAGTTGAGTCGTCTCCTCCACGTCTAACATCCAACGTCTAGACGTCTACTTCTAGTTGAGTCATGCCCTTGCATCTTATTGTCCATCGGTGACGGCGAATGGTGACGCAGCCCAGCGAGCAGTGCGACCGTGAAACGCTACGCCGTTATGTAACCCCGCGTTGCTGCAGGGCATCGATATCGCTGGTTTATATCCGTTTACGGGTTGTTGGGTGACTGCGTGCACGGGCAACTGCACACGCACTAACATTTTGTGTTGTTCTCCATTTTAAGTGAAGTCTGGGGTGAGGCTGGCAATTAAGCTATGGCAACACGTCGATATATATATATATAGATATAGATATACAGAGAGAGAGAGAGAGAGAGAGAGAGAGAGAGAGAGAGAGAGAGAGAGAGAGAGAGAGAGAGAGAGAGAGAGAGAGAGAGAGAGAGAGAGAGAGAGAGAGAGAGAGAGAGAGAGAGAGAGAGAGAGAGAGACAGAGAGAGAGAGAGAGAGAGAGAGAGAGAGAGAGAGAGAGAGAGAGAGAGAGAGAGAGAGAGAGAGAGAGAGAGAGAGAGAGAGAGAGAGAGAGAGAGAGAGAGAGAGAGAGAGAGAGAGAGAGAGAGAGAGAGAGAGAGAGAGAGAGAGAGAGAGAGAGAGAGAGAGAGAGAGAGAGAGAGAGAGAGAGAGAGAGGCAGAGAGAGAGAGAGAGAGAACATTTTAAAGCGGATGTTTTATCAATCCATCAATTTATCGTTTTATGCAATTTCCGACGGTAAATATAATAGCCCCAACTAGCTGAGTATCCGTTAAGCAATGAAAATCGCTGTACATTTCCTTTAAAAAGCAAAGCCTTTTTCAGAAATATTTTCACGTGCAGGTGGGAAAAGGCGAGTTTCGTGATAACCAGCCAGACGAGTTACTCCCAGTTACTCCTAGTTTCAAAGGCGTAGACTGGTGCCAGTATCATAATTGCACATTTAACTAATGCATATATTTATGTATGACTCGATATAATAGATTGACAAGTAGTTATTATTATTGTTATTATTATTTTCTTTAAACAATTTTATAAGGATATAATAATAATAATATAATAATATAATAATAATAATATATCAAAAATATTATATTGCTCTAAAATCCTCGGAAGACCCAACCTCGACAGCGCACCAAAACAAAAGGGATTAAGCAGTTCATAAGGGACAAGCAGCTCTAGTGGTAAACAGTTGGATCTGTACGCTGGAGAGATTTGGAGGATAAGCAAGTCTAAACAGTTTTTTTCAGTTTACGGCGAAATGTTGCTATATTTCCTACAGCCTTAACACAGAGTCGGTGCAGCAACTGACAAAACTAGTTCCGACATTTGGCTTAACACTGGGAACAAAATGTAGATTAGAATTAGATGATCGATGCTTGATTATCTGAAACAAAATATTATCATTACTATTAGGCCGACTATGGGCGGGTGCCGCGTGGATTGACCAAAGGAAGTATACATCTTCTCTTCAAGGTTTTTAGACTCGGTGTGTGTATGTGTGTGTGTGTGTGTGTGTGTGTGTGTGTGTTTGTGTGTGTGTGTGTGCGTGCGTGCGTGCGTGCGAGCGTGCGTGCGTGCGTGTGTGTGTGTACGTGCTAAATGCTGTAAGAGAAAGTAATTAAATATTTGGAAGAAAGAGAAAAGATGATAGTCTGCAATTTGAGGAGAGGAAAAGTTGATAGCGTGAAAATTACAACATTAATTAATGTTGCAAGCTGGAAATCTTCTGTCTGATAATCTCCAAACTTGGTGCTGTAGCTGCGTTGGCTGGCAGGTTATTCCAATTGGCTATTGTACGGGGTAAAAAGCTATAGCCTATATTGAATGAATTGTTTAGTGATTACGGGGAGTTTAAAAGCTTCAGAATGCGTGTGTCGGGAAGGTCTCACCAAGGGTATAAATTTTGGGGAAGGGGTCCAGGGCGACTATGCCATGCAATGTCTTATAAAACACGACAAGGCGGATGTCGGGTCTCCTTTGTTGGAGGCTGCGCCAGTGCAAGTGTTTGATTATAGTGGTTTGTGTGTAGGGGTCCCATGTGGCAGCGGCATATTCTAACTGGGGTCTAACTAAAGTGAAATAAGCACTGGTTTTTAATTTTTCTTGGCAACACTTACCCGGCGACAACCTGCAGAGCGACCACGACGAGGCGCACAAGACAGAGCACCGTATACGGCGTCATAGCGAACGTGTGTACGGCCTTCTAACACGTTGACAATCTCTCGTTTTAGCCTTGAGTTGAAAACAATCGTATAACGAACAACAGACACGTTTAAAGTGTTCGGTGTTCTGGTGTGTCGTGAGGTGGCGGCCTGGTACAACCGCCTGCCACCCTGACTTGTACGTAGACGGTGATCAGTCAGCCGTGATGTAGCAACTGCCGGTCAGTAACTGAGCCTAAAGTACGTTCAACAAAGACGCAACATACTTATTTGACACCGTTGATAGATCATCAATTAGCGTCAAAACAACGGCGAAGAACAATACTCTGGTGATAACCGGTATCCATGCAGCCCTTGGGCGCCTTTCGCAGTTCACCCGAACGTAATTGTTTGATGTCTTATCACAATATCTCGCTAGCAGCGGGTCATCGTGAACTGCCACGGATGGCACTTGGCATGTATGGTATTTGTCGAATCACGTTGGCTGCGTTGTCCCAGCATGCACTGCTACGCACTGCCACATCCTACGTCTGATTTAGTCATCTTTTCCACATCCAACATCCAACCTACGTCTAGTTGAATCATACGCGCAACGTCTAACATCTAACGTCTAACCGTCTACGTCTAGTTGATTCATCTCGCCCACGTCTAACATCCAACGTCTAGACGTGTACGTCAAGTTGAGTAATCTTCTCCACGTCTAACACCCAACGTCTAGACGTCTACTTCTAGTTGAGTCATCTCCTCCACGTCTAACATCCAACGTCTAGACGTTTACGTCAAGTTGAGTAATCTTCTCCACGTCTAACACCCAACGTCTAGACGTCTACTTCTAGTTGAGTCATCTCCTCCACGTCTAACATCCAACGTCTAGACGTGTACGTCAAGTTGAGTAATCTTCTCCACGTCTAACACCCAACGTCTAGACGTCTACTTCTAGTTGAGTCATCTCCTCCACGTCTAACATCCAACGTCTAGACGTGTACGTCAAGTTGAGTAATCTTCTCCACGTCTAACACCCAACGTCTAGACGTATACGTCTAGCTGAGTCATCTCCTCCAAGTCCACCATCCAACAAACGCATAGTTGAATATGTATACGTCTACCGTTGGCAACCGTTTGGTGTGCCATCAATAGGAGTGACTCGTATGTTATTAGCTATCTGACTGCTTTTATCAATTCACTTTATTTTTTCGGACATATTATAACAAGTTAACGAAACAAGATGGCGGTGCTACGTTATGACACATGTTGTCGGCGTAAGAACGATACGCTGTTGCTGTTGATGGCGGAACTAAATGGCGCACACAGCGCTGAGAGGCGAGCTAATTCAATTATCATGGCAGACTTAATGTAGCAGTACAATTGGATTGATTACCCCTAAAATGTATGTTTAGTTGTCAAATCTAAGTACCGCTTAGATGCTAAGATGCTATTGGCAAATACAGATATTAATTTTAGGGTCCAACATGGCCACCATACATGCGTATGGGGAAATTGAATAACTGTTTTTCTGGATCCTTATGTCGTGGCTTTGGGGTATCCAAAATTGGATATATTTGTAAATGATACAGTGAATTGTGTGATATATATATATATATATATATATATATATATATATATATATATATATATATATATATATATATATATATATATATATATATATATATGTATTATATATATATATATATATATATATATATATATATATATATATACGTATATATATATATATATATATATATATATATATATATATATATATATATATATATATGTATATATGTATATATATATATATATATATATATATATGCCAATTCTCACAAGCCAGGGGCTGCTGAGTACATCAATGCCCATGGCATAGTGACCTATTTCAGTTTCTGCGTTAACCAATAATTTTGTGAGCACGCAGAACTTACATCTAAATACTGGAACTTAATTTTAATTGGCTGTGGACCGTCGTCGCTGGTCGGACGGATAATGACAGGCATTTCTTTAAATTGCTCTTTGATGTTGAGCACATTCACGACAGACTAAGATGCCAAGCGGGACAACGTCCACATGATTCAGTGCACTTCCGTACATTGTGTTGGATATGTGCCGGGGGTAGTACTACTACTACCACACCCTGGCTGGCGGGCACGTGTATGCCAGTCTGTGAGTCTCCATCGACTCTTCAAAGATGTGTTGGGAACGTACGTCGAGTCGTTAAACATCTACCTGTGTCCCTCGAAGACGTCTTCAAAAACAGTGCTTCATTCCATATATCAATATGTATATGACGTTGAAGTCGTAAGTTATAGAAGTTGCAAAACATCATAGCAATATTTAACTTGGTGCACCCAATTACGTTTTCCATGTTTGGCCATTTCCATCGCATAAAAAACACGTCTTGTCAATCTAATCAACCTATTCATATTCATCAACCGACAACGAAGCCTTGTATTTGATAACCAATGTATGCGAGTCGAATTTTCCACCCCAATTCACCGGTACATTTACCAACACCTAAAAAATGTATATCAATTGATGCGACTGTGCACAGGAAGTAACGCGCAGTGTTATAACGACACGCACCATACATCAATTAGCACCATCATTCTGCAACCACGTGGCGCTGCTATTCTTCTGAAGCATCTCGCTTTATGTCGACGTTAACTGTTGTCCGCTCATTACTAGCTACACGTAGATGTATATTCCATTTCTAGCGATATGTCCATATAGCTAGCTGTATGGTGACATTGGTCGGTTCGAATGGCGTGACTATGGTCAGTTAGACGGGGAGGAGAGGTTCATGGTTTACCAGTATTTGTTAGCGTGTACATTAAGCGGACTCGTCGCTATATATATAGCGGGGTGACGTCATCCAGACAACGGCAACTTTAAGGTTTTGTTTCCCGTGGGATAGGCCTAATGCAAGCTAGATCGCAGTACCATATCAAGGGCAAGATAGACATGTGTTTGAATTAATGTGACAGTAGCGCCATCGGACAAGAGCAACAGGTTTATGCAGTTACCAGAGTTCGACGCTCACTGAATACGGAGTGAATAAGAACGATTGATCGCTAAGCGTGTTACCCGACGGAACGACCGGTAGATAACAACATGGATACTACCGACGACTTTGTGAAATCCCCTCTCCCTATTCTGTTTCGGTACGTCGTCTACATCTTCGAGGGAAAAGGGGTCGTCTGCAATATCTTCCTCGTCGTCGTCACCCTGAGACACACGAAGCTCTGGCGACAATTGACATGTAAGTATATTGTCAACCAGAACATCATCGACGCGTTGACGCTTGTTGTCTTCATCGCGCGCATACAGACGGTTCACTACGACCGCATACTGATAGTGAGCTTGGGCGGCCTACAGGCGGACGTCTACTGCCGCCTGTGGAGCTCACCGTTTCTCTCGTACGGTCTTCTGCTCTCGTCAACCTACAACCTGGTCACCATCTCCGTCGAACGGTACCTCGGCATCGCCCGACCGTTCTGGCACAAGTTTTCGTTCATCCACATGAAGGTGACTTTGTCTATTGTAGCAAGCTGATTGTTTGGTGTCGCTTACACGGCATGCGTCCTCGCTGTGCCGTCCTACAAGTCAGACGGCAAATGCCACCTGGCCAGAAAGTGGCCATCACAAGGGGTGCAGACATTACTTGCTTCAATAACCCTGTGCATCTCCCTCGTCGTGCCCCTCTTCATTCACGCCTTCTTGTAAGGTACTTATACGTATATATGTATCCCAAATAGCCATTATTGAAGTAGAGCAATATTTTCTTCCAGATCACGATTTTATCATATTCTGACCAACTGTCTACTTTCGAGCCATTTATTAAATTTAGTGTTTATTTGGGCGTAATTATTATGCTTAATACATGTTATAGAAGTATTAATAATAATAATACGCTTTGAGATACGTTTTGTTAGTAAAGGTAGTCGTAATCAGAATTAGGATCAATTACACAGTTCCAACTCCAATGTCATGCAAAATATATATATCACTTTCAATTCTACCTGAAAATACAAATTCCAAGTCCAATTATCAATTCCATATCGAAATAACAATATATGAACAGAATAACCATATACATTCTCAACGGCAAACAATAATATATATCTTAGAACATACTATGGTACATGATGAAAAACAAATATGATATATACTATATATATATATATATATATATATATATATATATATATATATATATATATATATATATATATATATATATATATATATATATATATATATATATATATATATATATATATATATATATATATATATATGTAGTATATATATGTATATATATATATGTAGTATATATCATAATTGTAATATATATCATATTTGTATATATGTCATATTTGTAGTATATATATATACTATACTAATATATAGTATAGTATATTATACTATATACTTTAGTATAATATATTATATTTTATAGAATATTTGTAGCGAATAATTTGAGTTAAAAGCAACATAATATAATTGAAAAAGTAATTGAAACAAACGTTATTGCAAATACCAATTACATTTTCCAAAAAAAACTTTCAATTACAGACAAAACCTCTTCTGGCGTTTCACAGCTACACGAGGATCATCATCGCGCTGCGCCTGCGCATTCAACCGGAAGTCACATCGATAGCCGAGACTGCGAGAGTATGGACTACAGCAGTGGTGCCGACAGCTGTAGCGGTGGCGAATCTGGCAACGGCGGACATCACTTCTGCGCCATTGCCTATAACTACTGTCTGTAACTACAGCGGCAGCGAAGACAGACACATGTCACGGTGCGGACTACTCGACACACAAACGAGCAGCAAACAATGCCCTCAAGACACTAGCTATCGTCACAGTCGAGGTCGTCGTCTGCTGGATGCCCAACAAGTGCTACGCCTTCCTGTACCTGATCGGCGTCACGTCCACTGTAGGAGATGCCTATTACATCAAACTAGGTGTTGTGATACTCAACTGTTGTGTCAATCCGTTCATCTACATTGCTAACTTCAAAGAATTTCGGAAAGGAATGTCCGTTATGTGCCGGTGTCAACGCCGCCGGCGGTAAAGGACATGAAGGTCTTCAGGACAACTCCCGGAGTAAACACACATGAATATATTCAGGGTTATATTGTTAAAGTGTTGCTACGATCCTCGCGAGTAGACGCCACGGTGAGGTAACGGGGAAATTGTTTGCTCAAATAGTAGATTGATGTGTTATCCAATCGGCGTCAGGCACGTTTTCATGTCGTTGTTTCATTTCGCTGGACCCCTGCGTTAAATAATCAGAGACAGAGGTGTATGTTTATTTATCAAATAAAAATGTAAAATAATAACATGATTACACATATGAAAATTGGAACAACTTTTGAAAGCACTAAATTCTGCACAATTTGCGGGGAAACCTGAGCTAATTGTTACACTTTTTCAAAGTTGTTTATCCTTAAAAACTGCCAAAAATAAAGACGAGACATGCTGCACTTAAATTGTTCATTATGTCTGTTAATGGAAAATACAGACGTTCTTCAAACATTATTTAACAAAAGAGGAAATTTTAAACCAAGACAAATCTCGAGCCAATTACACCCGTGTACGGCATATTGTTACACTTTGTGGGGGTAATTGTTAGATTTACCCTGTGCACGGCTATGTTGTTAAATTTTGTGGGGCTAATTTTTATATTGCATACATTCAATAATCAAGACAAATGTGATTTATCTGCAATAACTATAATAATTAAAAGCCTGGACAATCCGTAACATATTTTGATAACATATGCAAGACAAACATCATGGAAACTGTAATTATTA